>SJYT01042324.1:111414-169934 GCA_006410635.1 Cephalophus harveyi
GCAGCACGCCAGACCTCCCTGTCCATCACCAACTCCCAGAGTTCACTCATACTCATGTCCATCGAGTCAGTGATGCCATCCAGCCATCTCATCCTCTGTTGTCCCCTTCTCCTCCTGCCCCCAATCCCTCCCAGCATCAGAGTCTTTTCCAATGAGTCAACTCTTCACATGAGGTGGCCAAAGTACTGGAGTTTCAGCTTTAGCATCATTCCTTGCAAAGAACACCCAGGGCTGATCTCCTTCAGAATGGACTGGTTGGATCTCCTTGCAGTCCAAGGGACTCTCAAGAGTCTTCTCCAACACCACAGTTCAAAAGCATCAATTCTTCGGTGCTCAGCCTTCTTCACAGTCCAACTCTCACATCCATACATGACCACAGGAAAAACCATAGCCTTGACTAGACGGACCTTAGTTGGCAAAGTAATGTCTCTGCTTTTGAATATACTATCTAGGTTGGTCATAACTTTTCTTCCAAGGAGTAAGCGTGTTTTAATTTCATGGCTGCAATACATTTCTTAATTTTATGTTTATATTTCTCTTTTGAAAGCAAGAAAAAACAAAATATTTGTACTCTATATAGCATAGCAAAAGACTACAAATTTAGGGAAAAAAAAACTGTTTTCTACCCTATTCAGTGAATAGACTTAAACATTTTCTTTTTAAAGATTCATCAAAAAAGTCATCTGTTAAATATCAATAGAATCATTCATTATTCTGTGGCCCCAATATTAGGCCATTTATTTTCTTTAATTGGCCTCCATCTCTACCATTATTAAATGAACCATATGACACAAGTAATAGAAGGATGGATTTAGAAGATTTCCAACCTGCTAAGATATTACAAATAAAATAGAAGAAAGCATTGAGAAAACACAGACAGCCATCTCAGAAGTAGCAGATGAAGGGAATTTTTTTCTAGTTATCAATCACCTTTTTAAAAGTACCCCCTGAAGGGAACCTGACATCATCCTCTTGTCATGATTAGTATTTCCTGAATGTTTTCTTTCCGTCACACCTTGAATTTTAATGCTTCACTAAAGAATAATGGAAAAATCATTTGATGAAGCAAACAATTGCATTTAATTCTAGTGTGTGTTAATTTAATTGGCTTTATTAGAAATTAGCATTTTTGAATTTGTAATTCTCTTTCTAATTTATGAAATGTCAATCATTTTCTCATGTATCATATTGTAATTAAATTTGCATGGTAGTAAATTTTATTTGTCTCTATTGCTGAAACACTGAAGATTTGTCTGCACAACAAATGCAGGATATTTCTTTATTTGTGTTTTGACAATAAAATAGTCATTAATTTTAAACATGGCAGCAGCAGTACACATGCTGCAATTGTAATTACCACTGCTTAGTAACGGCCTGTCTCTGAGTGACAATAGGAATTAGCTGAATATTTATTAACATGTGCTTCTGCTTGCAATATTTCCTCAATGTAGTTCTGATCCCTTGGTGGAAGTTGCCAGTTTAGGTGAAGACATTTGGGCCAAATACTGATTCTGCTCTATAAAACCCATCAATGTAATCAGTCTAAGACCAACAGCAGCCCACAATTAATCACATAATAATTGGATCCTTCCTTCAATGTCAATACATTAGAAGCTGCATGCAAAGCATTCGGGAAAACTGTTTACCAGATTTAAATTTCTCTAGAGAAATCAACCACTGTACAATTAACAGGGAAAAATGAATTGTTCATTCTCCAGTTTAATTAGAAATGCACCACCTCTAAAGTACCCATTGCCGGCTTCTTTTATTGCTTAATTCTGCTGTTTTTCAGAGTTCTCTTGCAGCCAAGTAGATTTTACATCAGACCTTCACCCAGATCAATAAGAAATAAGGAGACAATCTTCTCTCAACCCTCGGATGTTCTTTATTGTAGAGGTTATAGCAAATAAAGCAAATTCACTATTGAAAATATGTGGGGTCATTTTCATTTTCTCTCCAGAATCTGATGTTCACTGTGCACTTTAATACTTTTTTTCTACTTATACAGTTGACACTTGGATAGAGTAATTATTTTTCTATCACAAAACCTGAGATCTGAAGTGCTATTTTATGATTTATTAAGCACAAGTAAATTGAATTCACATGTGGCCCTTGGGATTCTTTGTATAGCATAGGTTGACACGGGGCTTTCCCCATGGTCAAAATTCTCTTCAGTTCTAGTGTTGGGCCTTTTCCTTTCACACTATCATTGCTCCTTTTGGAATCAAAGGACACACCTTTACTTGGCAGAGGGCAGGGGGAGTGGATGTTACAAGCGTCCTGGTCTCATGTGCCATGGCTGTGCCTGTAAGATCAGTTTCATGGGCACTCTTTCTTGGGGCAACAGTGATCTGCCTTCTCTGAATGAGCCATGAGTAAAGAGCAAGCAACTATTGTACAAGGCCATCTACAAACAAGGATGGAGACCAATGACATATCTCCCCCAGAATGTAAAAGGATTGAAGGGATTAGGGAAAAATATCTCAAAACATGGGAACAAGGCCGAAAAAATGCGCATGTCCTTGTAGGGTCAAATTGAGCATTGTCTGACATATCTGCCTAGGAGCCATCTGACTATTTAGGGACTTATACTTTCTTTGACTTACTATTATATATTGATTAGGACTTAGAGCCTGTAAAAGTTAGATGTCATCTTGGAAAAAGAAATTGCAGTTAACTTTTGTACAGTAAAGAGGCAAATATATATATATATATACACACACACACACATATGCTCAGTCACTCAGTCATGTCCTACTCTTTGCGGCCCCATGGACTGTATAGCCTACCAGACATGGACTATAGCCGGTCCATGGCATTTTCTAGGCAAGATTACTTGTTGCCACTTCCTACTCCAGGGAATTTTCCTGACCCAGGGATCAAACCTACATCTCTTGCAACTCCTAGATCGGCAGGCAAATTTTTTGCCACTAGCACCACCTGGGAAGCCCCATATAAATGTATGAGTCTGTTATATATATATACAGCATCCAGTCATTTGTTGATTGTTTAAGTATCTTTCATAGCCTCTAGAACCAGATTTGTCATCTTGCTAGTACTGTCATTAATAAATTAAATAATTCTCTGGCATAAGCTCATATTTTGTATATAATATATATATAGTGTTTTAAAGTTTTATTAGAGTATAGTTGATTTACAATGTTGTGTTAGCTTCAGGTATACAGGAAAGTGATTCAGTTATACATATACATACATCCACTCTTTTTTAGATTATTCTCCCATATAGGCCTTCACAGAGTATTGAGTAGAGTTCCTTGTACTATACAATGGGTCCTTATTAGTCATCTATTTTGTGTATACTAGTGTGTATATCAGAGAAGGCAATGGCACCCCACTCCAGTACTCTTGCCTGGAAAATCCCATGGATGGAGGAGCCTGGTAGGCTGCAGTCCATGGGGTTGCTAAGAGTGGGACATGACTGAGTGACTTCACTTTGACTTTTCACTTTCATACATTGGAGAAGGAAATGGCAACCCACTCCAGTATTCTTGCCTAGAGAATCCCAGGGATGGGGGAGCCTGGTGGGCTGCCGTCTACAGGGTTGTGCAGAGTCGGACATGACTAAAGCGACTTAGCAGCAGTAGCAGTGTGTATATTGGAGAACACAATGGCACCCCACTCCAGTACTATTGCCTGGAAAATCCCATGGACAGAGGAGCCTGGTAGGGTGCAGTCCATGCTAAGGGTCAGACATGACTGAGCGACTTCACTTTCACTTCTCACTTTCATGCATTGGAGAAGGAACTGGCAACCCACTCCAGTGTTCTTGCCTGGAGAACCCCAGGGACAGGGGAGCCTGGTGGGCTGCCGTCTATGGGGTCACACAGAGTTGGACATGAGTGAAGTGACTTAGCAGCAGTGTGTATATAGAAACTTTATCCCTCTCCCTGCCCAATAACCCCGGTAACCCTAAGTTTATTTTCTACATCTATAACTCTATTTCTCTTTTTAGGTAAGTTCATTTGTACCTTTTTTTTTAAGATTTCACATATAAGTGATATCATATTATATTTGTCTTTGTCTGACTTACTTCACGCAGTATGACAATCTCTATGTCCATCCATGTTGCTGCAAATGACATTATTTCATTCTTTTTTAATGGCTGAGTAATATCCCATTGTATACACGTACCACATCTTCTTTATCAATTCCTCTGTTGATGGACATTTAGGTTGCTTCTATATCCTAGCTATTTAAAATAATGCTGAAATAAACATTGGGGTGCATGAATCTTTTTGAATTATGGTTTTCTCTGAATATGTGCCCAGAAGTGGGATTGCTTGATCATATATGGTAGGTCTAGTTTTAGTTTTTTAAAGAAACCTCCATACTGTTCTCCATAGTGGCTATACCAGTTCACATTCCTTCCAATAGTGTAGGAGGTTTTCCTTTTCTTCACATCTTCTCCAGCATGTATTGTTTATATATTTTTTGATGGTGGCCATTCTGACTGGCGTGAGGTGATAGCTCATTGTAGTTTTGATTTGCATTTCTTTCATCATTAGTGATGTTGAACATCTTTTCACGTGCTTCTTGGCCATCTGTGTGTCTTTGGAGAAATGTCTGTTTAGGTCTTCCATCCATTTTTTCATTGTGTTGCTTGTTTTTTTGAGATTGAGATGCATAACCTGTTGTACATTTTGGAGATAAATCCCTTGTCCGTTGCATCATTTACAAATAATCTCTCCCATTCTGAGGGTTGTCTTCTTGTTTCATTTATGGTATCCTTTGCTGTGCAAAAGTTTTTAAGTTTAATTAGATCTCATTTTTGTTCTTAATTTTATTGTTCTGGGGTGGATTAAAACAGATCTTTCTGTGATTTACCTCAAAGTGTGTGCTGCCTGTGTTTTTCTCTAAGAGTTTTATACTATCCTGCCTATATTTAGATCTTTAATCCATTTTGAGTTTATTTTTGTGTGTGGTGTTAGAGAGTGTTCTAATTTCATTCTTTTACATGTAGATGTTCAATTTTCCCAGAACCACTTATCAAAGAGAATGTCTTTTCTTTATTGTATATTCTTGCATCTTTTGTCATGGATTAGGTGACCGTGGGTGCATGGGTTTATCTCTGAACTTTCTATCCTGTCCCATTAATCTGTATGTCTGTTTTCGTGCCAGTAGCATACTGTCTTGATAACTGTAGCTTTGTAATATAGTAGTCTGATTCCTCCCGCTGTTTTTCTTTCTCAAGATTACTTTGACTACTTGGGGTCTTTTGTGTTTCCATACAAATTGTAAAATGTTTTGTTTTATTCTGTGAAATATGCCATTGGTGACTTGATAGGGATTGCATTAAATTTGTAGATTGCCAAGCTCACTATATATTTCTGTTCAAATTAGATGTTTTCTAAAATTATATTTTGAGATAATTTTAAGCTCAGAGACATGCTGGAAGAATTCCAAAGTTCCCATTAACCTTCACCTGGATTCTCTCAGTGATGACATCTTGTATAACCTTAGTACAATTGTCAAAACCAGGAAAATAATATTAACATAAAATATTATTAACTTCAGACCATATTTAGGTTTAATTAGTTCTTATAGGCAGCCTTTTGTGTATATATAATTCTATGAAATTATATCATACATACATATTTAAGTAACCAGTACCATTATCAGGATCAAAAATATTCTGTCATCCTAAAGAATCTGCTTCATGCTATCCCTTTGTATTCACAGCCTTCATGCAAACCTAATATCCAAAACCGATTACAGTGTTCCCCATCAGTATCATTTAGTTATTTTAAGAATGTGGTATAAATGGAATTATTTCCATATGTATTATTTTCACATTAGCTTTTTTTTTCATTTAGCATAATTCCCTTGGAATTCATCCAAGTTGAAATAGGCATCAATAGTATTTTTTTTTTAATGTTGAGTAGTATTCTATTCAGAGAGTGAAATATGGCTTATTCATTCCTTCATTCATGAAAGGATATTGTTTTTTTTTCCAGTTTTTTACTGTTACAAATAAACCAACTGAGCTATTTGGAACCCTAAAGCTGTTATAAATATCCATGTATTCATGTACAGGAATTTCCACAAATATAAACTCTTCTTTCTCCAGGTTAAATGCTCAGGAGTAGGATGGCTGAGTCCTATGATAAATGTTTGTTTAACTTTATAAGAGACTGCCAAAATGCTTTCCAGGGGATTTGTGCTGTTTCACACTCCACGAGCAATTCCCGCTCTTCATCCGCGCCAGCACTTGCAGCAGCGCTCTGGGTCTGAGCAAGTCTAACGGCTGTAAAGCCATATTCGATTGTGGGTTTACGTTGCCTCTAATTAATGGTTAATGATATTGGATATCTTCTTGTGTATTTATTTCCTCTGTATATCCAGTTTGGATAAGTACCTCAGTAAGTCTGCTTTTAACTTTAAAAAGTTAGGTTGTTTTTGTTCTTATTCAAGTTTTTATTGAGTCCATCTAATGAGTTTTTAACATTTCACTTATTGTATTTTTCACTTCTGAAGTTTTCATTTGGCTCTTTATATCTTCTGCTTCTTTGCTAAGACAGCTTTCTAATTGTTTCAGAATTCATGATTTCTTACTAGAGCATTTTTATAGTATCTGCTTTAAATTTGTGCCTGTGTGCTCAGTCGCTTCAGTCCTGTCCACCTCTTTGCGTCCCTATGGACTGTAGCCCGCCAGGCTTCTCTGTCCATGGGCTTCTCGAGGCAAGAATACTAGAGTGGGTTGCCGTGTCCACCTCTAGGGGATCTTCCCAATCCAGGACTGAACCCGGGTCTCCTGCATTGCAGGTGGATTCTTTACCATGGAGCCACCAGGGAGGCCCCCTACTTTAAAGTTCTTGAGAGATAATTCTAATATCTGTGTTTTCTCAGCATTGTCATCTCCTATCTCTTCTTATTTGACTTGAGATTTTCCTAATTCTTGCTATGCTGAATAATTTTAAAGTGTATCACGGACATTTTGAATATTATTCTCTGTGCCTCTGGTTGCTGTTTAAATCTTTCATATGAGCTGGAGTATTTAGTTTCAGGATCCCTCTTTCATGGCTATGGTTCAAATGGCAGTTTAGATTATAAAGCTTTTTCTGTGCTCCTTTGGTCAGCCTCACCTGTGTATTACAGAGAAATCAGTTTGAATCCTGGGTGGTATTCCATACCACAGCTCTTCTCTCAAAGTTTTGCCCTTTTGATTATGCTTGGTTTTATGAGTGAACCACTTGGGATGAGCCAAAGCTGCATACACATATTTAAAGGATTCCTTTCTCTAGCTCCCTCCTTTATGTAATCCTCCCTTCCACTCTAGATGAAAGGAGAAAGAATACCAATTTCTGCTGTCATTTACTTACTGCAGGGCAGAGATTGTCAACAGGGGTCCTCCACAAAGTTCCTATGTTCCCTTATCTACAAGATTTTCTCTTTTTATTCCTTTTGGCCAGGGCATGTGTCATGGCAGGATCTTAGTTCTCTGACCAGGTGTTGAACCTGGGCCATGGCAGTGAAAGTGCTGAGTCCTAACTCCTGGATGGCCAAGGAACTCCCTCCCTTTTTATTCTAAACTGCATAGTTTATATTTTGAAACACTGAATATCAATGGTGTCTTTCTCTGTCTAGTAATATTCTTTTCTCTCAATGCCACAGGGGTGCTTCTGAGTGCTTAAAGGCAGTTTCAAGATACATAAAGGTGAGAAAGAACAATACAAATTCATGTTTTATAATCTTATCATATTTCTACAGAGTTCTTAATGTTGAATGGCAATTAGTTATGGAAATATGTTTTTTTAAATTACTCCAAAGAGCATCAGCTTTCTGTTTACATTGCTACTGACATAGCACCTTCAATGTGTTAAGTATATACTTGCTACTTTTACACTAATGCTGTCTCTGGAGCTATTTTGTGAAGTGTATGTACATATTGTAAAGTGTATGGTCATAAAGTTTTAGTATTTTTACACAGAAACAATAATGGAGGATTGCATTCAGATTTAATATTTGGAGACAAATAAGTCACAGATGGGATTAATAAAAGACTGTTTTAGTAGAAGCCACAAGGAATTAGAAGTTAATTAGCCCTATTTTCAACTTTTAGCTCTACAATATAAACGTGAGGAACTCCTCGAAAGCCCATTTCCTCATTTAGGATGAGAGGGGACCACAACAAAGGAAGGGTTGTGAAACCTGCATAACATTTTATAGAGAGAGACCATCCAGGATACTGCCTGGCACAATGACTGTCAATTCACTTCTCTAAATAGGCATAAAAAGCAAAAAAATGACTATAAGATTTGGTAGTAATGTAAAATTACAATCTAAAACTTAAAAATTATGATTTTAGCTAGAAAATCATTTCAAATCAAAAGGGCCTCTCTTAGGGGGGTTGGAGGAGAGCAGGACTGTGAGTGTGGAGTAGGAGATGCAAACTATCTTATATAGGACAGATAAACAACAAAGTCCTGCTATATAGCACAGGGACCTATATTCAATATCCTGTGATAAACCAAAATGGAAAAGAATATGGAAAGAATATGTATAACGGAGTCACCTTGTTGTACAGCAGAAATTAAATGCAATGCTATAAATCGACTGTACTTCAATAATATTTTTTTTTCAAAATGTGAAACAAAGGGACTCTCTGATGCAACTCCACATTTTACAGATAGCAAAATCAGACTGCAAAGAGTTAAGTGACCCTGCATGTGTATTTCTTGTATCCAGGAGCAAATCTGGGACCCGAACTCTGATTTCCCAATCAATAGACCTTGGCACAAATTGTGTTTTCTCAGCATTGTCATCTCCTATCTCTTCTTATTTGACTTGAGATTTTCCTAATTCTTGCTATGCTGAATAATTTTAAAGTGTATCACGGACATTTTGAATATTATTCTCTGTGCCTCTGGTTGCTGTTTAAATCTTTCATATGAGCTGGAGTATTTAGTTTCAGGATCCCTCTTTCATGGCTATGGTTCAAATGGCAGTTTAGATTATAAAGCTTTTTCTGTGCTCCTTTGGTCAGCCTCACCTGTGTATTACAGAGAAATCAGTTTGAATCCTGGGTGGTATTCCATACCACAGCTCTTCTCTCAAAGTTTTGCCCTTTTGATTATGCTTGGTTTTATGAGTGAACCACTTGGGATGAGCCAAAGCTGCATACACATATTTAAAGGATTCCTTTCTCTAGCTCCCTCCTTTATGTAATCCTCCCTTCCACTCTAGATGAAAGGAGAAAGAATACCAATTTCTGCTGTCATTTACTTACTGCAGGGCAGAGATTGTCAACAGGGGTCCTCCACAAAGTTCCTATGTTCCCTTATCTACAAGATTTTCTCTTTTTATTCCTTTTGGCCAGGGCATGTGTCATGGCAGGATCTTAGTTCTCTGACCAGGTGTTGAACCTGGGCCATGGCAGTGAAAGTGCTGAGTCCTAACTCCTGGATGGCCAAGGAACTCCCTCCCTTTTTATTCTAAACTGCATAGTTTATATTTTGAAACACTGAATATCAATGGTGTCTTTCTCTGTCTAGTAATATTCTTTTCTCTCAATGCCACAGGGGTGCTTCTGAGTGCTTAAAGGCAGTTTCAAGATACATAAAGGTGAGAAAGAACAATACAAATTCATGTTTTATAATCTTATCATATTTCTACAGAGTTCTTAATGTTGAATGGCAATTAGTTATGGAAATATGTTTTTTTAAATTACTCCAAAGAGCATCAGCTTTCTGTTTACATTGCTACTGACATAGCACCTTCAATGTGTTAAGTATATACTTGCTACTTTTACACTAATGCTGTCTCTGGAGCTATTTTGTGAAGTGTATGTACATATTGTAAAGTGTATGGTCATAAAGTTTTAGTATTTTTACACAGAAACAATAATGGAGGATTGCATTCAGATTTAATATTTGGAGACAAATAAGTCACAGATGGGATTAATAAAAGACTGTTTTAGTAGAAGCCACAAGGAATTAGAAGTTAATTAGCCCTATTTTCAACTTTTAGCTCTACAATATAAACGTGAGGAACTCCTCGAAAGCCCATTTCCTCATTTAGGATGAGAGGGGACCACAACAAAGGAAGGGTTGTGAAACCTGCATAACATTTTATAGAGAGAGACCATCCAGGATACTGCCTGGCACAATGACTGTCAATTCACTTCTCTAAATAGGCATAAAAAGCAAAAAAATGACTATAAGATTTGGTAGTAATGTAAAATTACAATCTAAAACTTAAAAATTATGATTTTAGCTAGAAAATCATTTCAAATCAAAAGGGCCTCTCTTAGGGGGGTTGGAGGAGAGCAGGACTGTGAGTGTGGAGTAGGAGATGCAAACTATCTTATATAGGACAGATAAACAACAAAGTCCTGCTATATAGCACAGGGACCTATATTCAATATCCTGTGATAAACCAAAATGGAAAAGAATATGGAAAGAATATGTATAACGGAGTCACCTTGTTGTACAGCAGAAATTAAATGCAATGCTATAAATCGACTGTACTTCAATAATATTTTTTTTTCAAAATGTGAAACAAAGGGACTCTCTGATGCAACTCCACATTTTACAGATAGCAAAATCAGACTGCAAAGAGTTAAGTGACCCTGCATGTATATTTCTTGTATCCAGGAGCAAATCTGGGACCCGAACTCTGATTTCCCAATCAATAGACCTTGGCACAAACATCCCATATGAAAACCTCTAAAATGGAGTACATTATACTTGTGATCTTTACACCAGGCCCCAACATACTGTAAGATGTGCACATGGCATATAAACTAGAATTGTATTATATCATAAACTACTATCATTAACTCATATGCTAGTTGCAACAAACAAACTTTTAATTAAAAAACTCTGCTTGCTTTAGAAAAATGGAACTCTTGGGATGATATAGAAGACCCAGATCATTTTAAAAAGTTATCATGTGAAATTTGAAAAGATAATTTTTATATTTGTAGACACATATTCTTATAGAAAAGAAACGTTAAAAATTATTCCATTGAATATTTCTTTACAAACATGGTTACTGTCCTTGGAACATTCCAAAACATCCTTAGGATTTTGGGAGGACCCAGAAAGAGATAGTTTTAGAGAATATGGTTCTGCACTAGTTTAAAATTTTATGGAAAAGCTTTTTCAGCTTCTACTATCATCTCACACCTTATCTGATACCTAGAACAAAAACAACAACAAAAAAAAAAAAAACAGTGAGATCTGTTTATTTTATTCTGTAGACAAAAAAGGAAAGGATATCGTATCTACCATCCTTTTTGTTCATTCTCCCACCCATATCATGAGAATAAACATTTTCAATTCGTTGGTATTTTGTTTTCAGGATGTGTGTAGCCTTTGGCTTGCATCGTGCTAAAGCCACCCCCTAGACTATGGCTCAGTTTGGGTGACTAGCTCTTGCCCTGAAACTAGAGGAAGCTGGAGCTGATGCGGTGTGGATTACTTATACATGATAATTAAATAACCAAAGGTGCAGTTCCTGTCTGTCTCCAGGTCTCTGACTTGCATTACTCTCCAACTGCTACCCAAATCATTTTCTATTAATCAGAGCAGATCCAGAATTTTCCTAGTCCCTATTATCCATGGCTATCACTTTGCTTATAGGAAGATTGTTTCCCATTGGGCTTTTTCCTCCTAGGATGTAGGCAGAAGAGAAAAATAAAATTTATATATGCTCTCATCTTTATTTCTATTAAATCAAAATTTTTTAACTTACATTATATTGACCAATACAATTCTCTTTGATTCATTATCCATATTTAAAGCAAAACATCCTCTTGCAACTCTGACATTAGTGAGACTTACAATTCTGTTTTTCAAAGGGAAGAGAAATCAAAATAATAAGTTTCAGAAAATAGCTTTTTCTCCCCCTTTTTATTCTCCAACATTAGATAATCACAAATAGAACTTTAGCTACTAATCCAAGTAAGGAGCACCTTGAGTATGATTTTACATTCATTCTTTTCATTTCCCATATCACTAAGTGCTCTAAAAAAAGTTGATCATTCCAGCCTTAGTCCCAGACTACTCTGGCGTGATATGTGTCACATGGAAGCAATTATTTGAGTGTTGTTTATCAAAAGTTCCACTTTGAACCTTTTCTGTGTTCAGCCTAGCATTGAAGAATACTTGGATATGTCTAGCATTCTTGAAGGCTGACCATTCAGGAGACACATTCATACGAAAACCAAAAAATCTTATATTCTACAAGATTCTACAAGTAAAAGTGTGCTAGTCTGATTCAAAAGCAGTAGATTCCTGCTAGAGGGCAAATTTGAATGTAGCTTGATGCCTGTCCCTCACGTTGTTCTGTATCCAACCCCTACAGATTTATATCTTGATCCTTAGGTAAGTAATCTGTAATAAAAGAGCAAGTGAAAACTAAAATGTCACTTTCTTAAAGCCTCCTCGAAATATTAAGGGCATGGAGCATCAGAACTGCTGCTCTCAGCACTTACAAAGGTAAAGAGTGACAATGCCATCATCTGGGCCAGAATGAGAGGTGATGCCAGAAGTATAGAGAGAAGGGGCCGTTATATCTCTCAGTGGCTGCTGCAGTGCAGGACTTCATTGGCGCTGGCCCCAGTGGCCATCTCCCAGCGGCTAGCTGCAGTGGCGTCCATGAGAGCCATAAAGTGAGCAGAGCATGCGGCATGGTATGTTCAGGAAGTAAGGGCTGCAGGGACAGGCAGCCCTGATGCATGCCCAGGGTGATAGGCAGCAGCAGCAGCGAATTCTGTGTGCTGTGGCTTTATAGTTCAAATTTCTTTTCTGGAGAATAGCAGAGACATTGTTTTAGTCAGGGTTCTCCAGGGAAACAGAACCGTGACTGTAGAGGCTGAAAAGTCTCAGGTTCTGTCTGCAGGCTGGAGACCTAGGACAGCAGATGGTGTCATTCAGTTCAAGTCTGAAGGCTTGTCCTCCAGGGGAGCCAATGGTGTGATCCCAGTTCAAAGTTGCAAGATGAGAGGAGACATCCTAGCTTAGAGAGTGAGGCAGGAAATAGGGGTGAATTCCTTATTTCTCTGGCTTCTACTCTGTTCAAGCCCTCAATAGACTGGATGAGATCCACCACACTGGGGAGGGCAGTGGTGCTTTACTGAGCCAAGTGCTTTACTCAGTGCTTTACTGAGCCCACAGATTCAAATGCTAGTCACATCTGGACACAGCTTCACCCACCAGGCATCCCCAGATATGTTTAATCTGGGCACTGTGTAGCCAGCCAAATTAATACATTAAACTAACTCCCGTATCATCAAAATTAGTTAAGCTGGAAGAGAAGTCAAAATGGTAGCCTGGAAGGTTGATTTGTGGCATGTCATTATGCACCTCTTGGGAAATCTCAACTATATGGCAGAGTTTGAAGAAAACTGGTTTTAATGATGAGATAGGAAAACTCTAGGAAAATAATGGTTTGGGGACCTCTTATCTCTCTGCAGGCTGGTGTATCCAGGGAAAGAGAGATCACATTTCCTTAAAGAATTATATAACTCTGTTATCCTCAAAGGGAGCTTTAGAGAGAGATAAAGATAGGAAAGGCCACTTGAGAGACATGTAATTTGGGGAGATAAAGAATGGTCTTTCTTTTTTGATTTGCTGCTGTTGAGATAATTTCAGACCATTTTACGATACTGGCTGGTAAAGAATCCTAATTCTTTTTTCTGAAGACACTGTTAAATGGGTATATAAATGGATTGAGGTGTCTGAACTGTGACTTGAGTCCTGTACACCAAAGGCACATATATAGGAAAATTATATTTTATTGTCTTTCCTTAACGTCCAAATAACTACCTCTTCTACTTTACAAGAGAGTATGCACCAGAGAGTCTAATTTGCATGGCAAAAATTGTGTATGTGCTTTTCTTTATGTAATAAATTCCCCTTAGATAGTTTAAATGTTTACTACCTTAGGGCAGAAAAATATTCAGAATGAAACAGGTGACACACTGAAAATAAAGCAATTCAATTTGGAAACATATACTGCCAACAGACTTTGTCATTTTTAACTTTTATCATGAGAGTTGAACAATATCTTTGTGAATTTCTCTCCTCCATAGCACAAACCCTCCCTCTCTGTCCTCCAGAGAGCATTAGGAGATCCTGTCTACTGAAGATCAAACATGAGGCTAAAACATCTCTGAAGGAATGAAACTGAGGAATAAAGGTTTGATTTACAGTTCAAATTCAACTTTCCTTGACTCCTCTAGGTGAGGTCTTCCCACCTGCATTATATCCTGCAGGGCTTGTTAACTGTTCCTTCAAACTAAGACATGTTAAAAAGTCTGTGTCCCTTTAGTTATATGTTTACTGAATACAAATGTAGTAGTTTTCTTGAAGAGTGTGAGTATTCTAACCAGATTAGTCAAACTTCTAAAACCATGATGGTAACCAAGCTTGTAGGAATTCTGTGGGGGGAAAAAAAAAAAATCTCTTCATAGCTGTCTGGATATATAGAAAAGTCTAGGAAAACACACACATATACACACACTGTATATATACAGACATGTATAAATGTATGGACAGATAAGCAAATGCAAGTAAATAGATGAGATGAGACACTCTGAGATAAATAAATACACACATACAAATGCATAAAGATTAGGGACTGAAAATTTGGATAACTCAGAGGAACTTATTGCTGTACTAAAATATACCAAACTATTTGTTTGCAATCAAAGAAATATTTTTGTGTATATTTAAGAGGACCTAGCAAATGCACACCACTTTCCTGTCTGAGTTCCCTTTGTAAGAGATAAGAATGAAGCCAATAGACAGAAAAATACCATTCCCTTAACATCAAAAGAGATGGATGAGGCTCTTCCTCAAAAGAGGAAGATGAGATGAATGTAAAGTTCCATTGTAATCCTTAAAAATTAACCATACTGTTGGATTGTTTTTTATACAGCTGTAAGCAATACTGTGCACTTCAGGCCTCCCAAGGGAGAGCTCTTAGAACCAAGAGGAATGTTCTTTCCTAGTATGAATGTGTGTAACTATATTGACTTGAAAGTTTCCTATACACCAGAGCCTCTGCTAAGCACTATTTATAAAGCAACTGCTTCATAAAATTAGTAGTGGATACTGATAATCTTTACTGATTATATTTAATGATGAAAAAACTCTGGTATTGAAAAGTTCAGTATCTTGTCTAAATTCAGGGAGTGATTATAAATAAGTAAAGTGAAAGTGAAAGTTGCTCAGTCATGTCTGACTCTTTGCGAAGCCATGGACTATACAGTCCGTGGAATTCTTCAGGCCAGAATACTGGAGTGGGTAGCTGTTCCCTTTAGGGGATCTTCCTAACCCATGGATCGAACCCAGGTCTCCAGCATGGCAGGTGGATTCTTTACCAGATGATCCACCAGGGACGCTCACAGATAAACAAACTAAGGCTTAAAGTTTAAGGAACTTGCTCAAGGTCAGGAAGGGCAAGATCAAATGTTAGGCTGTTATACTCAAAAACCCAATCTGTTTCATTGCATGACATTACCTGTGAAGAAACTCAATGGGGCATCCCTAGTGCCTCAGAGTGTAAAGAATCTGCCTGCAATGCAGAACACTCGGGTTCAATCCCTAGGTCAGGAAGATCCCCTGGAGAAGGAAATGGCTACCCATTCCAGTATTCTTGCCTGGAGAATCCCATGGACAGAGAAGCCTGGTGGGCTACAGTCCATAGGGTCACAAAAAGTCAGACATGACTGAGCCACTATAATCAAGAACCCAGTGTGTTTCATTGCATGAATTGCCTTGTGAAGAAATGCAATATGCTTAATTTAAATTCTTACCTGCCCAAAGCTCCATGGAAAACTGTAACTTATCTGAGCCTTCTGAAGGGCAGCAGGTATACTTTTTTATCACACGACCCCATACCAAAGGTTAACTGGATGAGGAGTGACCCCTGACACAATGGGGAGCATCCATTAACTGCCTGGTTAACTATGATGTATAAGGCTTGGGTCAAGGGAGATGAAATCATTAACTGGAGTTCTCTGAAGAACTGAAACAAACAAACAGAGACAAATTTAGGTGTGGTGGGTCATTATTATTGGCTTCTCAGGTGGCACCAGTGGTAAAGAATCCCCCTGCCACTGCAGGAGACACAAGAGATGCGGGTTTGATCCCTGGGTCATGAAGATTCCCTGGAGGAGGAAATGGCAACCCACTCCAGTATTCTTGCCTGGAAAATTCCATGGGTAGCGAATGCTGCTGGGCTACAGTCTATGGAGCTTCAAAGAATCAGACATGACATTATTTTAAGGATCTCTAGTGTTGAGAAAAGCTCCTGAAGCCAGATAATTACCAAAAAACTTCAAAAGAGAAGGTGAACTTCAGAAAAACCAACATGTGATGCTATTTTCTGTATATACATTGATTTCAAACATAGAGCTTTTATGTTCACTAAGAAAAGTTGTATTTTACAGCAAATACATTAGGAAATGAATGAATATAATACCAAAAAATGTAAGTAAAATTGATATTTTAAAAGTTAGATTTAAAATTTTACCTTACAGTTAATTATATGATTTAATAAACTAATATTTTAAATCTACCATTCTTTAATGGCCATGAAAATTTGTTAATACATGCCTTTTAAATATGTTTAAAATGTAAAGAAAAAAAATTACCTCATTTTTTTTCTCCCTGAAAGTATAGAGGTTACTTAACAAGCATTGTTAAGGAATCAGTTGCAAACTAGAATAATTTCACATCTTTTTAAGGCACTGAATTGCCCTTTAAAAATCATAATCAGCAAGTTCAATAAAAATTCATATGAGCTTGCCCTTTACATGGCTGTCTCTCAATATTTGTCAGATTCTTATATAATGAGATGATCTTGGCATTTCTCTAGGATTTTCACATACCAATGATTGTCAAAATTTAGTAACTACCCTAGTGGCTCAGATCATAAAGAATCTGCCTGCAGTGTGGGAGACCTGGGTTCAATCCCTGGGTTGGGAAGATTCCCTGGAGGACTCCAGTATCCTTGCCTGGAGAATCCCCACGGATGGAGGAGCCTGGCGGTATACAATACATGGGGTCGCAAAGAGTTGGACACACCGAGTGACTTTCATTCACTCACTCATGTTTTACATAGAGATTCTTTTAAATAAAAAATATTTGCTTGAATAATCATCATTATCAACAATAATAGGAGAACAGAAAGCAAAAGAAGAAATTATCTTATCTCAGAACTCGGTAAATGAGAAGCCAATAATGATATTCAGATAACGGGGTGAGCAAATTAGAATTTATGTATGAAAATTTAGGGACAATACATACGATGATAACTTGGATGTTGAGAACATTCTATAAATACTCATCAATTTTCATAAGCATATTTTTCAGAAAAGTTCATACCTCAACAGTTAATATTTTTCGTTTATAAATGAAAATACTTTATATGTTTGCCACAGTTTTATTGACTATGAGCTGTTAGAAGAGCTTTTAGATACCAAGGATCTCTAGCTACCTTGGTTTACATGTGAGGCTTTTATTTTTCTGTATGTTGCTTCAAAAATAGCCATTTAGCTCTCTCTCCTTTTTGTGTAGTGGACATCAAGCAAAGATATTCGGAGCTCTACCTAATGCTTTTATAACAATTTCCTGAAAATGCACTTACCGAAAGCAACAAGAATATGAGACATCCACAAATGAAACATTTTGTCTTTAGGTATTTTAGGTGTAGAAAAGTATTTTATTAATGCATTATATTGGCTATTTTAGAAAAAGATAAATCTGTATTTTATAATTAAAGGCTTTTGAAGAAAAATATGGTTTTCAAGGAGTTGGTAAAATAGGACAATAGACCTAACTTTGATCAAAATTCTGTATTGTTTTTGTCATGATCTGATTTTTAGTCTGATCTTGTTCAATTTGATTTCTGATATTGAATTTGTAATCACTAGAGAGTGGGGACTAGGTGCACATTTAGAATACCTCCAATGGTATTATTAGGCTTCCTTGGTGGCTCAGAAGGTAAAGAATCTGCCTGCAATGTGGGAGACCTGGGTTCGATCCTGGGTCAGAAAGAGTTCCTGGAGAAGCGAATGGCTACCCACTCCAGTATTCTGGCCTGGAGGACTCCATGGTAAGAGGAGCTGATGGAGCTATAGTCCTTGGGGTTGCAAAGAGTAGGACACAACTGAGCAAAAAACACTTTCACACTTTATAATCACTTGAGAGTGTGGAGTAGGTGAATATTTAGAATACCTCCAGTAAGGTATTATTAGAACACTGAAGTAAAGTATAATTTACACATTCATGTTTTTCCATCTACAAACTAAAAAATCACAACTCCTAATAATCAAAAGATCACTCATATAACCAAGAATGATATTTGAAGTTGTCACAGTAATAGGATATCATGGATAATGCCTTATGATATTTAGCATAATTGAACTGGTAAAATATGCAGTGTTAAAAAAAAGCCCTAAGGACTTTAACTTCATTCAGGTTAAGGAATAAACTCCTTGTAGAAGATACACTGGAAATACTGTCTGGATTGGTGGACTGTTTAAGTAACTAGCTGGTATTTATTTTTATAAGTAAGTGACAAAGTGACAGGTTTGAGTTAGACAGAGCCTTGCTTAGCATGCTGGACACCTGCGCACTAGGGAGCACTGTCTGCTCTATCTAAACAGATGTTTTGATTGACTTGAATAGGATAATTAAGTACTCACACATTAAATATCTGTGAGGCTCAAACATGAACTGATTGCTAGACTCCAATTAAATAAATGAACAAATCAGAGAAGATATCATGTGTATAGATTTTAGCCTAGTAAATATGTTCCAATTAGGCAAATCCTTCAATTGAAGGATGTAAATCCTTCGATCTTGGTTTTCATTTAAAAATCAACCAAAGAAACAGCCTTAAAGCACAGTAGCAATTCTTGGTACCCTCATTTCACATGACTGATAAAATGAACTATCAGACAAATAGAATGCACTCTTTTTATGAGGAAAATTGGACAATTATATTACCAATGGATACCAGACAAATGAAGACCAGAAGGATAATTAGGAATAAGTCACTTAAAGCACATTGGATTGGTTCCCTAGAATGAGATTTTTATCAGTGCGGATGCATTTTTGTCTCATATCTTGCTCTCTGGTTTCATTGTATCCAGTACTTTACACAATAACACATGATGGTTATGGTATGGTCCTAGTACTCTTCCCTGGAAAATCCCATGGATGGAGGAGCCTGGTAGGCTGCAGTCCATGGGGTTGCTAAGAGTTGGACACAACTGAGCGACTTCACTTTTACTTTTCACTTTCATGCATTGGAGAAGGAAGTGGCAACCCACTCCACTGTTCTTGCCTGGAGAACCCCAGGGACGGGGGAGCCTGGTTGGCTGCCGTCTCTGGGGTCGCACAGAGTCGGACACGACTGAAGCGACTTAGCAGCAGCAGCAGCAGCAGCAGCAGCAGCACATACAACGAATGGCATATCCAGGTAGGGCTCTGCTTTCTGTGTTCCAGCTTCTTCCTGTGCATATGACTGGGTAATGCAGGCATTTAGTGAAAGAGGGTTATCTTTAATCAAGGGACTTTCCAGGTGGCACTAAAGGTAAAGAATCCACCTGCCAATGAAGGAGACATGTGAAACTTTTCAATCCCTGGGTCAGGAAGATCCCCTGTAGTAGGAAATAGTAACCCACTCCAGTATTCTTGCTGGCAAATTCCACGGACAGAGGAGCCTTGTGGGCCACATGTCATGGGGTTGCAAAGAGTCAGACACAACTGAACATTCATGCATGCACACAAAAGCAGAAAGAACACCAAGCATTTAAAAGTCCCAATTTTGGGCAATGATAAATAAAGCTGCTATGGATAGTCATGTGCAGATTTTTATGTAGAGATAAGTTTTCATATATGACTGCTGGATCATATGGTAAGACTGCGGTTAGCATTGCAAACCACAGAGAGATATATCTAAGCTACTAACTCTGATACAGGTGCTTCACGGGGAAGTGAAATATTTTTGAGAGTGATAAAGTAAACCTCTGACTATTAGGGTCTGCTTTATTTTGTAATTAATTTTTAATTGGAGGATAATTGTTTTGTAATATTTTGTTGATTTCTACCATATAGCAACATGAATCAGCCATATGTATACATATGTCCCCCATCTGGAACTTCCCTTCTGCCCCATCCCACCTCTCTAGGTTTTCATAGAGCTCTGAATTTGAGCTCCCTACTTCATACAGTAAATTTCCACTGGCTATCTAGTTTTACATATGGTAATGTGTATATTTCAATGTTACTCTCATCATTTGTCCCAACCTCTCCTTCCTGCTTGAGTCCTCGTCTGTTCTCTCTGTCTGCATTATCCTTAAAATAGCTCTTTCTGGCTAGTTTTTGTTTGTTCAGTTGCCAAGTCATGTCCAACTCTTTGTGACCTGATGGACTGCAGCATGCCGGGCTTCCCTGTCCCTCACCATCCCCTGGAGTTTGCCCAAGTTCATGTCTGTTGAATTGGTGATTCCATCCGATCATCTCATCCTTTGTTGCCCTCTTCTTCCTCTGTCTTCAACCTCTCCCACATCAGGCTCTTTTCCAATGAGTCAGCTGTTTGCATCAGGTGGCCAAAGTATTGGAACTTCAGCTTCAGCATCAGTCCTTCCAGTGATTCAGGGTTGATTTCTTTTAAGTTTGACTGGTTTGATCTCCTTGCTGTCTCAGAGACTCTCAAAAGCCTTCACCAGCACTACACTTGGTAGTTTAATTCTAGCTTGTAAGTTTGTATTGTTTATTGATTACTGAAACTCAGCTATCACTCTTTCCTTTGCAGTTGAAAAAGATGTTTTGATTGTCCCAACCTATGTTCGGTCACTATTCTAAGGATTTCTGTTAATTTCCCAGGCCTTCTCATTTTCAGAATTAATTCTGCTTCAGAGTTTCTGCTACATTTGAACCCTCCATTTCACTTGTATCTCACAGTGCTTGGCTATCATTCTCCCTCTATTCATACATGAACACGGAATTCAATCTCTTTATAAGATGACACACCCCCGACACACACACAGACAAACATATCGAAAGGGACTTCAAACAAAGCACTTATGAGAAAAGCATGTTTCACTCAAGGTTTGAGGAAAACTGGACTTCCCTGCAGGCTCAGCTGGTAAAGAATTTGCCTGCAGTGAGGGAGAACTGACTTTGATCCCTGGGTAGGGAAGATCCCCTGGAGGACTCCAGTATCCTTGCCTGGAGAATACCTATGGACGGAGGAGCCTGGTAGGCTACAGTCCACGGGGTCTCAAAGAGTCAGACAGGACTGAGCGGCTGAGCGCCGCACAGCACAACACTGAGATAAACAGCAGTTTCCTATCCTGGAGCTTCTCATCCTCTTCCTCTCAAGATTCTAAGAACCCACTTTTTCCTCTTCATTAACCCCCACCCTTAGGTTCCTTCACAGATACTCAAATCACCTTGTTATGCAAAACAAGTCAGTTCTCTAAAATATGCGTGGCAGGACTCCAGGCTTCATTTTACATCTCCAAAGCCTCTAAGCCTTTGCGAAAACAATGGTTTTTTTAATGCCCATTCTTCCCTTTCAGTAACAGGGAAAAGCTGGCAGAAGCTTTGACAGTTCACGTGTTTCTATTCTCTCATCATTGTCAATCTCACAATAAAAAGAAGTAGTTTAGAGATCTATTTTCCCTTCACTGTGGAATATGTCATTTCTCTGAGCTTCCCTGGTAGTTCAGCAGTAAAGAATCTGCCTGCAATGCAGGAGACTCAAGACTATGTTGGTTTGATCTCTGGGTTGGGAAGATACCCTTGAGATTTTCCACGCAAGTATTCTTGCCTGGGAAATCCCATGGACAGAGGAGCCTGGTGGGCTGCAGTCCATGGGGTGGCAAAGAGTTGGACATGACTGAGTACACACAAACACACGCTATTCCTTTAGAGAGATTATTGTTGTTTAGTCGCTAAATTGTGTCCCACTCTTCTGTGACCCCAGGGACTATAGCTCGCCAGGCTCCTCTGTCCATGGAATTCACCAGACAAAAATACTGGAATGGATGGTATGGGGAGGGAGGTGGGAGGGGGGTTCAGGATTGGGAACAGGTGTACACCCGTGGTGGATTCATGTTGATGTATGGCAAAACCAATACAATATCATAAAGTAACTAGCCTCCAATTAAAATAAATAAATTTAAATTAAAAAAAATACTGGAATGGGTTGCCATTTCCTTCTTCAGGGGATCTTCCCTACCCAACTGAACCTGCATCTCCCACATTGGCAGGCAGATTCTTTATGCCTGAACCACCAAGGAAACCCTTGGTAATACTAAATAGTGATAATTAGCTTAATTTTTATATATTTTTTTCTATTATCTAAATACTTGAAGAATTTTCCAAATGGCTTTCCATAATTATAGCCAAACTTTTTGTCAGTGTTTACAAACATTGAGTTCAGTTCAGTTGCTCAGTCACTTTGCAACCCCATGAACTGCAGCACGCCAGGCCTCCCTGTCCATCACCATCTCCCAGAGTTCACTCAAACTCACGTCCATCCAGTTGGTGATGCCATCCAGCCATCTCATCCTCTGTTGCCCCCTTTTCCTCCTGCCCCCAATCTCTCCCCAAATCAGGGTCTTTTCCAATGAATCAACTCTTCTCATGAGGTGGCCACAGTACTGGAGTTTCAGCTTTAGCATCATTTCTTCCAAAGAACACCCAGGGCTGATCTTCAGAATGGACTGGTTGGATCTCCTTGCAGTCCAAGGAACTCTCAAGAGTCTTCTCCAACACCACAGTTCAAAAGCATCAGTTCTTCAGGGCTCAGCCTTCTTCACAGTCCAACTCTCACATCCATACATGACCACAGGAAAAACCATAGCCTTGACTAGACAGACCTTTGTTGGCAAAGTAATGTCTCTGCTTTTGAATATGCTATCTAGGTTGGTCATAATTTTTCTTCCAAGGAGTAAGTGTCTTCTACTTTCATGGCTGCAGTCACCATCTGCAGTGATTTTGGAGCCCCCCAAAATAAAGTCTGACACTGTTTCCACTGTTTCCCCATCTGTTTCCCATGAAGTGATGGGACCAGATGCCATGATCTTCGTTTTATGAATGTTGAGCTTTAAGCCAACTTTTTCATTCTCCACTTTCACTTTCATCAAGAGGCTTTTTAGTTCCTCTTCACTTCCTGCCATAAGGATGTTGTCATCTGCATATCTGAGGTGTTTGATATTTCTCCTGGCAATCTTGATTCCAGCTTGTGTTTCTTCCAGTCCAGCGTTTCTCATGATGTACTCTGCATAGAAGTTAAATAAGCAGGGTGACAACATACAGCCTTGACGGACTCCTTTTCCTATTTGGAACCAGTCTGTTGTTTTCCATGTCCAGTTCTAACTGTTGCTTCCTGACCAGCATATAGGTTTCTCAAGAGGCAGGTCAGGTGGTCTGGTATTCCCATCTCTTTCAGAATATTCCACAGTTTATTGTGATCCACACAGTCAAAGGCTTTGGCATAGTCAATAAAGCAGAAGTAGATGTTTTTCTGGAATTCTCTTGCTTTTTTGATGATCGGGCAAATGTTGGCAATTTGACCTCTGGTTCCTCTGCCTTTTCTAAAACCAGCTTGAACATCAGGAAGTTCATGGTTCATGTATTGCTGAAGCCTGGCTTGGAGAATTTTGAAAATTACTTTACTAGTGTGTGAGATGAGTGCAATTGTGCAGTAGTTTGAGCATTCTTTAGCATTGCCTTTCTTTGGGACTGGAATGAAAACTGACCTTTTCCAGTCCTGTGGCCACTACTGAGTTTTCCAAATTTGCTGGCATATTGAGTGCAGCACTTTCACAGCATCATCTTTCAGGATTTGAAATAGCTCAACTGGAATGCCATCACCTCCACTAGCTTTGTTCATAGTGATGCTTTCTAAGGCCCACTTGACTTCACATTCCAAGATGTCTGGCTCTTGGTGAGTGATCTTGATAATCATTGTGATTATCTTGGTTGTGAAGCTCTTTTTTTTCTAGAGGTGAATATTTATTCCAAACTATAGTCTATTAAGTTAAGTAGGGGGATACAATGTGGGCAGTATTAATGACTCCTGTTCTAGGAATGACACACTTTCCTTTTATGAAACCCACTACACACACAGACATACATACTCCATTGGAAAATTTCAGAGGACTTTCAAACTAATGTGTGACTTTTCATTAAAATTATCAGTGGGGTCATTGTTTTTCATTAGTATGCTAACTAGTAACTAAGAAGACCACTACACCCACGTATCTGTGATGGGGAATTTACAGGGGAGAACCAGCCTAAAAAAAACAGAAAGAACCTTTTGGGCATCATAGGAGTATAGAAGGTGTGAAGAACAGAAATCAGCTTCATACATGACAAGATGATGTGCTGGGTGCTCAGCTTGCTCTAATTTACATTCATCCTCTTGTTTAGCCACCTCACTAACTTCATCTTATACCATGTTGTATTTTCCTTGCTGTACTTCCTTTTCTCAAGCACGTTCTGCTAATTCCCATCACACAATCTTTGCACATGCTGATCTTTCTGGCTCACTCAATTACCACCTCAGTCATTCCTTCTCCCACATTTCACCCCATACTTCCAAGGACTTTTACCTTTTATTTCAATCCCCATTTAATTAAATCTTATTCAGAGATCTATCGCTTCTTTTCTGTCAAAATTAGATATTTTTACCATCTTGTATCGGAGAGTATTTCTTTTTAAGAAAATCTTATCACTTGGGAAAATTCATTAATTTATCAATAATATTAATTATAAAATAATCATGATAATATTATTTATAGATCTTTAAAATTTACTTGTTTCATGCTATCTTTCTCACTATGCACTAAGATCCATGAAAGCAGAGACCATGATTACCATTGTTGTGATCTGTCCTACCACATTAATTGTCTATGGAAATAGTTATTGAATAATTGAACACAGATGAAAAAGAACACAAGAACAGGCTATAAATAATAATATGCATTGTGCAGGCTTAGGCAATATATTACATTTGCATATTGTTAAATAAGTCTCCTTAAGGTGAACTAAGCAATACATTATATTTGTTAAGAGGGATTTGAATTCAGTAGTTAAACTACACATGTAAGAGAAGGCTTGCTAAAGGTAAGATAGTTGTCCGTTATTCTGGAAAATATCAAATTTGGGCTTATTTACAGCTGCAAAGAAGTTCACTCTGCTCCTGCATGGTGGTCAGAATGTGCCATTCTGATTGTGCCCTGGATGTGAAGGTTCTTGATGAGACTCATATAACATTAGTTCACACTGTTCAATAATTGTGACTGGCAACCACTGCTGGGGGAACAGGTGAGAAGATATTTTTGCAGCATTCCTCATAAAGTGAATCTTGAGGCTCTATTGTTGAGGAATGTTATAAGGAAAAAAGTCTTCATGTAAAAGAAAGATGTTAATTTACTTTAAATGGAGTTGCTACTCAAAAATAATTATTTTGTATGAAGCATTAAAGTACTAACAGAAGCTTTGCACATATTGACTATGTGTTATCATCTGTCTTGTTAGTATTTTAAATGTAACACTTATAATTTGACAGTGCTATAAACATTATTTTAAGTAAGATGATGAGAATGTATACAGTTGTAAAGATTCTTCTGGTGATATTATGCTTACTTGATGCAACAACAACTAAATTATTCTCATTTAGAATACATTGATTTTCTGTCTTTTGGGAACTCTAATTACCTTCAAGATAAGACACAGGCAGCTTTACTTCCACACTGAATGCACACCTCTTCACAGTCTATGCTGCTTTCAAATCCCACCTCTTAAACTAATATCTTCATTTTAACTCTGGGGAATTTAAGTTACACGTCAAGCTATTATAGTTACCTCCATAAAGGAGCCACATTTTGAAGTTTGGGCAACAAGTCACTCTGAATAAAGAAATTCAGTGAAAACATAGCAAATAAAAGGAAGGGGCCCTGAAGTTTGATTTTTCTTTTCTTTCCAGAAGTAATTTTTTAATTAAAAAATTTTTTTCCAGTGACAGAAAAAGCCATCTCATTTGTAATCCTCTGATTGCACTAACTCTTCCAATCTCTTTACCTTGTAGATTTTTAACTCCTAAATTCCAAAATCTTCCACCTACTCTTATGTTAACAGGAATGTTCACACATTGTAAGAACTCAGTGAAACTGCCATCTTCTGATATCAACTTCTATACTTCCCTCTCTGACTTAATTACTATATTTAAACCATCCTCTTGGCCTCACTGAGCTTTTATTTCCTCAGTCCCTGCCTGTTTCCAGGCCCCTCAGTCCCCTCTGGATTTATCTGCTTGGCTCACTTGTCTAGACACGATAGTTCATCTTGACTATGAAGAATTCTGACAAAACGTGGTCCACTGGAGAAGGGAATGGCAAACCACTTCAGTATTCTTGTCTTGAGAATCCCATGAACAGTATGAAAAGGCAAAAATATAGGACACTGAAAGAGGAACTCCCCAGGTTGGTATGTGCCCAATATGCTACTGGAGATCAGTGGAGAAATAACTCCAGAAAGAATGAAGAGGCAGAGCCAAAGCAAAATCAACACCCAGTTGGTTGTGGATGTGACTGGTGATGGAAGTAAAGTCAAATGCTGTAAACAGCAATATTGATAGAAACCTGGAATGTTAGGTCCATGAAACAAGGCAAAGTGGAAGTGTTCAAACAGGAGATGGCAAGGGTGAACATCTATATTTAGGAATGAGCGAACTGAAATGGACTGGAATGGCTAATTTAACTCAGATGATCATTATATCTGCTACTGTGGGAAAAAATCCCTTATGAGAAATGGAATAGCCATCACGATCAACAAAAATGTCCAAAATGCAGTTTTTGGATGCAATCTCAAAAATGGTTAGTTTGTTTCCAAGGCAAACCATTCAATACCACAGTAATCCAAGTCTAAGCCCTGACCAATAATGCTGAAGAAGCTGAAGTTGAATGGTTCTATGAAAACCTACAAGACCTCCTAGAAATAACACCCCAAAAATATGTCCTTTACATTATAGGGCTTGGAATGCAAAAGTAGGAAGTCAAGAAATACTTGGAGTAACAGGCAAATTTTGCAATACAGAATGAAACAGGGCAAAGGCTAACAGAATTTTGCCAAGAGAACACACTGGTCATAGCAAACACCCTTTTCCAACAACACAAGAGAAGACTCTTCACATGGACATCACCAAATGGTCAATACCAAAATTAGACTGATTGTATTCTTTGCACCCAACGATGAAGAAGCTGTATACAGTCAGCAAAAACAAGACCAGGAGATGACTGTGGCTCAGATCAAGAACTCCTTATTGCCAAACTCAGATTTAAGTTGAAGAAAGTAGGGAAAACCACTAGACCATCCAGGTATGAACTAAATCAAGTCCCTTATGATTACACAGTGCAAGTGACAAAGAGATTCAAGGGATTAGATCTGATAGACACAGTGCCTAAGAATTATGGATGCAGGTTTGTGACATTGCACAGGTGGCAGTGATCAATACCATCCCCAAGAAAAAGAAATGTAAAAAGGCAAAATGGTTGTCTGAGGAGGCCTTCCAAATACCTATGAAAAGAAGAGAAGCAAAAGGCAAAAGATAAAAGGGAAGATATGCCCACTTGAATGCAGAGTTCCAAAGAATAGCAAGGAGAAATAAGAAAGCCTTCCTCAGTGGCCAATGCAAAGAAATGGAAGGAAACAACAGAATGGGAAAGACTAGAGATCTCTTCAAGAAAATTAGAGATAACAGGGGAACTTTTCATGAAAAGATGGGCACAATAAAGGACAGAAATAACTTAACAGAAACAGAAGATATTAAGAAAATGTGGAAAGAATACACAGAGGAACTATACAAAAGAGATGTTCACGATGCAGATAATCACGATGGTGTGATCATTCACCTAAGTCAGATATCCTGGAATGCAAAGTCAAGTGGGCCTTAGGAAGCATCACTGTGAACAAAGCTAGTGGAGGTGATGGAATTCCAGTTGAGCTGTTTCAAATCCTGAAAGATGATGTTGTGAAAGTGCTGCACTCAACATGCCAGGAAATCTGGAAAACTCAGCAGGGGCCACAAGACTGGAAAAGGTCAGTTTTCATTCCAATCTCAAAGAAGGGCAATGCCAAAGAATGCTCAAACTACTACACAATTGCACTCATCTCACATGCTAGTAAAGTAATGCTCAAAATTCTCCACGCCAGGCTTCAACAGTATATGAACCATGAAATTTCAGAAATTCAAGCTGGTTTTAGAAAAAGCAGAGGAACTAGACATCAAATTGTCAACATCCATTGGATCATCAAAAAAGCAAGAGAGTTCCAGAAAAATATCATCTACTTTTGCTTTATTGACTATGCCAAAGTCTTTGTGTGGATCATAAAAATTTGTGGAATAATCTGAAAGAGATGGCAATACCAGACCACCTGACTTGTCTCCTGAGAAATCTGTATGCAGGTCAAGAAGCAACAGCTAGAACTGGAGGTGGAACAACAGACAGGTTCCAAATTGGGATAGGAGTATGTCAAGGCTGCATATTGTCACCCTGCTTATTTAACTTATATGCAAGTACTTATAACTTATATGAGAAATGCTAGACTGGATGAAACACAAACTAGAATCAAGTTTGCCAGGAGAAGTATCAATAACCTCAGATATGCAGAAAGTGAAGAAGAACTAAAGAGCCTCTTGATGAAAGTGAAAAAGGAGACTGAAAAAGTTGGCTTAAAACTCAGCATTCAGAAAACTAAGATCATGGCATCTGGTCCCATCACTTCATGGCAAATAGATGGGGAAACAATGGAAACAGTGAGAGACTTCATTTTTGGGGCTCCAAAATCACTGCAGATGGTGACTGCAGCCATGAAATTAAAAGAAGCTTGCTCCTTGGAAGAAAAGTTATGACCTACCTAGACAGCTTATTAAAAATCAGAGACATTGTCAACAAAGGTCCATCTAGTCAAAGCTATGGTTTTTCTAGTAGTCATGTATGGATGTTAGAGTTGGACTATAAAGAAAGCTGAGCACTGAAGAATTGATGCTTTTGAACTGTGGTGTTGGAGAAAACTCTTGAGAGTCCCTTGGACTGCAAGGAGACCCAACCAGTCCATCCTAAAGGAAATCAGTCCTGAATATTCATTG
Organism: Cephalophus harveyi; assembly: GCA_006410635.1. Classification (NCBI taxonomy): domain Eukaryota; kingdom Metazoa; phylum Chordata; class Mammalia; order Artiodactyla; family Bovidae; genus Cephalophus; species Cephalophus harveyi. The sequence goes on from SJYT01042324.1 coordinate 140,560, forward strand.
GAAGGACTGATGCTGAAGCTGAAACTCCAATACTTGGCCACTTGATGGGAACTGACTCATTTGAAAAGACCCTGATCCTGGGAAAGATAGAAGGTGGGAGGAGAAGGGGATGACAGAGGATGAGATGGTTGGATGGCATCATGGACTCGAGGGACATGTGTTTGAGTAAAATCCGGGAGTTGGTGATGGACAGGGAGGCCTGGTGTGCTCCAGTCCATGGGGGCGCAAAGAGTCGGATGTGACTGAGCTACTGAACTGAACTGAATTTTCAGAACCTTGGTACTCTGCCTTCACCCCAGCTCCAGCTTTGTGCAATTGTAACTTAAAAACTCCGGCCCGTATATTTTCTACTCAAGTTTTGCAACAGCACTTGAGAAAATTAGAAACTTCCAATAGTTCTAGAGAGACTCACTCCATCTCAACACAGTTGCTTCATACTCATCTTCTGTTGAATCTTCTATAATGTATTTTCCTGATTATACTCTTTAACCTGTAAACTGTAGGTTTACAGTTAAACCTACAGTTTAACTGTAAACTATCTTCCCCTTTATTTATAGGGCTATTTTGACTATTTGATCAACAGAATTCACAGATCTGTGAAGGAAAGTACTTTATCTCAACAAAATAATTTTCCTACACTTTTCCTACTTCCCCCTTTGCATCAGAAGAAAGTATACTGGCCTCCTTAAGATTTGTCTTTTAAATGGTCTTTCTTTACTTCATTTCTTATCTCCTCTGAAACCTTGCTTATTTGATTCTACCCTCCCTCTTGAACATTGAATATTTCTCCACTGTTTCCTTCCTTGTATCTTAAATCAAGTTTCTTAAATGACTTACAAAGAGAAAAAAAAAAGGTCAAAGTCCTCCGTGGACCTGACAATCATGTCCAGCTCTTCACTCTCCTGTTTTAGCCAGATCTCTTAAAGATACCACATTTCATATTTTTGTATTAGATTGTTTAAACAACTGATCACCTATCTTTTAATTGATGAGCTTAATCCATTTTATTTATTGTAATATATAAATTGTAATAAATTATTGTAATAGCTGTTACATTCATAATTATTTCTGCCCTCTTATATTTTCAAATATGTTATTTCCTCTATCGATTTTGGTTTTAATCTTTCCAGCTTTCCTTTAGATAAAATCTTTCCTAGAAAGACAAATGTTTTATTTACTATGTTCTCCTGTTCTGTTGATTACCTTTTGTCTGTTTTATCTTTTTCTTGGCAACTTTTTAAAGCAGCAGTAGATTTCTACTCCCAAACTGAGCACAATAGTCCACCTGTCTTTTGCAATATTCACTTAACCCATTTTGTACATAAGTACATCCTCCAAAAATATTACCAACGTGGGTTCTTAGATGATACGTTTCCTTGTAATGGATTTCTGTCTTTATTATGCCCTCATAATTGAATGACTTTCACTGGATAAACATTCTAAGTTTTAAATTTTTACTTTTATTAATACTCTAAAATTACTTCATCTTCCTGGACTCTATATTGCTATTGAGCAGTGTGCAATCAAGCTACACATCACTTCTCTCCCCTTTCATACTCTAAAAACTTTTTCAACCTGTGACTTTTGTTTTTCTTGAATTCTGTTACCTGTAAATGCATAATCTATTATTTTTTCTTGACTCAGATTCATGACTTCATTTAATCACAGCCTATATTCATGATACCTTATGATCATTTGCCCATGCCTGGTCTTCCTTTTCATTTGTGTATTTAATAATTTAATGAGCAACTATGAATATAGAATCCTTTTCAATATTTAAAACATTTCTGAATAACATATCCCCACATGTGCTCTTTCTCTGGCTTACATCATTTGAACCCTGTCTGTCCTTCCACAACAAACCAGATAACCAATATTTTAAATGTTGTAGTTATACATACTTCCTTTTATATGTATCAGAAATGATTTATAAAAATTATTTTCATAATATATGTGGCCATGTAAGTTATTTATTTTTGTTATAGTTTATTAATTTTGGCATCTTTTAAATATTATAGTTTATGAATATAATAGGAGTTATTTATTCATTCTGTTATTAATGAGTAATTTGGATTGCTTTCCACTTATTTGTTGCTATAAACAGTGGTTCTTGGAACATTCTGATCCATTTCCTGGAACACATACAAGAATTTCTCTTAAGTATACATATAGTTATAGAATTGATGGCTTGTAGAGTATGGGCATGTTAAACTTTTAAACTTGTAAAATTATTACAAGATAATTCCAAAATGTTTTCCAAAGAGGTTGGACTAACTGATAGTTCATTTGAAATATATAGGCTTGTCTTTGATGCAGTATCTGTTCTAAATCTTGGGATTTAAATTTTTACAATCAACACTTATAAAATGAACAGATTAAGGTCTTGATTTCCATGTCCCTGATTATTGATGATGTACCATATGCGTCTTTGTGTTTACTGGTCATATAAATTTACTCTTGTGTGAAATGCCTATTCATGTTTTGCTCAGTTTTCTGTTTTTTTTTTTTTTTTTTAGTACTTTTACATTGCCTTTTTCACTTTCTTTAAGGTGATTTTTGGTAATTAAAAGTTTAGAGAAGTAAAATTTATTATTTTTATTTTGTGATTGACAATTACATGTCTTGTTTAAAAAATCATCCCCTATTGCAGACTGAGAAATATACTACTATGCTTTCTTCTAAAAGTTTAAAATTTATGCCTTTGAAATATGAGCTTCTGATTCATTTAGTTAATTTTAGTACTTTTACATTGCCTTTTTCACTTTCTTTAAGGTGATTTTTGGTAATTAAAAGTTTAGAGAAGTAAAATTTATTATTTTTATTTTGTGATTGACAATTACATGTCTTGTTTAAAAAATCATCCCCTATTGCAGACTGAGAAATATACTACTATGCTTTCTTCTAAAAGTTTAAAATTTATGCCTTTGAAATATGAGCTTCTGATTCATTTAGTTAATTTTTGTGATGGTGTGAAATGGCAATTGATTTTCTTTTTCTTTTCTGTATGGATAACAATTAATTCAAACTCACTTGTTTAATAATCCCACCCCTAAATTGTACCTTGCTACATCCCCCTCTGTTATCTGATGAAATTCCAGATAGGCATAATATACTTCTGTTTCAGTTGTCAGTTTGTCTGTCTCTGTATCAATAGCACATGCTTTTAAGAGCTATCACTTTGTGTGTCTATTTTGTAGGACAACCCCTTTCTCCTATTTCCTCCTCATCCTTCTTCACAAAAGTCTTGGCCAGTTTTAGCACATTGGTCTTTAATATCAACTTTCTAAAATATTTATTTATTTGTTTGTGGCTACACTGGGCCTTTTTTGCTCCATATAGGCTTTCTCTTAGTTCAGTTCAGTTCAGTTCAGTTGTTCAGTCGTGTTTGACTCTTTACGACCCCATGGACTGCAGCATGCCAGGCTTCCCTGTCCATCACCAACTTCTGGAGCTTGCTCAAACACATGTCTGTCTAGTCGGTGATGCCATCCAACCATCTCATCCTCTGTCGTTCCCTTCTCCTCCTGTCTTTAATCTTTGCCAGCATCAGGGTCTTGACCAATGAGTCAGTTCTTTGCATCAGTCTTTCTCTAGTGTGGCTTACGAGGGCTACTCTTCACTGCGGTGTGTGGGCTTCTCGTTGCAGTGGCTTCTTTTGTTGTGGAACATGGGCTGTAGGTGCACAAGCTTCAGTAGTTGTAGCATGTGGGCTCAGTAATTGTGGTGCTCGGGCTTGTGGAATCTCCCCCAACCAGGGATCAAACCCGTGTCCCATGCATTGGCAGGTGGATTCTTATCCACTGTGCCACCAGGGAAGTCCTTTAGTATCAATTTAAAATCAATTTATCAAGTCCTGTGACTAACTCTACTAGAACTTAGATTAACATTTTCTCAATGTAATAGATAAACTTGGGAGAAGTGCCATCTTTAAACTATCCTCTCCTTCTTTGTAAATGTGGGCTGCCTCTCCACGTATTTAAGGTCCTTCAGTAAAAAAAGAATTTCAGTTTGTCTTTAAGCAGTAAGGGCCTCCCTTGTAGCTCAGCTGGAAAAGAATCTGCTGCACTGTGGGAGACCTGAGTTGATCCCTGGGTTGGGAAGATCCCCTGGAGAAGGGAATGCCTACCCACTTCAGTATTCTGGCCTGGAGAATTCCATGGACTGAATAGTCCATGAGGTTGCAAAGAGTCAGACACGACTGAGCCACTTTCACTTTTCACTTTAAGCAGTAGAGGATCCTAAATATTCAGTCAGTTGGTATAGAACTCACCCACTAGGAAAACACTTTGACCCTGTGATCAAATAAAAGAGCAGGAGATTTTAAAGTTGTACTTAAAGGGTGAAAGCAAACTTCTTTGTTTTTGGATGTTTATGAGCACTGCTAATTCTTTTTCAAGGGAAGTCTGATTTGGGAACATAAATATAGATCTTGAAATAGCTCTCATCTATCCATTGTAAAGCAGGAAGGTTACAACTTTAACAATTAACATATACAGATATGTATATGGACTCTAACCCATGGAGCTCACATAAAGCTATTTTTGATATGAAAATATAATCCTGGAGTTCCAGAAAGAGTCACAGATGCAACATTCTGCTGTCAGATGCAGCATTGTACCACTTAACATTATCCATAAACAATTACTGAAGATCATTATTTCCTATCACCTTCTGTACCGGAACATTTACCAGAGCTAACAAATAGCAAAACTGACTACAGTGAAATTATCCTTCTGTTCCTCTCCTACCCTTCTTGATTGGAAAGCTGTCTAAATATAGGCAGGAAGAAAAAGGAAATGATTATGTTTGGGTTGTAAAGCCACTAGATAACTATTTGGTGAAAGTTTTCTTAACTGAACCACCTCAAAAAATCAGTAATTTAAGCAATGGATTCCATAATTTCCCCCAAATGTGTAGGGATGTTTTGTAAACTGTATTCCCTCCTTATCCATGGAGAATAAAATTTCAATTATCTAATCAATATCTCCATATATGAGATACAATTTACTTCCATAAAATTTATCTTTCTAAATGTCTACATCTAGATTCAACTCAACCTTCAAGGTCCAACTAAATGCAATATTACATTTCTCTAGTCAACCACAGCCACAAAAAATGTGATATATTTTCTCCCCTAATCCTCATGCCACCTCATACCTATTATGTCACCAGTAACATTTTACTTGTCCCTATAATAATTTTTAGATTGTCTCTTTTCACACATCAACTGTTAAAGGCAGAGAAAGTATCAGCAATATTACTTTTAATGGCAGTTTAATAGGCACAACCAATAAAATGTAGACTCTGTTTCACAGAATAACACTCAATAAATAGTCTATCAGCCTATTAAATACTATTATACCATGAGAGAGCAATCAGTTGGCTTTCTAAAGTGACCAAATATGATCATCTGCATATCTACATCTAATATTTGGATCACTAGAATATGAATTATTGGCACAAATGGAAAAGAACAAACTAGGGTTATCACTGAATGCTGAGGGACAGTTGGAGCTAGACACAGCTCCAACAATCTCAATCTAGTTATGATGACTTGATACTGCCAGTTTTGAAGAATGGCAGGCAGCCACCCAACTCAAATTCTCATGGCATAGAAGGCAATACTTCTAATCTTAAAATATTGTATATTGTGAAACTTTATCAATAGCATTGGGGTATTTTTGTCCAAATGTGGAAAAGATATCTGAAATAACAGTGGAGAGCTAATGTATAACAAAAGACTGGACACAATTTAGGATATAAGTGATTCTTTGAAAAAAATTAAATTTCATTGCATTTCTTACTAAAAACAAACATTTAGATATAATACCCAGAAACTGACCTATTGTTGTTATAGAAAGAACAGGTACCCAGGATATTCAGGCTGTTTTTATAAATCTGATGAATCAGTATGTATGTGAGCCCTATCAATTCCCTTTGACTTGTGTGCTGAGTTGCTTCAGTCATGTCTGACTCTGTGTGACTCTATGGACTGTAGCCCACCAGGCTTCTCTGTGCAGTGGGATTCTCCAGGCAAGAATTCAGGCATGGGTTGCCATGCCCTCCTCCAGGGGATCTTCCCAACTCAGGGATCAAACCTAGGTCTCCACATTGCAGGTGCACCCTGAGCCACTAGGGAAGCCCAGACCCCTCCTGGTCCTCCTTAAAATGCACTGACCACAATCATCACCAATCACATTTCATATGCATATTTAGATTACAAGTTCATTCTTTCAACAAAAATGCCTCCTTGTGCTAGGTACTGTGGTGTCATATTTTAAGAATAGAAAATTAATTATAACTCCCATTCATGAATCTCAAATTCAGAGTAACAAGAAAAAGGAACATTCCACTAATATAAGCTCAAACTCAGGATTCAGTCAGAAATATTCCATTTTTTAGTGTAACAATCATACATTTTTTTTTATTTTCTGACCATTAGATGCCTCAGAATGTATCTAATTATAAACAATTGGCATTTGATACAGTCATAAATGATATAGTCATCATTTATAATTTGCTCCCTATTTAATGATGACTTCATGAAACTGAAGGAAATAAAGATCAGCAACCTAAGCAATTGTTTGAATAGATGAGCAGTTACTGGAGCTACCTAGTTCTTCACTTAAAAATATACTAGCAGATTTCTTTTACTTTCCCAACATTACCCTTGCATTACCCCTTAAATCAGACCACCGAATACAACCCACAGATTAATAGCATCAACTTTCAGATGAATGAGGTAAATGCAACTTTCTTTACTGATGATTTAAATTTGGAGATGCAATTATCAACCTGCAAAGAGGACTGGGCTTTTAAAAATTGTATTAGAGACTGGTAAAAGGACTAGACTAGTTATCATATATTTGCATTAAAATAAAACTCTTAATGCAAATAAATACTTTTAAATTAAGTGAATTACTATATTACCAAGGTGTGTGGGGTTTGGGGTTTGAGGAGTGATCAAGCCTGCATTTATTATTTATGCATAAAATAGCCTCACAAAATGAGACTACTGAGACTGATGGTTACCTAAAATTGTTACTGTTGTCTCTAATGTTTTCAATCTATATGACAGATTACTAGTCACAGTAGATTCAGTATCATTTATTTATATCACAAACTCTTATTTTATCAAATTCCTAAATCTAGTTATGACACTATTTCCTGGTTCCTGTTTTTTGAAATCTAGAATAAGACAGCTTGTCTAATTATATGTTTCCCTTCTTCTCTGATTCAAGTAAAAGTTACTTTCTAAAGGAAATAGATCTATTTACTTTCTGGAAAAATTACAGTGGCTACTTTGAATATTGGATCATAGAACATTAAAAACAATTCAGAAAAGAAATAATGTCATCATGGACAAAGGTGGAAAAGTAGAAGGAAATGGAAAGACATGTATAAAATAGAGCTATATATTGGCTACAACCTATACAGTTTTCTGTTGGAGTGGTATTATATAAAGACGAAATTATCGATGACTTAATTTTTGTGGTGTTTCTTTGTATTTTACCTAGCATCTAATTGGGCTTCCCAGGTGGTACTAGTGGTAAAGAACCCACCTGCCAATGCAGGAGACATAAGATAGGTGGGTTTGATCCCTGGGCGGGAAGATCCCCTGGAGGGTGGCATGGCAACCTACTCCAGTATTCTTGCCTGGAGAATCCCATGGACAGAGAAGCCTGGCAGGCTATGATCCATAGTGTCGCAAAGAGCTGGACATGACTAAAATGACTTAGCATGTATGCACCCGTGTAACTGATACGCCCATTCATGGAGCTGGATACAGAGTTAAGGGGGAAAAAAAAATCCCTTTGAGAGGAAAGGAGTTTCGGAGAAATCATTGACTGTTGACATGGTACATCTTAGATATCAATTAAGTAAATGTGGAATGAAAAGCAGAAAATTAGAAAAAAAAAGTTTAAGTTTTATGTAATTTCTCAAAAGTGAAAAGTTATCAAAGTTTGGAGGAAGACTTATTTCCTGATATTGTTCTTTTTTGTATGAAAGGGAATTGTCAGAGTATCTAGTCTCCAGAACTCTCTCTTCTAGTCATTTATCCAATTAAATGGAGGCAGAGGTAGAATAGTGGTGACTTTTGTTTCTGGATTATTTGGGTCCCCTAAGTCTAGAAACAAATTAGAGAACAATGTTATGAGTTTTGGAGGAGGTAATGAATATGAATTAAGTATATAAAATTTACCTCCAACAGTGGAAAAAGTATGAGATTTGGAGCTAGACAGATCTAACTCTGCCACTTGCTGCCTGGAAAACTTTATGAGCTTTATTAATGTACCTATGAGTATAGAAATTATGTAGAAAAACAGTAAATTGAATTTATCCTGAAAGATGTTGGAAAAAAAGAGGAAGCAAAATGGAGAAGTTGATATATAACCTGGATTTACTACCTGTCATGTCACGTGTGCCTTTGGGGACAGTAAATTCTCAAAGCAAAATTATTAATTTTAAAAAAGGAAATTGTGTAGAAAGGAAATGAACATGTAATGTTTTTATGGAACTATAACTAGTTTTTAAAAATCAGTGTGACTGGGTATATAGACTATAAGATAAAAAATATGCAAAAATGAATATATAGAAATTGAAATGAACAAGATCACCTTGGATGAAAAATTTAAGAAGTGTTAACATTATTTTTTAGGCAATAAGGATAGTGTTAGGATATTTCATATTCTTTAATTTAGCATCATCTAGGAATAGATCCTTTCTCTGAACACAAAAGAGATCAATTTTTTCAAATGGTCTGACTTATTAAACACTTGGCTCCTTTGATCATGAAGTTATTCAGAGCATATGACACAGGGGATAATGTACCAGTGTTAAAGATTGTGACTTCTATTGCTGTTGCTGTACATTCCAAGGAATCTTCTAAATGAATGTCTCTTAGAAAACACCCAATAGACTTCCTTCTAGAGATTTAGGATCTCCATCTTAACTTGATGCCCCCATTAACACTCTCAATAGTGAGAGTGGAACACATCTTCATGTAAAGTACTAGTGACAACATTTAAAGTGCATTCCCTGGAGAAGGGCATGGCAACCCACTCCAGTGTTTTTGCCTGGAGAATCCCATGGACAGAGTAGCCTTTCAGACTACAGTTCTTGAAGTTGAAAAGAATCAGATGCAACTGAATAACACTTTAAAGTTTCATCTGACATGGCAGGTTTACACCCTGCTCCTTAAAGGAATTTTCTGTCTTGTCTTTCAGACAACGGTATGCTTGGTCCTCATCTAGCTTTTTTGACTCTCTCAATCTCCTTTGCTGGATAGGCTTCCTCTTCCCCATCTCTCTCTCTATACTGGAAGGACTCAGGACTATTTCTCTTCTACTCCCTAAATTCACTTCTAGGTGACTTATAGACATCAGTGAATGTAAGAGTTGGAGATCAAGAGAGAGGCTGATGCCAATGAATAAATATTATTATTTGCAATAGATAGAAGTGTAGTACAGGAAAACATAAGAAAATTAATTGGCAATTGGAAGAAATTTCATTTATTATAAAGGCAGTATTTCAGATCAGTGGAGGAAATAATATATTGTCTTGGGTCTACTTGGAGAGATATTTGAGGGAAAGAAACCAGAACTGAATGCTTGCTTTACCCTGTACAAGAACAAATTCTAGCTGGAGCAAAGGTTTAAATGTCAAGAAAAATAGCAAAAGAAAACAGTAACCATAATAAACACTCACACATGTATAAAAATTCATATACACACATAATCATAAATGTAGTAAAAACAGATATGTCCTCATAATCATGTGTAAATAATATTGTTAAAACCTGAAAGAGTAGCTTATTGTCATAGATACAAGGAAGAGTACCATGAGTTGACTCAGGTGGAGGATTCTAGATTCAGATTTTTCTTCTCGCCCTTCAACTTCATGCAAATTATTGTTTTTTCTTTTGTGTCTCTTTTTCTTGTATGTACTCACAAGACTCTTTTGAAATTCTGAAGATAAAAATAGTTAATAATGTAGAGTGCACAGAACTGTGGTTGGCATATCATTTCAGTTCAGTCGCTCAGTCTTGTCCAACTCTTTGCAACCCCATAGACTATCACACCAGGCTTAACTGTCCATCACTAATTCCCAGAGTTTGCTCAGATCATGTCCATCAAGTCAGTGATGCCATCCAACCATCTTATCCTCTGTTATCCCCTTCTCCTCCTACCTTCAATCTTTCCCAGCATCAGGGTCTTTTCCTGTGAGTCAGTTCTTTGCATGAGATGGCCAAAGTATTGGAGTTTCCATTTCAACATGTCTTTCCAATGAATATTCAGGACTGATTTCCTTTATGATTGACTGGTTTGGTCTCCTTGCAGTCCAAGGGACTATCAAGAGTCTTCTCCAACACCACAATTCAAAAGCATCAATTCTTTGGCGCTCAACTTTCTTTGTGGTCCAACTCTCACATCTATATATGATTACTGGAAAAACCATACCTTTGGCTATACAGACCTTTGTTGGCAAAGTAATGTCTCTGCTTTTTAATATGCTGTCTATGTTGGTCCTAGCTTTTCTTCCAGGGAGCAAACATCTATTAATTGCATGGCTACAGTCACCATCTGCAGTGATTTTGGAGCCCAATAAAATAAAGTCTGTCACTGTTTCCCCATCTATTTGCTATGAAGTGATGGGACTGGATGCCATGATCTTAGTTTTCTGAATGTTGAGTTTTAAGCCAGCTTTTTCACTCTCCTCTTTCACTTTCATCAAGAGGCTCCTTAGTTCTCCTTTGCTTTCTGCCATAAGTGTGGTGTCACATGCATATCTGAGGTTATTGAGATTTCCCCTGGCAATCTTGATTCCACCTTGGGCTTCATCCAGTCCAGAATTTTTCATGATGTACTCTACATATAGGTTAAATAAGCAGGGTGACAGTATACAGCCTTGATGTACTCCTTTCCCCATTTATTCTATGTCTGTTGTTCTATGTCCAGTTCTAACTGTTGCTTCTTGACCTGCATGCAGATTTCTCAGGAGGCAGGTAAGGCAGGTAAGGTGGTCTGGTATTCCCATTTCTTGAAGAATTTTCCAGTTTGTTGTGATTCATACAGTTAAAGGCTTCAGCATAGTCAATAAAGCAGAAGTAGAATTGTTTTGAACTCCCTTGCTTTTTCTATGATCCAACAGTTATTGATATCTTGAGCAATTATTGAGCAACAGTATACAGCCTTGACTACTCCCTTCCCAATTTGGAACCAGTCCGTTGTTCCATGTCCAGTTCTAACTGTTGCTTCTTGACCTGCATAGATTTCTCAGGAGGCAGATAAGGTGATCTTGGGTTTCCATCTCTTTAAGAGTTTTCCACAGTTTGTTGTGGTCCACATAGTCAAAGGGTTTAGTGTAGTCCTTAAAACCTCTCAAAAATCACTATTTATATCTTTGAGGTGTCCCTCCACCAGAGTTCCACAAAGCAAATTTTTATCTGCTAGATAATTCTGAAAACACTGTAACAATTTATTGTAGCCAGTATTCCATGATGGGTCATCAGATAAATGGAGACAGGGACAGACAGATATGTAATTTTTCTCAACCAAAGTTTTGTGATGTTTCCCATCTCATATATCTTCCCCCCCCCTGACCTGCATAGATTTCTCAGGAGGCAGATAAGGTGATCTTGGGTTTCCATCTCTTTAAGAGTTTTCCACAGTTTGTTGTGGTCCACATAGTCAAAGGGTTTAGTGTAGTCCTTAAAACCTCTCAAAAATCACTATTTATATCTTTGAGGTGTCCCTCCACCAGAGTTCCACAAAGCAAATTTTTATCTGCTAGATAATTCTGAAAACACTGTAACAATTTATTGTAGCCAGTATTCCATGATGGGTCATCAGATAAATGGAGACAGGGACAGACAGATATGTAATTTTTCTCAACCAAAGTTTTGTGATGTTTCCCATCTCATATATCTTCCCCCCCCCATAAATCAGGGGAGTTTGTGCTGTAGTTTACCTTCTATGCCAAAGTACACACTGAATTTTGGTGGGGAAAACCAGATACAATTTATGAAGTTAGCCAAAGTAAGACAGCCGAGAGACAGGGTCAGGCAGTTATTCTGATTTAGCTTGTTTTCATCATCCCCATTTTCTCAGGAAGAACATCACAAGTTTTTTTGTTTGTTTTCCATTCAAACTCAGGGTGACATTAAGCTGCAGGATATTGTATTTTTATCTCCAAATCAGAAGCATAAATCCAACACTGTCCAAAAAAAACCTATGTACAGTATTTAAGGAACTGATAAGAAAGCTTATGCTCAGATGAAGCTGAAAAAGTTCAACAGAATTTGATTTCAGTTTGCTAAAATATATGTACATGCACATAAAAATGGCAACAGAAATGTACTTTTTCCTACAAAAATGTTTATTTATTTACTAGTTTACTCTTACAAGGAATAAGTTCTAATTTCAAAACTATTAATAATATTTGTCACTTTAATAGATTCACACCATACTCAGATTAATTTTTAAACTTTTTTTCTGCCAAATTGTAGATAGATACTATTTAATTAATGCTTTTCTATGTTATATATAAAGTTGTTAAGAGAATAAATTCTAAGAGTTCACATCACAAAGAGAAAACATTTTCTTTACCTTTTATTTTGTATTTATATCAGAGATGGATGTTCACTAAGTTTTTGTGGCAATCATTTCATGATGTATGCAAGTTAAATCATTATTTCATATGCATTAAATTTATAGAGCTGTGCATCAGTTGTATCTCAATAAAACTGGAAAGAAAAACATAATTCCTCAATAGGGTACCATAAGATGTTTATATGGAACCATGTAAATTATTACCACCCAGACAGAAATCTCTTAATATAAATTGAATCACCAACAGTGTATTCCATTGTGATGTTATCGAGGCATGCAACATAGGGTATCCCACTCACGGAGGAGACCATATGCCAATTTATTTATCAAATGTTAACATCTAATAGTTTGGTACAAAACAGGTTGATATGGAGCAAACTTCAAACCGTTCTTTTAATAGAAGCTAATGGGGAGGAAGAAATGAAGCCACAAAAACTGATAGTTCTTCATCAGGCAATTTAATGTGATAACAAGAATTGATATTCTTTTTTTGAAAAAAAAAATCCTATAAGAAGAAATAATTGTGGAAGCATGAGAATTTACTTCAATAAGCTGAACAAAATGCTTAAAATTCAAAATGCAATTCACCCTAAAGAGCTTGAGATTAAAAATGAAATATAACTCAGAATATACATATTTACACTTATCTCTTGTAGAGCATATGTTCCCTTCCAAGCTATGTAGGGATTTACCATTTGCCATGTTTTCACGGATTAAATATTGTTAGATGCTCCAAGGCACTGTTCATAGCTACTTTCAAGATTAAAACTAACCAAAAAAAAAAAAAATCTATTTTAAATACATCCTTGTTATTTGACACTTTAGTGCCTCTAAATCACATAAAGACAGCCTATTTTATTCCTCTGTAATTCAATACTGCAAATGTAAGCATATTGAATACTAATATGATCAATAGAAAAACATCTAAGACAGTTGCATTTCTTTTTTAATTCTATAAAGTAATATACTGGATACTTTTTACAAGGCTGGGAGGGCTATCAAGTCTTGAATATTCACTTACTGTGCTTTTTCTATGTGCAACTATGTGTTTATGTTTTTATCATTTTTTTCTTTTTTCCACAAGCACTTGTAAGAACAAACAATAACTTTTTAGTATACAGGGCACCTTTTATGTAACTTCAATCTTTTGTCTTGTCTCTCAATAGCAGAGCCACTACACTTTGAATTTGGAGGTATAATGTCTTAAGTGTCATTTCTATTGAAGGGGAGCAGAATATGAAACCCCTAAATGTGCCACTTTGACATGAGGATTATAATAAGCAGCAGAAGGCATGTAAGACCCAGCAGATTCAGGAAATACATTTACCTTTCCCTAAAACCTCTAAGAATTTAAATAAGGAGCCTAGTCCTGAGAGCGGAGAAGGCAATGGCATCCCACTCCAGTACTCTTGCCTGGAAACTCCCATGGACGGAGGAGCCTGGTAGGCTGCAGTCCATGGGGTCGCTGAGTCAGACACGACTGAGCGACTTCACTTTCACTTTTCACTTTCATGCACTGGAGAAGGAAATGGCAACCCACTCCAGTGTTCTTGCCTGGAGAATCCCAGGGATGGCAGAGCCCGGTGGGCTGCCATCTGTGGGGTCGCGCGGAGTCGGACACGACTGAAGCGACTTAGCAGCAGCAGCAGCAGTCCTGAAAGAAAACAACTGCCAGAGATGACGTTTTTTTAATCTGAAGACTTATCTGCACGGAAGGGCAAACATCTAATTAGCAAACATCTGTGCTTCTTAACTTCCTATGAATTGTCCTCCACTTTAAAGCCTCTACTCCATTTCTCACTTCAGGATATAATATATTTTATTAACATGCTGTATTATTAATATAGCACACTGAAGACTCTAAGAAGTTCTTAAGTAGAGACACTTGGTTTGATTAACTTTATTTCAACATTTGCTTGTCTTATTGGAAGCTGTTGACATTCCAGTGTTTAGAAAATATGACTCATTAACAGCTCTCCTGCCTGCTTGTCAATTTGATTTGGTCCTCTTTAGAGGTGTGTGTGTGTGTGTGTGTGTGTGTGTGTGTGTGTGCACGTATGTATAAATTGCTATTTGCCACTAGCCAAGCTGAAGCATATTTTATAAAATAATTATATGAAACTTTCTGCTCCAGTATTGAAGAGTTTGACTTGGTGATACTGCCCCCTAAATCACACAGTGTTCTCTTCATAGGAATCCTCTGCAGAAAGTATTTTATATCTCAGGACCAGCAAAAGCAATAGTCATGCTATGATTTTTAAAATTAATTTTTAATGGATTACAAAGTTAAAATCAATCTGATTTCGGTGTTGATCATCTGGTGATGTCCATGTGTAGAGTCTTCTCTTCTGTTGTTGGAAGAGGGTGTTTGCTATGACCAGTGCGTTCTCTTGGCAGAACTTTATCAGCCTTTGCCCTGCTTCGTTCTGTATTCTAAGGGCAAATCTGCCTGTTCCTCAAGGTGCTTCTTGACTTCCTACTTTTGCATTCCAGTCCCCTATAATGAAAGGACATCTTTTTTGGGTGTTAGTTCTAGAAGGTCTTGTAGGTCTTCATAGAACCATTCAACTTCAGCTTCTTCAGTGTTACTGGTCAGGACATATACTTGGATAACTGTGATATTGAATGGCTTGCCTTGGAAACGAACAGAGATCATTCTGTTGTTTTTGAGATTGCATCTAAGTACTGCATTTCAGACTCTTTTCTTGACTATGATGGCTACTTCATTTCTTCTAAGGGATTCCTGCCCACAGTAGTAGATATAATGGTTATCTGAGTTAAAGTCACCCATTCCAGTCCATTTTAGTTTGCTGATTCCTAGAATGTCGACGTTCACTCTTGCCATCTCCTGTTTGACCACTTCCAATTTGTCTTGATTCACGGACCTAGCATTCCAGGTTTCTATGCAATATTGCTCTTTACAGCATCGAACCCTGCTTCCATCACAAGTCCCATTCACAACTGAGTGTTGTTTTTGCTTTGGCTCCACCCCTTCATTCTTTCTGGAGTTATTTCTCCACTGATCTCCAGTAGCATATTGGGCACCTACCGACCTGGAGAGTTCATCTTTCAGTGTCCTATCTTTTTGTCTTTTCATACTGTTCATGGGGTTCTCAAAGCAAGAATACTGAAGTGGTTTGCCATTCTCTTCTCCAGTGGACCACGTTCTGTTAGACCTCTCCACCATGACCCTCCCATCTTGGGTGGCCCCACACAGCATGGCTTAGTTCACTGAGTTAGAGCAGGCTGTGGTCCCTGTGACCAGATTGGCTAGTTGTCTGTGATTGTAGTTTCAGTCTGTCTGCCCTCTGATCCCCTCTCTCAGTGCCTACCATCTTACTTGGGTTTCTCTTACCTTGGACGTGGGGTCTCTCTTCACGGCTGCTCCAGCAGAGCGCAGCTGCTGCTCCTTACCTCTGATGCAGTGTAGTTCCTCTCGGCCACCGCCCCTGCCCTTGGGTGCGGGGTAGTTCCTCTCAACGGCGCTAGTGCGTCTTAACAGCCACCGTACTCATGCGCCATTGCAGAAATTCATGAACCGTGAACTTCCAGATGTTCAAGCTGGTTTTAGAAAAGGCAGAGGTACCAGAGATCAAATTGCCAAAATCTGCTGGATCATTGAAAAAGCAAGAGAGTTCCAGGAAAACATCTATTTCTGTTTTATTGACTATGCCAAAGCCTTTGACTGTGTGGATCACAAAACACTATGGAAAATTCTGAAAGAGATGGGAATACCAGACCTCCTGACCTGTCTTGAGAAATCTATATGCAGGTCAGGAAACAACAGTTAGAACTGGACATGAACAACAGACTGGTTCCAAATAGGAAAAGGAGTACGTCAAGGCTGTATATTGTCATCCTGCTTATTTAACTTTTATTCAGAGTACATCATGAGAAACGCTGGGCTGCAGGAAGCACAAGCTGGAATCAGATTGCCAGGAGAAATCTCAATAACCTCAGATAAGCAGATGACACCACCCTTATGGCAGAAAATGAAGAGGAACTAAAGGGCCTCTTGATGAAAGTGAAAGAGGAGAGTGAAAAAGTTGGCTTAAAGCTCAACATTCAGAAAACAAAGATCATGGCATCTGGTCCCATCACTTCATGGGAAATAGATGGGGAAACAATGGAAACAGTCACTGACTTTGATTTTCTGGGCTCCAAAATCACTGCAGGTGGTGATTGCAGCCATGAAATTAAAAGACGCTTACTCCTTGGAAGGAAAGTTATGATCAACCTAGACAGCTTATTACAAATAAGAGACATTACTTTGCCAACAAAAGTCTGTCTAGTCAAGGCTATGGTTCCAGTGGTCATGTATGGATATGAGAGTTGGACTATAAAGAAAGCTGATCACCAAAGAATTGATGCTTGTGAACTGTGGTGTTGGAGAAGACTCTTGAGAGTCCCTTGGACTGCAAGAAGATCCAAACAGTCTATCCTAAAGGAGATCAGTCCTGGGTGTTCATTGGAAGGACTGATGTTGAAGCTGAAACTCCAATACTTTGGCCACCTGATGCAAAGAGCTGACTCATTTGAAAAGCCCCTGATGCTGGGAAAGATTGAGGGCAGGAGAAGAAGAGGATGACAGAGGATGAGATGGTTGGATGGCATCACCGGCTCGATGGACATGGGTTTGTGTGAACTCCGGAAGCTGGTGATGGACAGGGAGGCCTGGCATCCTGCTGTTCACGGTGTCGCAAAGAGTTGGACACGACTGAGTGACTGAATTGAACTGAACCGAAAGTTAAAATCATTTAGAGTCTAAGTAGCAAAATTATATTATAAAGATAACTTTAATATCTACACACTCAGAATTGAAAGAACATTTTATTCCTAGTTTCTAGCAGAGTCTTGACAAATAGTAGGAAAGCAGTAAATACTTTTGTAATGTCTATCATTATTTCATTTAGACAACTATTTCCACACTTATGATGCAAACCATCCTGGAAAGTTATTTATATTATTTAAAAGCAGCACATGGTATTATATAACACACACTTGCTGTGTCCTATGAAAATTCATTCTCTCTATCTTACCCCTCTCCATCCTGTGACCTCTACCCCAAAGGCCTGATTTTGTTCAGATTTCCATCCTCTCTTCCAGTTGGAGAGTCTGACCCATCTCTAGTGAAAGCAAGTCACTCCTAGTTTGTCTCAGCTAATCATGATAGTTAATTGTAGCGAATGGTGTGTGAAGAAACTTACTAAGGAAACACTTAGGAAAGATTTGTTCACTCTTTAAAATGAAGATACAGAGTTTCTCTCTTGTGATGATGGCCATCATTACCATGGCTGGGTGTGATGTCTTGGAAATGTGGATAAACCAAAAAGCAAAGCCCATAAATGTGGGGACTGAGGATTAGAGGCAGAGACATGGGAATAAACGAAGTCATTAATATTCTTATGTCACTCAATAAACCAACCCTGGAGTTGTCCTTTCCTGTCTTTCCCTGAATTCTTGATAAGTGAGAATCTTATTAAGTAAATGAGTAAATTTTCAAAATTTACAAAGTCCAATTAAGGCTATTCAAATGGGAATTTTATGTTACTTGCACATCCTGTCATACTCATCTAACTTCTAATATTTTACTCAGATTTTAATCATCAAATCTAGTTTTTGTAGTTTAAATTTGTGAGCTCTAAGAATTTCGTATCACCAGACTTTTATTTTCCTCTTATTTTTACTAAGATTATAGGTGCTAGATTATCCTTCACCCAGATTCAGTGGCATTGTATTCTTATAAAATTTAGTTTGTTTATTTTGGGAAATGTCAACATGAACAGAAATGTTCCACCTTTAAATGTAAATACATTAAGCTTAAGCTTCCAAAATAAATGTATCGATACTTTATGTCATTAACACTTTTTCTGATAAATTTTCAACTATGTCTCATTCACAGTGATTTTTTTCATAAACATATATTCAAAATGGTGAATATTTTCATCCTCCACTTTAATAAAACTTAAAAATCCCAGGCTTGACTGACTGAAATTGAGAACTTCTATGTTAATATCTTTAATGGCACATCTTAAAACTAGGTCTTTCTAGCTGAAATTTTCCCACCTTACAGTGGTATTTCTTTTGAGAGGATTTATCATGTGGAATTTAGTACAGTAGACATGGCCCTTGCCCCACTCTCTATTTCTCAGTGTTTGTATTTGAATGGAACATCCTGCTGGAATCTGCTCTTAATTTTCTGTTTGTGAAACATAATAAATTATAAAAAGTTTATTTCTCTAGATGAAGAAATAACCCAAAGACAGTAAATCCTGTCATTATGTTAATACATGTCTCTCCCACGAAGACGAATCCAACATATCAAATATTGAAGAGAATGACACCTAAAATATTTTCTCACTAGTTAAGTTCTGGACTTTAAAAGAAAATGAAAAAATTACCCAACAGAAAATTTTAAACTGGCAGCATTTTCATTCAGTTGTGAAATGATTAATTTTTTAATCCATGTTGATATCTTCTTTTCAATGTTTTCTGTTATGTGAATCAGATGAGTACAGATGGACAATGAAACATATTAATATGATCTCCTTTAATTACCAATCTCACTCACTTAAGCAGTTGATGAAAACAGCTGGCTGTAAAGCAGAAAAATTGTCTTCAAATAAAGGAAGATTAAAAACTGTTTTAGTTAGCTCATGCTAACTAAATATTATAATCTGGTAATTAAACAACAGACATATATCTCTCAGTCTGGGTGGCTGGGTACTCAGAGATCAGGGTGACAGTATGATCGAGTTCTGGTGAGGACTTGCACATGTCACACTT
Organism: Cephalophus harveyi; assembly: GCA_006410635.1. Taxonomy (NCBI): domain Eukaryota; kingdom Metazoa; phylum Chordata; class Mammalia; order Artiodactyla; family Bovidae; genus Cephalophus; species Cephalophus harveyi. Next base: position 159,957 of record SJYT01042324.1, read on the forward strand.
CTTCATTAGCTCCTAGCTTCATTTTAGAGATCTCTCTTAGCAATACTGATGCCATTTTGGTTTCCTTTCATAAATTATAAATGAAAAAACAGTACACACTGTCCTAGTATGTTAGGATAAAGAGTGCAAGTCAGTAAGTCAGGGAATCCATATATATATATATATATATATATATATATGGATTCTATATATGCAAATATACATATATTTCTATGAATATTAATATATATTTGACAGATAAAGTATCAGAAATAGTCTCTGGAGCTGACTTATGAATTTTTGAGTCCTCTGCATATAGAGGATCATTGAACACTTGCTTTTGGTGTGAGGGAGACAGTGTGCAGAAGAATGAGGGCATAAAGGTCTGGGAAGAAACCTGGAGAGACCCCAGCATTAAGGGAGGAGAAGACAGGTTCATTCATGGTAGGAGTTTGGGCAGATGTGGTCAACTGAAAATTAAGGAAAAGAAGTTTCGTTTTGCAAGAGTGTGACTATGATGATGTTCCATGAAATCTAAGTAGGAAAGGAGCAAAGGAACCACCACAATAGTTAATCTCTTTTTGTTGAAGAACCTAAGTAAATAGGCAAGTTGAAAAGAGGGTAGGTGGCATTCTGAATGAAATGTCTAATTATTAGTTTTATAGCTGTTATGCATGTTGACAAGAACCAACGTGATGGGGAGAGTAGCTAAAACAGAGGGATAGCTATCACTGAAGGTGAATGACTTGAATCACTGAGAAGCTGTTAGGTTAAATGAGCCATTCATGGTGACATTTGTCACCATGGCAACAACTTAGGAATGAGGCATGTAGGGATACAGAGGAATTCTGTAAGCCAAGCTATGAAATTGCTAACAAATGAAAGGGGGTGATGTGAAAGTTGCTAAAAACGGTGATGAGAAGGAAGTATACTATTGCTGAATACCACACACTTGAAAGAGAATTCTTTTTCTTTAAGAAGATAGAGAAGTAAATTTTGGCAGAGTTATTGGTGATGAGAGGAGAGCAAAAATCATACATCTTAGCCCCAAGGTTACTGAGGAATAGGAACATCAGCAGCTTGAGAAAGCTCTAGAGAAAATGGAATGTTGGGAAAGAACTAGTTTCACTTAAGTCGAGAAGTCAGGGAGCAGCTTAAGGAAATATAGGAATTGTCTCCTTGGAGTTAAGACATTTCTATAGGTCACAATTTGAGGGGTAGTTTGGGAGGCCTGGGTCGAGTTAATGAAGTATTTGAGTTTGGGAACTACTGTGTTGGAAAGCTACATGAGCAAGGGGAACACATGAGGGGTGGAGGAGTTAAGAGCTTGTGATCCAGATGTTGACTGATGAGAACTGGAATGTGGGCAGGATGGATTCGGTCTCTACAGTTACTTTAAAGAGAGAATCTTGCTTACAGCAACTACATGAACATTTATTAGCTCAGGTGATGAATTTTCATAAACTGATTGAGAGGATTAAATAAGATTATATAGATGCTTTATAGAATGGAATAAAAGAGTCCGTTATTATTGAAATGCCTGAGTCGAATTTAATAAAATAATTAGGTATCAATCAAGATATATTCTTTCCTCCTCTAAAGTTACAAGCATTTTTCCTTCTGTCAGTACAGTTATTGATATAATACTGAAGAGAATGTGATGACGTAATGACAGATCTAAATTTGATCAAATTCTATTTTTTTAAGATAAAGTCTCATCATTATTCTAGATTCTTCACTATGTGGTTCAAATTTTTAAGGCACCTGGTTGCCAAGTTTCCTTCTTCCAATTTCTCTTGATTCTATTTTTTGCTAATCCTGTTTACAGCATCATTTGGCATTTTTACTTTGAATAGGGAAAACAATAAACCATATGGCAAGACTACTTTAAGTGTCGAGCAAGCATGTTTCTAGAGCCATGAATAATCCCCAAACATATATTACTTAATTACATATATACATATGTATATGTATTACAATATATATGTAATTACATATATATATATAGCTTCCTTCAAATAATGACCTTTTATTCATTGTATATACACAATATCTATCATCTGTTAATTTTTTCCTATATGCTAGATGTTTTCCATGTATTATTTCTAATCTACATAACAAGCTACAGAAGTGGATTTTCTAAATTTTATTTTCCCAGTGAGAAAATGAAGACTTGGAAAGATTAGATCTGTCCAAAGTCTCCACCTTATAAGTAATTGGAATCTTGGATGCAAGCTTGAACCTGATTGATTCCAAAACACATGATCTTTAATATTGTATTACCTCTACTTATTGCAATCACCTTTTCTAATAGGATATGACTTGAAGGATGCAGGAGTCTATTTCTCTGGACATTTCTTTACTGGCTTAATGAAGTTCTGAATTTCCACCATTACAGAGTCAATCACTTGGGGTACCACTTTGTATTTTCTATCAAGTAACTTCCAGAAATTTTAAAATATGGGCTGGAAATCACATGCATTATTACAAATGTGTTCATAAGCATTCTTCCTTTAGAAATGGTGTTCAGAGATCATGTGTGTTTGGTGTATGAAAATATTTGGGTCAAAAAAAGTAATTTAGACTTCACCTTCCCACGTGGGATTGTCCCTTGGTGGGACAGCACAGTGGAGAATACTGGGTTATGCCTAAATTCTGGGTTTTGAAGAGCACAAGACTTTAGAGTGAGATTCAGAAATTATATATCAAAATACATTATAAACAAAGCACTTTCTTTGTAACTTCACTCACAATTAGACTTACTTTACAAATGCTTTTATTTTTTTTTATTTTACTTTACAATACTGTATTGGTTTTGCCATACATCAACATGAGTCCACCACAGGTGTACATGTGTTCCCAAACCTGAACCCCGCTTCCTCCTCCCTCCCCATACCACCTCTCTGGGTCATCCCAGTACACCAGCCCAGGCATCCTGTATCCTGCATCAAACCTAGACTGGTGATTCATTTCTTATATGGTATTATATATGTTTCAATGCTTTTAAATCAAAATAAGATGCACAGCCAATGATGAACATTTTTCCTGCCTGCAAGAGGTGATCAAAGTACTGCAAATGCTATTTGATTTTTGATATACTGAAGATAACAAATGGCTTTTCCATTGATTCTCTTTCAACCTATTACTTCAATTAATCTTCATTATCATGTGCACATTTTAAATAGCTGGTTTTTTAAATATAGGGAATAATTTTTCAATCTTTTGCAAGTATTAACATGGCAAAATGTCTTTTACTTTTTTTCATTTCCCTGTCACTGCTTCATCTGTATATTCTCTTTGGATGTGAACTAACTGCTAAATATGTAAACACATAAAACTAGATGTTATCAGGGCCAACATGGTTTATATTAATTTATGAAAAGAAAAGTAAGATGAATGATTTCAGGAATATTTTCATTAAGTCACAGAAGATTACTACTTATTCTCCACACATTTGTGAGAATAATAGTTTGTAGAAATGAAATCTCTTGCTTAAGTACAATACCTGTACCATAATGTTACAAATATGAAATGGCAACCCACTCTGGTATTCTTGTCTGGAAAATTCTTGTCCATTCTTGTCATGGACAGAGTGAGCCTGGTGGGCTTCACTCCATGAGGTCACAAAAGGGTCAGACATGATTAAACCACTCAGCATGTACGCACACGTGTGTGTATATGTATATGTGACATTTATAAAATAATAATATACAAATCACATTACAAACCAGAAATAATGCCTTTACCTGTGAAAAGGTTGAAAGTTGAAGGTGAAGTCGTTCAGTTGTGTCTGACGTTTTGCAACCCCATAGACTTTAGCCTACCAGGCTCCTCTGTCCATGGGATTTTCCAGGCAAGAATATTGGAGTGGGTTGCCATTTCCTTCTCCAGGGGATCTTCTCAACCCCAGGATCGAACCTGGGTCTTCTGCATTGTAGGGGAACACTATCACTGAGAGAAATTATCCTCTGCTTATAATCTTGAGCTGCTTCACAAAGAGACAGCCTCTGTCCATGGGATTTTCCAGGCAAGAATATTGGAGTGGGTTGCCATTTCCTTCTCCAGGGGATCTTCTCAACCCCAGGATCGAACCTGGGTCTTCTGCATTGTAGGGGAACACTATCACTGAGAGAAATTATCCTCTGCTTATAATCTTGAGCTGCTTCACTGAAATTTGTGAAAATTTTTATACACGTTAATATAGAAATATTTAAGTAAATAACTATTGATTTTCTTGCTGATTATGTCATAAAAACCCAAGATATTTTAAGATCCACCTTTTAAAATGAGATTATTTTGGTTTAATGTTAAATGAGGAAAGTAAATCACAGATTAGTACAGACAGCATACCTACTATACCCTGGTCTTGATTGTTTTCCTTTTATTCTCCCTAAGTAATAAGCATGTGAATGGACTTTTATCTTAATTCTTCAAGAAATAAAATTTGGAGCTCTTACAAGAAAAATGATAGTCACCTGTATAGTAGAATGTAAATAATTAGCATTTCATAATATTCTGAAAAATTGTTTTATGCTCCCAAATTATCCAATTTAGATATTCATTTATTTGCTTATTTATTGTAATTTCTGGTGCCATCTGTAGACTTATAAATACCAGCTAAATTTATTTTTTGAAAAAAAATAGTGTGGATCCTTATTTATAATATTTTGTTTTAAAAAGAAGTGAGGATTTTTAGAACATAAGAAACCCACTATACTTTACTCTGTCATTGGTAAACCAGTGTTTCAGATGCTTTAGGTTCAAAGTTTAATCTTGAAAGTGACTTGCTTTGATCATGACACTTGAGAAAGTTTCTCTCTGCCAATTTCCTCACTTGAAAAACAGGGAAGATAATGTTGACCTCATGGAATTCTCAGATGGAAACGCCAGTGAAAGCTGGAGCTATTCTCAACTGTGGTGGCAATGATCTAAAGTGTTTAAGATCAGAACATCTGGCTCATGATCTGGATGATCTGTTAATGCCCGACAACCATGGAGTATATTCAGAAACTTTTTTCTAACCTAATAGAAAACCTAATATGTCCATGAACTGTGAATGAGAGGATACAACCTGTTTAAACAACCTGTGGAAATACAGGAAATGAAAATGACATTTTATGTCATACGGGAATTTTACTAAGCTTTGGCCATACCTTTCATTTAGAGTAATTATTATTTATTCAAGGCCCTTGCATGATGTATATGACTTCTTTTCAGTGTAACATGGAAAAACAGAAGAGTGATTTATTATATCTGTTACAATTTATTGTCCAACATCTTTCAGGCAGTATCATAATTGATTTATACTGTATTATTCAGTTCAGTTGCTCAGTTGTGTCCAACTCTTTGTTGGACCCCATGGACCACAGCATGCCAGGCCTCCCTGTCTATCACCAACTCCCAGAGTTTACCCAAACTCATGTCCATTGAGTCAGTGATGCCATCCAACCATCTCATCCTCTGTCATCTCCTTCTCCTGCTTTCAATCTTTCCCAGCATCAGGGTCTTTTCAAAAGAGTCAGCTCTTCGTATCAGGTGGCCATAGTATTAGAGCTTCAGCTTCAGCATCAGTCCTTCCAATGAACACTCAGGATTATTCTCCTTTAGGATGGACTGGTTGGCTCTCCTTACAGTAAGTATACTATATTATTAGTAATCAGGTAATTTTGTGAGATATAGTGACAAATAAACAAAGGCAATTAAGATATTGTGAGAATTATAATTGGCTAACAGCAGAACAAATTTTTTCTATTGAGGTAGCATTCATTTACAATATTATGTAAATTTCAGGTGTGTAGCATAATGATTCACAATTTTAAGCATTATATTCTGTTTATTACTATTATAAATATTGGCCACATTCCCTATGCTGTACAAATTATCCTTTAGCCTATTAATTTTGTACTTAGTACTTTGCACTTAATCCCCTACCCCATCTTGCATTTCTTTGACTAGTGATGTTGACATATTGTCACGTCCCTATGTATGTCTTCTTTGGAAAAATGTCTATTCAGGTCTTCTACCATTTTTAATGAGATTTTTTTTCTGATATAGAGTTTCATGAGCTGTTTATATATTTTGGTTTTGATAAAAATTTTTCTTTGTCAGTCATTACTTTTTAAGAGAATAAGGGACAATGATATAATTTTAAGTGGGATAGTTACACCTGTCTAATTCTCAAATAATAGAATAAAACCTGAAACTGAAAGCAGTAGCTAAATGAAATCATCACCACTGATGATCAACGGTAGAATCGCTCTATAACTGTGAGTCTGTTTCTTTTTTTAAATAGTCATTAGTCTATTTTTTTGATTTTATATATAAGTACATATGTACATAAGTACACATGTAATACACAATCTTTCTTTCTTCATCCAGCCTTGCAATCCATCCATGTTGTTGCCAATGGCAAAATTTCATTTTATGACTGTGTATTCCATTGTATATATACTACATCTTCTTTTTCCAGTTATCTGTTGATGGACACTTAGGTTGCTTTCATATCTTGACTACTGTAAATAATGCTGCTATGAACACTGGGATGCATATATCTTTTCAAATTATTGTTTTCTTCAGATGTATACCCAGAAGTGTAATTGCTAGATCATATAATATTTTTTATTTTTAGTTTTTTGAGGAACCTCCATCCTGTTTTCCATAGTGGCTGCATAAATTTACATTCCCATGAATAGTGTACAAGGGTTCCTTTTTCTCCACAACCTTGCCAGCATTTGTCATTTGTGGTCATACTGATGATAGCCATTCTAATAGGGGTGAGGTAGTATCTCATTTTGGTTTTTATTTGCATTTCTTTGACTAGTTATATTTACATCTTGTCATGTCCCTATGTATGTCTTCTTTGGAAAAATGTCTATTCAGGTCTTCTACCATTTTTAATGAGATTTTTTTTCTGATATAGAGTTTCATGAGTTGTTTATATATTTTGTTTTTGATAAACATTTTTCTTTGTCACTCATTACTTTTTAAGAGAATAAGGGACAATGATATAATTTTAAGTGGGATAATTACACCTGTCTAATTCTCAAATAATAGAATAAAACCTGAAACTGAAAACAGTAGCTAAATAAAATTATCATAAATGAATATTCCTGTCTTCTCCACTTTGCTAGCTTACAGAAGCTTGTCCTTGGACAAGCTACTTCGCTTTTATCTTTTTATTATTAAGGTATCTGGTGAGAATTAAGTTAGATAATCTATCATCTATTAAATTATCTAACATGTTGTAAATATTTAATGTATCATTTTTGGTAACATTTTATCATAGATAATATAGAAATGATGTGAGTCACATGTATTTTCAGTATAAAAATACTCAATAAATGGTGCTCTATAATTTTTAAAGTCAACATGTGTTTCACTTAAAAGGCTGGGGACAAAAAGATCTCAAAGAAATCAAATAAAAGGTATACTAAAATGTATTACCTAAGACTGTAATGTCTGATATATGAAATATTATCATGTTCATTTGATGACATTAATTGACTCAGGCCACACATATTTTTCAACCCTGTTTCTGCTTCTGGAATTCATTTCTTCTATACAGCTTAGGGATTTTGCCCCAGCTTATATAATAGCTCTTCTTCTCCTGAATGGTTTCTTTTTCTTAATGATTTCTTCCATTTGCAATGCAGCCCTATGTGTGCAGCTCTTCCAAAGCAGCTTAAATACCCTGGTCATTACTTTTGCTTCTCAGATGGGTCATTACCAACCACTGATTTTTACATGACCACCACCCAGTCTTTCCCTAAAATGGAAGCATCTAACACAATGGTTTAGAACCTTGAGGTTTCACTAGCCATTCTCTGGTCTGTTTGAACTTGACAACTTCTTGAGTCCAGCTTCTGCTCTAAATGAGCAGTTATATCCAGGCACACTTTCTGGAGCAGTCTCTCCTTGGCTGTTGCTAATGTGTATGTTTTCCATACTGTATTCTACTGAAGAGTAGCTCTGGAAAAACATCAATAGTCCTCTTCCTAAAGGGGCTCCTGTGGTCAAATTGTTTCAGAAATGCTAGCCTGCAATCATTCCTCTCAGAGATTCACAGGCTAGCTTGGCATGCCAGAAAAAGACCTAGAAAAGTCTTGCAACAAAGACACCTGATTAACCATGACTCACTGAAGTCTATGGCTGAAGAACACACTAAACTTAATAGTTGCTTCTTATGCTGCTGCTGCTGCTAAGTCGCTTCAGTCATGTCCGACTCTGTGTGACCCCATAGATGGCACCCCACCAGGCTCCCCCGTCCCTGGGATTCTCCAGGCAAGAACACTAGAGTGGGTTGCCATTTCCTTCTCCAATGCATGAAAGTGAAAAGTGAAAGTGAAGTCGCTCAGTCATGTCTGACTCTTCGCGACCCCATGGACTGCAGCCCACCAGGCTCCTCCGTCCATGGGATTTTCCAGGCATGAGTCCTGGAGTGGGGTGCCATTGCCTTCTCCAAGTTGCCTCTTATAGTCCTCCATTAAAATATATTTCTACTATTTCTCTTTAATGTTATACCTATAAGAATAACAAATAAATAAGGCAGTACTCTTTGCTTCCTCTGGCCTAATGTGCATGGAAATAGCTCTTTTTTGATAATTAATCAAGATGGGAGTCATAAAAGCCCCCTCCAGAACTCAGAGCCTCAAGGACCACATGCAGCAGGAAACCAGAAAAGAATAATTCTCAGTCCAGGGCTCTGGGGTGAGCTTGTTTAAGTGCAGATCTTAGCCCAACCCGATTTCTACTAAATCTGTTCTCTGAGAATGGGGTCCAGTAATCTACATTTTAGGTCAACAATCTAATTGTTAGAACTCACTAGCCAGAGTCTATCTGAAGACATAGCAGGAGAATGAGAAAAATTCTCACTGAAAGAATACCTGCGTAAAAGAATACTGGTGTGAAAAACACCTGTGAACATAGGGTATTCTATAAAATTGTAAAATTCTACAAGGATAAGCTCTCCTAAAAGGAGACGATTGATAGAGTAATGGTAAGGGTTAAAACGCAGATTTTTTTTTTTTTTCAATCTTAAACAACTTAGTACATCTTCTTTGGATATTAGCTTCCTGTCTAGGGCCTTGCACATTGACCTATATCTTTTTCTACTCTGCTGCTTCCCACCCAATCTGGAGCTGATCAGAACATTTTGTATTTTGTATGTAACCTCTTTCTGTCTCTTCTGGAGTTGTGTATATTTTCTAATGGACTACTACTCATATTCATCTAATTGAAACTTCAGTTCAGTCGCTCAGTCGTGTCCGACTCTTTGCGACCCCTTCAATTAGCCTTACATAATTTTGTCCATGAGTTCTTACATAATTTTGACATTATTTACTTGAATCAGCTCTGGTCACACTTTTCTAGAAAGTTATGGCTGCTTTCTGCCTTCACAATGTATATATTGACACATCATTGGCTCAAACCCTGAGAACTTCTGCATCTATAAGGCTTCTTTATACCATTAACCTATTTCAGTCCATCCTGCTTCATTTGAAAATCTAATAAATATTTAAGTAGGCATCTCAGAAATAAAGATATTTCATGGGTCCTATCTTTCCTTTTGTCTCATTTTTGGTTAAAAAATCTAAATACTGTCTTCAGCTTTTCATTCATAGGTTCATCAGCTTTCTGTTTTGCCAAGAAAACAGAGGGCTTGAGAAATATGCAGAAATTGTGAAAGTTGTTTGCATTCCACTGAAATATTTCTTTAGCTGAAGGGTATCAAATCAATAAAATATGATGAAACCATATGCTCATTATTTCAAAGGAGAGCAGCTGCTTCAGGGAATATTGGGAGATTTATTAATTCTACCACTACCTCTCATTAAGGCTAGATATCTTCAAACCTGATTTCCTAAATAAAATGCACCTCAGTAGGAAAAGCATACTTGCAGAATTTGTGCTAATATTCTATTTGATGTATTTTCCATGGTTACTTTTATGGTAGAGATAGCATTGTACAATCTGAAATTATTAAGCAAAAAAAAAAAAAAA
>SJYT01042324.1:170071-191956 GCA_006410635.1 Cephalophus harveyi
AAAAAAAAAAAAAATCCATTACGCAGAAAACGTTTATAGCATAGCCATGGTTTGGAAATGCCACAGAGAAATCAGTCTTGGCAAAGATGAATGCTTACTGCTATGGGCCATATGTGCATATAATTGAGTTCGCAACTTTCCAGGCAAGATGCCAAATGAATAGTCTGCCGTCTGGTAAGAGAGGTGATGTGTTCTGTCTTCTTGTTCTCACCAATTTTAGATGTACAAGAAGATTCAGATTTGCTCCTTGAAAGACTTCTGTCCAAGTACAAAGTCAAATAAATGAGCAGACCAAGTGAAAGAACCAATGCATCTCAGTATTTAACTAACTGGGTTTAAACTTATGTCCACATACTCAAAGGAGTTCAGTCACGAAAATTCATTGCTCGATTAGTTAATCCCAATTATATAATTTAAAATAAATATTAGAAAGGAGACATTTAATCTAACCACCTGTATCCCATTAAAAACAACAACAACAAAGCCTAAAAGGCAAAACAAATAAAAACAAAAAGCAAAATCCCTAGTAGGAAGTTATAGAATCTCTCCCTGGTGGCTCAGCTAGTAAAGAATTCATGTGCAATGTGGGAGACCTGGGTTTGATCCCTGCGTTGGGAAGATTCCATGGAGAAGGGAACAGCTCCCCACTCCAGTATTCAGGTCAGGAGCATTTCAAGGATTATATAGTTCATGGAGTTGGAAAAAGTCAGTCACAACTGAGCTACTTTAAGTAAATAAATAATGAAATTTAACAGAGTTTTAAACAGTGCATATCATTACAATATACTCTTTCACATAATAGAATTAAAGACAAATTATCTAAAAACATTAAGAAAAACTGTATATTTTTCATTGAGGTATAATTGACATACAATAAACTACATATATTTAAAAGGTTATTTTGATAAATTCACATATCAAGATAATGAATTTGTCTATTAGCCCCAAAGTTTCCTAACACCTATTGGAATCCCTCCTCCCCTCGCCTTCCCCTGGAAAAGGAAATGGCAACCCACTCCAATACTCTTGCCTGGAAAGTCCCATGGATGGAGGGAGGAGCCTGGTAGGCTACAGTCCATCGGGTCATGAAGAGTCAGAAACGACTGAGCGACTTCACTTTCACTTTTAACTTTTATGCGTTGAAGAAAGAAATGGCAACCCACTCCAGGGTTCTTGCCTGGAGAATCCCAGGGACAGGGGAGCCTGGTGGGCTGCCCTCTATGGGGTCGCACAGAGTCGGACACGACTGAAGCGACTTAGCAGCAGCACCTACCCCTTCCCAGCACCACCCCCCAGGTAGTCACTAATTTGTTTTTTGTCACTATAGTGGTTTTTTGTTTTTTTACAATTTTATTCATATAGTTTCCTAGAATAGGCCCTTTTTTGTCTTACTTCTTTTATACAGAGTGATCATTTGGGGAATGATCAGTGACGTTTCAATTGTAACAGAAGTTCAGTCTTATTTTATTGTTGAGTAATATCTCATTGTCACAATTTTTTATGCACTCACCTGTTGTTGGACATCTGTGTTGCTTACAGTTTTTGACTAGTACAAATAAAACCCTTAGGAAAATCTGTGGACAAGTCTCGTTGTGAATGACCACTTTTATTTCTCTGGGGTAAATTCCATGAGTGATAAGGCTGAGTCATAGAGCAGGTATAGGCTTAACTATTTAAGAAACAACCAAGCTATTTTTTTTTTTTTTAATCCAAGTGGCATTGTATTTTTCACTCCTGTCAGTAGTGTATGAGAGTTTCCAATCACTCCAAATCCTCACCAGCTCTTGGTATTTTCAGCCTTTCATTTTACCCATTCTATTTACTGTGTGGTATCTCTTTGTGATTTTAATATGCATTTCCCTGATAATCAATGATGTTGAATTTATGACATGAAGGTCCTTAATGATTTTCTCCTGTTTTATTCAAGATTTTGGAGTTTTAGCTCTTATATTTAGGTCTATAATGCATTGTAAGTAATGTTTTTTATGTGGCATGATATCAGGACTGAGATTCATTTTCTTTGCCTATGAGAACCTATAAGTCCAAGATGCATTAATTAAAAAGTTCATCTTTCCTTCATTGAATTGCCTTATAACATTTGCTAAAAATCAGGTGACCACACATTAGTTGGTCTATGTCTTTATTTTCTATCCAGTTCCAATTTATTAGTCTAACTTTATGTTAATACCAAAATGTTTTATTTACTAAAACTCCATATTTCTTTTATCATATAGTTTATGTCCCTTCAACCTTATGTTTTCAAGTTTGTTTTGGCTGTTCTAGTTCTTTACATTTTCATATAAATTTTATAATAAGTTTTCAATTCTTAAAAAATGTTGGTTTAAGACTTGTGGACACAGCAGGGGAAGAGTGGGGGGATGAATTGAGAGGGTAGAACTGAGACATATATATTACCATATGTAAAACAGCAAGCTAGTAGAAAGCTGCCGTATGGGCATAGGGGGCTCAACCCGGTGCTCTGTGACAACCTAGAGGGTTGGGATGGAGGCTTAAGAGGGAGGGGACATATGTATCCTAATGGCTGATTCACACTGTTGGATGGCAAAAACTAACACATCATTATAAAGCAATTATTCTCCAATTTACAAAAAAAAAGCTGTTGGGGAAAAAAATGTCTTCAGATTTTGATTCTATTGGATTTATTTATAAATTTGGGGAGCAACTACAATATTCATATATTCTAGTGAAAATACAAAATGGTACAGTCACTTTGGAAACAACTTAGCTGCATTTATAAAGTTAAACATACACTTACTATATGACTTGGCAATCCAGTTCTGACTGTTTACCCAAGAGAAATGAAAGCATATGTTTAAACCAGTAGTTTTACTGGACTGTTTGCATAAGCTTTATTCAAAAAAGCCATAAAATGGAAATACATTCAAATTTTTATCAGCTAGTGAATGAATAGAAAATTGTGTAATATATTATATTCATATAATGAAGTATTAGTCAGCCATAAAAAAGAACTCTTGATACATGCAACAATATGGATGAATCTCAAATACAATATGCCAAATGAAAGAAATCAAACAGAAAAGATCATATTTTGTGTATTTTAAATTCTATTTATATGAAATTCTAGAAAAAGAAAACCATAATGACAGAAAATAGATCACTGGTTGTCAAGAGATGAAATGGCAGAGAAAGAAATTGTGGAACACTCAGGAAATTTTTACGGTGATAGAAGTATTTTACAAAGTGTTCCATAACATGATGGTGATGGAGATTACATGGCCTGTCTCTTATACACATCTTTTAAGTTTGTCATTTATCAACCTTTGAACTCTCCATTTTACTCAAGCTTTTTGGGGGGAGGGAGCAGGGGGATACAGACTTTAATTGCTTATTGTTAAAATTCCTGTAATTATACCTTTATAATCAGTAGATTTTATTGTATATAAGATATATAAATATAAAATATATATTGTATATATACTATGTATATACATAAATATATATACAATATATAAAATGTATAAAATATATTGTATATATATAATATATATAAAAAACTCAAAAAACTGCCCAAAAATGCACAAAACTGCAAATATCCTGAGTATCTTTGGATATAATCAAAAGTTGAGAAAATTCCATGTGATTCTGCCCATACAATTTAAGGTGCATTACTTTTTCGTAGTATGCTTTTTATATACAACATCTTAGCTGTTTAACATAATTCAGACACTAATGAAGAAATTAACTTACCAATGAAAATTACAGGTGCAATTTAGGTAACTGGGAACCATTGATACATCCTATAATCTAGTACAAACATATGTTCAAGAATAAAACTTTTCTGTCACAACTGAAATGGTTTCAATGAAGACTGATAATTCAGTTCAGTTCAGTTCAGTTCAGTCGCTCAGTCGTGTACGACTCTCTGCGATCCCATGGACTGCAGCACACCAGGCCTCCCTGTCCATCACCAACTCCCAGAGTTTACCCAAACTCATGTCCATTGAGTCAGTGATGCCATCTAACCATCTCATCCTCTATCATCCCCTTCTCCTGCCTTCAATCTTTCCCAACATCAGGGTCTTTTCCAATGAGTCAGCTCTTCGCATCATGTGGCCAAAATATTGGAGTTTCAGCTTCAATATCAATCCTCCCAATGAACACCTAGGACTGATTTCCTTTAGGATGGACTGGTTGGATCTCCTTGAAGTCATCTAAAATCATATTTTATGACCTTGAAGCTTAAGGACATAACAGCTTTAAATTAAAGTGGTCTCACCTGATTTTAGCTGACTCAGTGAAATCTAGTGCCTAAGTGCATTTCCTTTTTACAATATTTTTTTCCTCCCTGTTATAAAAGTGCTCCTCTATTTAAGAATGCTTAACATTTGGAGTGTTGTCATGTAGCCTTTATTATGTAGCATCAACATTTGGTAATGATTGCAAAAATACTTTTGAAATGTTTTACTTTGAGTTTTGTATTAAATGTTGTGCATCAAGCAACCATATGGTCAGGCATTTTATAACTGTTTTCAACTGGTGTAATGGCAAAATTACTACACTGAATGTAACTGAGAATATATAAAGTCTTACTAAAATTTAAATGTTCAAACAAGAGACACGTTAAGTAAGTGATACTACCAGAATACAATAAAAGCTCACTTACTCAATGTGTATTTTCTCTCACAAAAAGCAAATTTTTTTCCTGATTTACATCAAGCTACTAGAGGCAAACATACTTAAAGTTGATATAAATCAAGAAAAAAAATTGGCCTTTTGTGCGAGAAAATACAATAAAAGGAAATAGAGTTTTTCTTGTTAACACAAAGGCAGAATTAATATTTAGATTCTCAGTATCTCCTGTAGGATATAGATGAGAACACTATTTTACCTTTTACTCTCAGTTAATTTTCAAAGTGTTAAAAGTAAATAGGCAGGGCCTATTTCTAAAACTGTCTATATTTTAAAATTTATTGACATGGTCTAATTTCAGTGTGTACCTTTAGGGCCAATGACAACAATTATTGTCAAGGGATATTACTAATGAAATACTAATCATACAGCTGGCACCAACATAGTGGTGATGTGGATAGAAAATCATACAGAAAAAATGGCAAAAAATAAAAGCAAATCTTTGTTCTTATCCTTCTAACAACAGGAAAACAAATGAACGGAAAATATTAGACATGGATGGAAGGAGGAAGTGTTGAACATGCTATAGCTGTTTTCATATATAATATCCAAGCAAATTTTGAAAACTCCAGTGCAATATTCAGATATTTTCTGAAATTCAAAATTGTATCAGTTCAGTACAGTTCAGTCACTCAGTCATGTCCAACTCTTTGCAACCCTATGGACTGCAGCACCCCAGGCTTCTCCATCCATCACCAACTCTCAGAGTTTACTCAAACCCATGTCCATTGTGTTGGTGATGCCATCCAACCATCTCATCCTCTGTAGTCCCCTTCTCCTCCCACCTTCAACCTTTCCCAGCATCAGAGTCTTTTCCAATGAGTCAGCTCTTCACATCAGGTAGCCAAAGTATTGGAGTTTCAGCTTCAGCATCAGTCCTTCCAATGAATATTCAGGACTGATTTCCTTTAGGATGGACTGGTTGGATCTCCTTGCAGTCCAAGGGACTATCAAGTCTTCTGCTACAACAATGGTTAAAAGGCATCAATTCTTTGGTGCTCAGCTTTCTTTATAGTTCAACTGTCCCACCCATACATAACTACTGGAAAAACCATAGATTTGACTAGATGGACATTTGTTGGCAAAATAATGTCTTTGATTTTTAATGTGCTGCCTAGGTTGATCATAACTTATCTTCCAAGGAGCAAGCACCTTTTAATTTCATGGCTGCAGTAACCACTTGCAGTGATTTTGGAGCCCCCCCAAATAAAGTCTCTCACTGTTTCCCCATATATTTTCCATGAAGTGATGGGACCAGATGCCATGATCTTCGTTTTCTGAATGTTGAGTTTTAAGCCAACTTTTTCACTCTCCTCTTTCACTTTCATCAAGAAGCTCTTCAGTTCTTATTTATTTTCTGCCATAAGAGTGGCATCATCTGCTCATCTGAGATTATTGATATTTCCCCTGGCAATCTTGATTCTAGCTTGTGCTTCATCCAGTTCAGCATTTCTCATGATGTACTATAAGTTAAATAAGCAGGGTGACAATATACAGCCTTGATGTACTCCTTTCCCAATTTGGAACCAGTCTGTTGTTCCATGTCCAGTTCTGACTGTTGCTTCTTGACCTGCATACAGATTTCCCAGGAGGCAGGTCAGGTGGTCTGATATTCCCATATCTTAAAGAATTTTCTACAGTTTGTGGGATTCACACAGTAAAAGGCTTTGGCGTAGTCGATAAAGCAGAAGTAGATGTTTTGATAGAACTCTCTTGCTTTCTCGATGATCCACCGGATGTTGACAATTTGATCTCTGGTTCCTCTGGCTTTTCTAATTTCAGGTTGAACATCTGGAATTTCACATTAAGCAGGGTGACAATATACAGCCTTGATGTACTCCTTTCCCAATTTGGAACCAGTCTGTTGTTCCATGTCCAGTTCTGACTGTTGCTTCTTGACCTGCATACAGATTTCCCAGGAGGCAGGTCAGGTGGTCTGATATTCCCATATCTTAAAGAATTTTCTACAGTTTGTGGGATTCACACAGTAAAAGGCTTTGGCGTAGTCGATAAAGCAGAAGTAGATGTTTTGATAGAACTCTCTTGCTTTCTCGATGATCCACCGGATGTTGACAATTTGATCTCTGGTTCCTCTGGCTTTTCTAATTTCAGGTTGAACATCTGGAATTTCACAGCTCACATACTATTGAAGCCTGGCTTGGGGAATTTTGAGCATTACTTTACTAGTGTGTGAGATGAGTGCAATTGTATGGTAGTTTGAGCATTTTTTGGCATTACCTTTCTTTGGGATTGGTATAAAAACTGACCTTTTCCAATACTGTGGCCACTGCTGAGCTTTCCAAATTATATATTAAAATAATATTATACAGTTTATCTATGTAATAAATAGGTATGTAAACACATACGTATATAAACATTTTGACACACTGATATTACATAAATTTGTCTATTTAACAATCACTTCTTGAGCATTTATCACATATATTGTTTAGTAGAAACTCAGAGATGAATAGGTTCAATCATTAAGAAAGGGAAGAAATGATTATTTTATATATGTGCTTAATCACTCAGCTGTGTATGCCCCTTTGTAAGCCCATGGACTGTAGCCCACTGGGCTCCTCTGTCCATGGGGATTCTTCAGGCAAGAATACTGGAGTGGGTGGCCATGCCCTCCTCTATTGTATATATATGTATGTACATATCAGATGGAATTGGAAACACAGAGGATGGGGTTTCCAAACTCTACTCTGAGTGGTAAATTGGATGGCTTGGAAAGCAAAGGTAAACAAATAAGAAAGGGGATTCTTGGCACAGAAATAAGCTTATGCAAATAGAAAATAGACATTGTACAAATAGTTTTATACCAAAATAGAAAATTCTCATATTTTGAAGGGTGGCACAGTGTAGATAGAAACAGGGCTGGCAAAATATCAATTCAGATAGTTAAGGATTTATCAGGAAAGCTGGGGGAATTAATTAATGGGGAAAAAAGCCATTGCTGAATTTTTTTTCAGAGATACACCATGATCAGATTTTCATATATGAAAGATCTCTTAATATTTAAGGGGGGGCAAAATATTCCACCCACAAATATGCTATTTGAGCATATTATTTTTTAATTAAAGCTACTTATTCATGGAGTCACAAAGAGTTGGACACGACTGAGCGACTGAACTGAACTAACAAGTACACTGTATCTTCCTTTGCCGCTGAAAGCAGAAAATAACCACCCCCTATGAAATTCACCCTCCCTCTACCAGGAGGGTTAGAAGCATCCATAACAGGAAAGACAGAAAATTGAGGATCAAAAAGGCTGTATAAACATTGTTACTTCTTCACCAATTTGCTACCCCAAGCCTGCACCCAATTGTCTTGTCAATTCTTCACAAATGTATTGTTTCCTTGCCTAAAAGGTATAGAATCTATCTGTTTTGTTCATTTTTTTGAGTCTCATATTTTTATGGGATCCCATACATGTGAAGAGAGTTCCAGAAAAACATCTACTTCTGCTTTATTGACTATGCTAAAGCCTTTGACTATGTAGATCACAAAAAACCTGGAAAATTCTTAAAACAATGGGAATGACAGACCACCTTACTTACCTTCTGAGAAATCTGTATGCCCATCAGGAAGCAATAGCTAGAACTGAACATGGAACAAGAGACTGGTTCCAAATTGGGAAAGGAGTACATCAAGGCTGTATACTGTCACCCTGCTTAGTTAATCTATATGCAGAATACATCGTGTGAAAAAGCTGGGCTGGATGAAGCACAAGCTGGAATCAAGATTGCCAGGAGAAATATCAATAACCTCAGATAAGCAGATGACACCACCCTTATGGCAGAAAGTAAAGAACTAAAGAGCCTCCTGGTGAAACTGAAAGAGGAGAGTGCAAATGTTGGCTTAAAACTCAACATTCAGAAAGCTAAGATCATGGCATCTGGTCCCATCACTTCATGTAAATAGATGGGGAAACAATGGAAACTGAGAGGTTTTATTTTGGGGGGGCTCCAAAATCACCGCAGGTGGTGACTACAGCCATGAAATTAAAAGATGCTTGTTCCTTGGAAGAAAAGTTATGACCAACCTAGAGAGCATATTGCAAAGCAGAGACATTACTTTGCTGATAAAGGTCCATCTAGTCCAAGTTATGATTTTTCCAGTAGTCATGAATGGATGTGAGAGTTGGACTATAAAGCTGAGCACCAAAGAATTGATGCTTTTGAACCATAGTGTTGGAGAAGACTCTTGAGAGTCCCTTGGACTGCAAGGAGATCAAAGCAGTCAATCCTAAAGGAAATCAGTCCTGAATATTCACTGTAAGGACTGATGCTGAAGCTGAAACTTTGGAGTTTCAATACCTTGGCCACCTGATGCAAAGAACTGATCATTTGAAAAGACCCTATATGTGAGACAGCAAAAGAGACACAAATGTAAAGAACAGAATTTTGGACTCAGTGGGAGAAGTCGAGGGTGGGATGATTTGAGAGAATAGCATTGAAACATGTATATTACCATATATGAAATAGATTGCCAGTCCAGGTTCGATGCATGAGACAGGGTGCTCAGGGCTGGTGCACTGGGATGACCCTGAGGGCTGGGATGGGGAGGGTGGTGGGAGGGATGTTCAGGATGGGGAACACATGTACCCCCATGGCTGATTCATGTCAATATATGGCAAAAACCACTACAATATTGTAAAGTAATTAGCCTCCAATTAAGATAAACAAATTAAATTTTAAAAAAAGAAAGGAAAAAAGAGAAAAGACCCTGATGCTGGGAAAGCTTGAAGGCAGGAGGAGAAGGGGACGACAGAGGATGAGATGGTTGGATGGCGTCACTGACTCAATGGACATGAGTTTGAGCAAGCTTCGGGGGTTGGTGATGGACAGGGAAGCCTGGCATGCTGCAGTCCATGGGGTCGCAAAGAGTCAGACACAACTGAGTGACTGAAATAAAACCTGTGAAATTAAATTAGTTTTCTCCTGTTAACCTGCCTTATGTCAATTTACTTATTAAGCTAGCCAAAGAGCCAGGAAGAGAAGAAGGGAAAATTTTCCTCTCCTACTCAATCTTAAACTGTTCTGACTTGTATTTTTTAAAAGCTATTTTAAGAACAATGACCACTCCTTTGCAAGCTAACATGTCTATCTGGAGAACTTATTTACATTCAGTAGATGTTTGTGACAGATCTCTGAGCCTTGTAGACATGAGAGATACAGCTGACCCTTGGACAACACAGGCTGGAACTATACAGGTCCACTTAGAGGCAGATTTTTTTCAATAGTGAATGCTGTAGTACTACATAACCATTGGTTGAATCCATGGATGCCCAAGCACTGATATGGAGGGAGAGCATGTATGGAAGACTGATTATAAGTTATAAGCTGATTTTCTGATTGCACAGAGCATCAGTCCTCGTAATGCCAACATTGTTCAGTGGTAAACTACATTTTTACTGTTTAGACTAAATAATATTATAATTATTTTCATATATAAGCTATTTGGAAGTAGAAATCATTTTTTTTTCAGCTTTACATCTACAAAAGTATCTCTTCAATCAATCGTTGAAGATCTAAGTACAAATGAGCCAAAGGGAATGACTGCTAATGGAGAGCATGAAGACAAACTAGATATAAGAGTTCATTTGGGTAAACAGAAATAGTGAACCATCTGGCAGAGTACAGGTGTTGATGAATGACTATTGTTTTGATGAAAAATTTTTATGTCAGGTAGGTATTTTGAATCTTAAAATCCTATCATCCTTTTGTGCTAAATATTGTTATGTTAGATAGGTTAGCTAATAAGCATGAAATTTGAGGAGATAAAAATGTAAATAACCCTTATATCTACAAAGTCTAGTCCCAAGAAATGTCATAATTAGTTTTACATTAACTGAAAGACTTAAAATATTAGCTACTAACCAGGATTTTGAATATGCAAATTTCTTTGAGACTCATAATAGGAAAATAATTTTTTTGAAAGCAGGAAAAAAATGTATGCACCTTACTGAGTACTCCCAGAAAAAAAAATACATGCTGTAAATTACTCAATGGAAAGAGTAATCCTCTACATAAAATGGAAAGTGAATGATGCTAACAAAGTTACGTAGTAAGAATAGATAATACAACAGGCTAAAACAAACCATCAGTTTGTTTTTCCAAAATAAGATTGTAAGAGGAATTTAACCAAGAATGGTAACTACCTGGTAATTTTTAAAGTTAATTATTGTGACTTACCTGTCCAGAGGCATTGTATAATATTACTTTGAATTGCAATAGTATCTCAGAAAATGGTTTTGCTCAACTACAAGGTGCTGGGGATTTCTTGAAATAAGAAATCTTTTAAAAAATTGCTTTCTTTTCTGGAGAATGCAATGACTAGTGAAAAAATAGCACATTAACAATTAATTATCCTGTGGCAAAGAGTGTAGCATTATAGAAGCATAGTGTTATAAAGTACTATAAACACAATGAGAAAAAAATTTTTTTCTGACCAAATATAAGAATGTAAATTGAAGTAGCTCCTGAGCTGGGTATTGTTGTAGGAAAAGAACGAATGAGTAATTTGTTAATATAGGGTTTTTTTAAAAAAATCTTCCATTATGGTAGAAGCTGTCTATTCAATTAAAAATGTGAGAAAGGAAATAGTGGCAATGAAAATTAAATATAATGTAGTATGAGGCAAAATACAGAGTATAATCACACTTATACTTGTATTTACTGGTTATTTTTGGAAAATCTCTTCAGAACGCAGCAATTCAGTGAGTATTGAGCTGTCCATGTCCCAGGCATATCCCCTATATACCAGGCACTCCTCTAAGAGCTAGTCTAGAGGCACAGAGGTACAAAGAGCCTTTACTGTCAGGCAGCTGGCATTGCAGTGAAGGAGACAAACAGTACATGAGATGAAATTTGCTCAGACAAGTGAGTGATGAGCAGTCAAAGTCCACGTGACTGCTGGAGCAACTGGGCTTGTCTAGTAGGATTCCCTGGACAAAAATAGATATCTTGAATTTTAGGAAATCTTGATGTGTATAAAGGGAGGGAAAGCCGTATTTTTTCTGGATATAAAACTTTCCAGTGATTTTTTAAGAAAACTGTACTTTTGTATTATGGGAAGTAACTTTGAATGTACATTTTATTTATATAAGTACCTCTCCATGTTTTTAGAAAACAAAACCAGTATCAGAATGTAAACATTTATGTTAAGAACAACACTATTCTGGGAGATAGAGAGGTAGAGCACAATACTCTGCATAATTTTTTAACATGTCTGCAAAACTATTGCCCATTTGGAAGAAATGTTTCTTTTTTTAATATAAATTTATTTAATTTGAGGTTAATGTTTCTTTGACCTTGTAAAAATTTGCTATTCACTGATTTGTAAACTGATCTTATTTGAAGTCTTATGTGTATTGGTTTTCAAGTATTTGTGGATGAAGCTGATACTGCTGGGGGAAAAAAAAATCTATAGGTGTGAGTTTCTTGCTACACAAGACAGGCTTTAAATCAGGATTTGACTAGATTTTTAAAAAAATAGTTTGCATATGTTTTTATTCAAATGAATGAATTGGAAATGCCAGTCTTGGACTATTATGTTTCAACTGATCAGGCTGCAGTGGCTGGAAGATTGTTCCACATCTTTGGGAAGATAATCTGGAATTTTCACTAAATGGTAAGGCATTTAGAAGCATTTTAAGAGGGGCTTGACTGGAGACAAAAACATAAAATATGAGATATAGGCTTAAAATAGAGACTTCTCTGTAACTTAAGGCAATTTGATTTTCAATTTGGAGTCATAGATATACATAGAACACTCCCAGTAGTTTCTCAGATGTTTGAGTGTGTTTTTATGTGCATGTATGTGTGTGTGTGTGTGTGTGTGTGTGTGTGCTTTGAGTAGGAATTGGCATCTTCCACAAGTTAGATAGGCAAATAGATGCTGAGGATGGCCTTGGACCTGCAGACCCTGAGAGCAGGCATATTTAGGAGCTGGTTTTACATTACTCTTTGGAGCTGTATAATCTGTATTCTTGTCTTCGCTGTTTTCAATAAAATATTAGTAAAATGGTCAGCATCATCAGAGTTTTATAGCAGTGAATTATGAGACAGGATTGCCCCATGTTAAGGATGGGGTGACGCTGGAGAGGATAGAAAGGCTGTCCTTCTAAGAACTTTAGTAAGGGATGATCACACGGACAGGGTGACTGCACCCTGCAGAGTGGTTCTCTACCTGATGCATAATTATCACCATGAACACTAATGAATTAATGAAGAAGATGAAGTGGAAAATTGAAGAACTTATTCCTGAGTACTCATGAAACAGCTTCTTGGAGGGATCTCAGAAATAACTAGAATACCTTGTGTAAGGGAATTCAATGTTAACTTGAATTGGGATGCTTAATGAGAATATGAATTAATTTTACCTATTGTCATATGAGGCCAGGATCTGTTGGTAACTTGCAAGATATCAGTAAGATTTGAGTCAACACTGAGAGAAGGGCAAGAGTCTGATGCTGAACTCTTTGAAAATGAAAAATCAGTGGCTCTAAAATGAAGCCAGAGTAGCCACAAAACAGGGCAAGTTTCATCTCCTGAGGCTTTAGAAGACGTGACATTACTTGCTTGTAGGAAGCTATTCTAACCAAAGTGACAAATTGTGAACTTTCAAAGGAATTGCATTTGTCTTATTTATCTCTGCATTTGCAACTTAGCAGAATATCCTACTTAATTGGAAACTTTTATAAAAGTTGGTAAATATATAGATTTTCTCATTAAATAAAATCCAAGTTATTAATTTTTAAAATTGGTCTCAGTTCAGTTCAGTTGCTCAGTCGTGTCAGACTCTTTGTGATCCCATGAACTGCAGCACATCAGGCCTTCCTGTCCATCACCAACTCCCAGAGTCCACCCGAACCTATGTCCATTGAATCAGTGATGCCATCCAACCATCTCATCCTCTGTCATCCCCTTCTTCTCCTGCCCTCAATCTTTCCCAGCATCAGGGGCTTTTCAAATAAGTCAGCTCTTCACATCAGGTGGCCAAAGTATTGGAGTTTCAGCTTCTACATCAGTCCCTCCAATGAACACCCAGGACTAATCTCCTTTAGGATGGACTGGTTGGATCTCCTTGCAGTCCAAGGGACTCTCAAGAGTCTCCTCCAACACCACAGTTCAAAAGTATCAATTCTTCAGGCCTCAGCTTTCTTTATAGTCCAACTCTCACATCCATACATGACTACTAGAAAAACCATAGCCTTGACTAGACAGACCTTTGTTGGTAAAGTAATGTCTCTGCTTTTTAATATGCTGTCTAGGTTGGTCATAACTTTTCTTCCAAGGAGCAAAATTGGTCTACTCCATTGCTAAAGAAATAAGTCACAAACTCCAGAATACAGCCTGGATTCAATCTACTTAAATAATATCAGCTCCCAATATTTCTCTATATAAATCTATAATCATATTAACCCTCAGCCTTTCATCAATCTCAATTTATGTAATCATGTTGTCTTATTCTTGCTCAACTCTTCCCTTAAGTAAAAATTTATTTCTCCCAGTCTCAGTGTCCATCTATATTTTCCTGTTTGATCTTTGGACTTTGGAGGGGTGATAATTTTTGATAGGTTCTTTTGCTATTTCCACTTATGCCCTACAATGTTTTTCTTAACATTAGCCAGAGACAGGTTTAATGGGTTTTTTTGTGTGTGTTTGTTTAATGTAAATATTATATCACTCCATTGCTTAAATTTGCCTACTAGTTTGCCATAACACTTGAAATTCAAGCTTTCATCATGTCTCTCCAGGACTACGTTTCTCTAGCACATATATTCCTCTTTGAAGTCATCACCCCCTCACTTACTCCCCTCCACCCATATTGTTTCTTATTGTTTCTTGAGCCTACCAATTCCATTGTAGCTTCAGGGCCTTTAAAAAAAAATTACAAGTATAGTTCATTTGTAATGTATTAATTCCTACTGTACAGTGAAATGATTCAGTTATACATATATACACATTCTTTTTCATATTCTTTTCCATTATGGTTTATCATAGGGTATTGAATATAGTTCCCTGTGCTATTCACTAGGACTGTGATGTTATATAGTTTGCATCTGCTAATCCCAAACTCCCAATCCATCTTTCCTCCATTTAGGCGTTTTAATTTGCCTTCTCCTCTGTCAGAAATATCTTTACCTAGCTCTTTTTGTGTGTCATTCTTTATTTTATCCCTATTTCTACTTAAATGTCACCTTCTGAGAGAAATGTTCTCTGACTTATCTAAACTAGCCCCAGCTAAATTCTTTATTCTGCCCACATTCTACCCATTGATATGAAAGTATTTTACAATATATACTATAAATTCCAAAAGCTGTTTAGTCAAAAGCTGATATATATATTTTTTAACAAAATGGTTTAGAAATAACTTGTTTATTAATGAAAACAGAGAGTAATCTTACCCCCTAACCTGTGTTTAGCTGTTTTGTTCAACAGATTGAACCTATAATAAATCTCACCTTTGAAAGAGGAATGGAGTGAATTCTCTTTTGATGAGTAAACATTCATAATTATTGCTCTTGAATAATTACAGGATAATTACTAACTAAAATCCAGTCTCTCTTCAGTGAAGCATATCAGGATGGAGTAAAAGTAAATCTAGACTTGTAAGTAAGTGGTTTCCATATGCTGATGTCTGGACAAAGTTGATTGGCTCTGTAGAAAATCCTGGTCTGACCAACTAAAACTTGATTCTCTTTTTTACCCTTAAATTGCATAAGCCTTCTAAACTTGGTTTAACCTTGTTCAAAACCTTAGAAAGTATCTGCCCTTGACTTTTCAACCATGAAACTCCTTCCTGCACATAATACAAATTTAATTTCTTCTGTTTCCCTGGATCTTCAGTTGCTCCTAAGTAGCTGCTAGAAGTATGTGCCTAGTTTTAGTTGAAACTAAAAATTCTTAACTCCCTATTTGAGATGCCAATATAGGCTTTGGGGAGTTCGCTTAGTTTTCATTTCCTCAATAGGATAAACAATTTCAATTTATATTAAAGACTTTGAAAATTATTTTGTGGTGCAAAATTATGTTAAATTTATGGTGAGATTTTTTTTTGTCACACCATAGAGTAGCAAACTATTATTTGTGTATATTACAACTTCCATATTTTATCATTTAAAATAGTCAAATATTAATAGCATATAGGGAAAATATTTCATTTATGGATATCTACATATCATTTCACACTGGATCACATTTAACCAATCTTGACCCAAAATTCAGTATTCTATTCACAGATGAAATAAATTCTGTCAAGGTCATAGAAAGCACCAGGTTCTATGGCTTTGGTAAAGAAAGAAGGTTCATAGTTTCAGACTCACAGTTTCCATCAATGTTGTGTCCAAAAGGTTCTACCAACTGAAAGACAACCAAATGACATATAATTTGTTGACTTTACCAGATCTCACACCATAAATCACTTATCAAATGATTTTGTCAGGAATTGAAAATGGAGTTTGAAGGTTTTGTTCTTCCTAAGAAATCTTTAATCTTCCTTTATTTTTAAAGGATATATTTGCCAAGTAAAGAATTCTTGGTTGACTGCTTTTCTTTCAACGTTTTAAAGATGCTACAACATTGCTCTTTGATTCACATGATTTCTGATAAGTCTTCTGTATATCTTATATTAATAATTGTCCTTTTGGATGAAAATTGTCTTTTTCTGGCTGCATTCAAGATTTACTTTTTACCTCTGATTGTCAGCAGTTTGAGTATAATGTGTTTATGTGGGGATTTCTATTTGTTTATTTTTAATATTTATCTTTCTTAGGACTCTAAGATTTTTAGATATATAATTTTTAATATTTTTGGAAAATAGCCACTATCTATTCAAATATTACTTCCCCATTTTCTCTCACTTATTTTCAAGAATTCCAATTACACACATTATATTGTTTTATAATATCCCACAAAATGTTCAGTTCTATTTTTTTCTGCTAATTAGTCTTTCATGTTATAGTGTGAGTAATTCCTATTGATCACATGTCAAGGCCACTTATCCATTTCTTAGTTGTGTCATGTCTACTGTGAAGCCTATCAAAGGCTTTCTTCAACTATGTCACCATATTTTTCTAGAATTTTCATTTCATTTGTATCTCTGCTAAAATCTGCCATCTGTTTAAGAATACTATTCACCTTTTCCACTAGAATCTTTAACTTATTCATTATGGTCATTTTAAATGCCTTGTCTGAACTTGATTCTGTTAATGATTTTGACCCTTAAACCCTTAGGGGAGGATTTTGTCTCTTGATAGTCACCTGTCTCTTATTTTGTGTTTTATAATTTTTAGAAAATAAGAGACTGAGATAAATATTTTTGCCAGAAATTGGCATGTTTGTTTTTCTGTTATGCCTTAAGGATACTAGATTGAGTTAATCTAGTCAGGAGTTTAGCTAGGCTTGGGTTTTATTGTTCGCTTTTGTTTGAAGTTTGTTATATTATTATCCAGAGTGAACTACAAACTTCAGAGTCCTCTAACATTACCTTATGCTTAACATAGGACTAGACTAAATATTTTTCTCAGTGTTCCTGTTCCACCTTCAGCTTTAGGTGTTTCCTCTAAACTTGCACCTCAGAGAAGGATTTTCTTCATACTCTTGTCATTCTCTAGTGGTAAAATCACTATTACTTTTTAATTAATGCATATTTTTCTGGTCGGAAGTGGTATGTATTCTTTGTTGCCGTAATTATTCTATTTTAATTAAGCTGTGTATCTCTAGGTATGGGGAATGGGACTTATTCAACAATTTTGTCTCTTATAGCAATAGCAGGATACTTTTAAAGGTATAAGCCTAAGACGGTCTCTATTTGAAGTCCAGGAGTAAAGAAAACTTTTCTTTTAACTCGCCCCAGCCATAATGGGCTTTCAGCGGATCCCTGTGGGTAACAGAATTTGCTTCCCTTACAACCATTGTGTAGTAGAACTTTGTTCCTTTTCTACTTCCCTCTTTGGGCCCACACTTGAGAATGGTTTCCCCATTCTACACTCCGGCCTTCCATCTTTTTTTTGTGTGAGAATTTTATAAAGTCCATTGAGAGAAACCTTTAACTGGCTGCAAATTCTCATACTAAACCATATTTAGCCTTTAAAAACTAGTTAAATATTTTTAGCTGAATATTTTTTTCTGAGAAAAGATTCTGAAGTATAAAGATAGACTTTTTGAAAAATGTTGCTTGTTTGTCTTCTCTCTTGTATAATGCAGCAGCAGACCCCTATCAGTCTTTTCTTTGCTCACCTATAATGTAACATGTATTATTCCTCAGATTGTTTTAAAAATGTTCTGTTCAATGATTTTTGGTGATTTAATTAAAATATGCTCTGTGTGGTTTTCTTTGTATTTGTACAGCTTTTCGTTTATTCATCTCTCTGGATGTGTGGGTTTAGTTTTCATGAAATTTGGAAGCTTTTCAACCATTATTGTTTCAAATTTTACTTTTGATTTTTCTCTTTTTGGTAATTTATTTACAATGGAATTAAACAGTTTGGTTTTGTCCAATATGTCCCCTGGAATTGTATATTTCTTCAGAATATACAGAACTGTGCTTTATTTTTTTTAATGTCTTAAAGAATCCATCTATAATGCAGGAGACCCAAGTTTGATCCCTGGGTTGGGAAGATCCTCTGGAGAAGGGAATGGCAATCCACTCCAGTATTTTTGCCTGGGATATCCCATAGAAAGAGGAGCCTGGCAGGCTACAGTCCATGTAGTCACAAAGAGTCAGACATGACTGAGCGATGGAGCACGCATGCACAGAATCATAATGCTCACTGATGATTTTCTCCTGTATTATGTAACCTGCTGTTTATTCCATTTAATATTTTTAAAATACAAATTATGCTTTTCATCTTTAGACATTTGTATATTCCATTTCTTCTTTCATATTTTTATGTCTCACTTTATATCCTTGAGTATAGCTGTAAAAGGTGTGAAAGTCTGTGTATTAACCCCATCAACTGGCAGTTCTGTAGCTGTTTCTACACACTGATCTTTCTCCTGGTTAATATGTTAGTTGTTTTCTGCTTTGCACATATCTATTAATTTTGGATTGGATGTTAGATATTTTTGACTGTGAATTTTGGTTTCTTTAAGACTATTGCAGGGTTTTTTTTTTTTTTTTTTTTTGAACGCAGTTAAATTATTTGGAGATCAGATTGATGCTCTTCAAAGCGTATTGCTAAGCATTGTTAGGACAACAATAAGGTAGCATTTATTCTATGTCTGGTTTAGCTCTACCCTGAAGACATTATCCTTCTAGAGTGTCTCCTGAATGTCCTGACTATTTAACAAGGTTTCTTGACTTTGATGTCCAGAATTCAAACATTCTCAGGCCTGTGTTAGCTTTGAGGATTACTCTTCTTATAATTCCCTGCCATGTGTTTCATTCTACATATTTAGCTTATTTTTTAGCAACAGACTATAGGAAAGTTCTATGCAGATTTATGAAATTTTTTTCACTGCTATCTCCTCTCTGGTACTCTGCCCCACAATCCCAGCTGCCTCTAACTCCCTCATTGCCAAGCTTTGTTTTCTCAATTAAGGAGGATTTCTATGTTCTATAGGGGTCTTCTTCCCTCTACCATCACCTGAAAAGTTCCACCAGGCAGGAAACTTTCAATTGCAGGACTTATTTCATTTATCTTCTTTATGGATTTACTTTAAACAATTCAGTGTCTGAAAATAATACTTGCATTTTTCTTTCATTTTCTAGCTGTTTATGGTGAGAAGGCAAGTGTGGTCCTAGTTAATAATGGCTACTATCAGTTTTTGAGCAATTTGTTTACATATTTAGAGATTTTTTAGGTTTCAGTTTATTTCATTTGTCCACCTGGTTACCTAAGGTTTCTTCCTAAAATGTCTCTATATATGCCATTTATTATCTATACAGATCAGGCATCCACCTCATGTCTAAAAGCTGCTTATGAACAATTTTTGCTTCTATGAAAGCTTGCTTCTCTTTGAGAATTTAGTTTATCAGGGTTTCTTTGCATTCACCACTTTTCACTATCCCCACAGAAGAGTATAATTTTTATTTTGACTTATATTTCTTCCTGTTACCAGGCAATTAAAATCTTTCACATCCATCTGTATCTAACCAGGAACGAAAGTTATGTGCTTTTGACAATATATTTTAGTAAATCTTACTAATATAACTTCCTTGACACACTCCATAAATTAATTGGTCTTTTAAAAAGCAGTGAAGTAAGCATTCAGATTTCTCGAAACATAAATCATCCTAAAGCCTTTCTTCTATATAATTCTTTATGTCACAGGATCTAAAGCCTCTTTTTTTGCTCATCTTTGCTGAGCTTCAGCTTTTGGTAAAGAGAGAGAACTCACTTTACAAGTTGAGTTCTTCTGGGAATTCCACATAGGGATAAGGAAGTTCCTCATTCTAACATACCATCCCTTTCTGGGACTTCAACCCAGAGAAAGCGAGTTAAGATGCATTATGAAACCTCTACTTGTCTCTAGAGAGGATTTTCCAACCTCTTCTCCTCTGGTATAAAGTTCATCTCTGTCCTTTCTAAATGCAGCCTCAAGTTATACTGGGGTTCACTCAAACTGTCTTACTCTAGGAAAAAGTTTGTAAAGCTTTTACAGATACTGACCTGACATGAGATTACCTGTGAAAAGCCTTGTTTTTTTAAAAGCAAACATAAACCAGAGATTAGGATCATAGATCACAGAATTAAAGTTTTAATGAAATCACACACACAAAAAAATAAAGAATGCAGACTACTTGCTGCTGCTGCTGCTGCTAAGTCGCTTCAGTCGTGTCCGACTCTGTGCGACCCCATAGACAGGAGCCCAACAGGCTCCCCTGTCCCTGGGATTCTCCAGGCAAGAACACTGGAGTGGGTTGCCATTTCCTTCTCCATTGTGTGAAAGCGAAAAGTGAAGTGAAGTCGCTCAGTCGCATCCGACTTCCAGCGACCCCATGGACTGCAGCCTACCAGGCTCCTCCATCCATGGGATTTTCTAGGCAAGAGTACTGGAGTGGCTTGCTATTGCCTTCTCCGATGCAGACTACTTACATACTATCTAATGCGTCTATCCTTTTTCATTCTGAAATGATCTTTTCCACAGTCAATCCTTAGTGTCCATCCATATGATAGCACCTGAAGCAAAAAGGATAATTAAAATGTTTGCCCTGTTTGTATTCCCCAGGATAAAAATTATGATTCAGTTCAGTTCAATCACTCAGTCATGTCCGACTCTTTGTGACCCCATGAACCACAGCACGCCAGGCCTCCCTGTCCATCATCAACTCCTGGAATCCACCCAAACCCATGTCCATTGAGTCAGTGATGCCATCCAACCATCTCATCCTCTGTCATCCCCTTCTTCTCCTGCCCTCAATCTTTCCCAGCATTAGCGTCTTTTCTAAGGAGTCAGCTCTTCGTATCAGGTGGCCAAAGTATTGAAGTTTCACCTTCAACATCAGTCCTTCCAATGAACACCCAGGACTGATCTCTTTTAGGATGGACTGGTTGGATCTCCTTGCTGTCCAGAGGACTCTCAAAAGTCTTCTCCAACACCATATTACAGAAGCATCAATTTTTCGGTGCTCAGTTTTCTTTATAGTCCAACTCTCACATCCATACATGACCCCTGGAAAAACTATAGCCTTGACTAGACGGACCTTTGTTGAGGTCTCTGCTTTTTAATATTATGTCTAGGTTGGTCATAACTTTACTTCCAAGGAGTAAGCGTCTTTTAATTTCATGGCTGCAATCACCATCTGCAGTGATTTTGGAGCCCAGAAAAATAAACTCAGTCACTGTTTCCACTGTTTCCCCATCTATTTGCCATGAAGTGATAGGACCAGATGCCATGATCTTAGTTTTCTGAATGCTGAGCTTTAAGCCAACTTTTTCACTCTCCTCATTCACTTTCATCAAGAGGCTCCTAATTCTTCTTCACTTTCTGCCATAAAGGTGATGTCATCTGCATATCTGAGGTTATTGATATTTCTCCCAGCAATCTTGATTCCAGCTTGTGCTTCCTCCAGCCCAGCATTTCTCATGATGTACTCTGCATATAAGTTAGATAAGCAGGGTGACAAATATACAGCCTTGACGTACTCCTTTTCCTATTTGGAACTAGTCTGTTGTTCCATGTCCAGTTCTAACTGTTCCTGACCTGCATACAGGTTTCTCAAGAGGCAAGTCAGGTGGTCTTGTATTCCCAACTCTTT
>SJYT01042324.1:193458-214700 GCA_006410635.1 Cephalophus harveyi
GCATCATTCCTTCCAAAGAAATCCCAGGGCTGATCTCCTTCAGAATGGACTGGTTGGATCTCCTTGCAGTCCAAGGGACTCTCAAGAGTCTTCTCCAACACCACAGTTCAAAAGCATCAATTCTTCGGCGCTCAGCCTTCTTCACAGTCCAACTCTCACCTCCATACATGACTACTGGAAAAACCATAGCCTTGACTAGATGGACCTTAGTCGGTAAAGTAATATCTCTGCTTTTGAATATGCTATCTAGGTTGGTCATATCTTTTCTTCCAAGGAGTAAGTATATTTTAATTTCATAGTTAGCACCACTAATATTTGGAAATTTGCTTCATTGAATAAATTGGAGGGTAGGCAGACATGAAAGGGAAAAACTGATTTTGGGGAGTCAACGTCTTAGAAAATCCTTATTTTTTCTGAAGTCAAGTTAAGGATTGACAATTATATGTAAGAAAATACAGTTGTGAAAGAATACTGATAACAGGTGAAGATGTATGCAGAATATATGCACAGTATTTTTGCTAATTATTAAGTAATACATTAAACAAATTGTTTCAACGGCCAATACTACACTGTCCAATACTGTAGCCGCTAAGTGCATGTGACTATTTACATTTACATTAATCAAATAGAATACAATTGAAATTTAGCTCCTCAATCTCACTAACCACATTTGAAGGACTCAGTAGTCACATATGTTTAGTGGCTGTCCTACTGAACTGTGTAAATATAGAACATTTCCATCACTGCAGAAAATCTTATTGGACAGTACTAGACTAAAACACGGAGAAGGCAATGGCACCCCACTCCAGTACTCTCGCCTGGAAAATCCCATGGATGGAGGAGCCTGGTGGGCTGCAGTCCATGGGGTCGCTAAGAGTCGGACACGACTGAGCGACTTCACTTTCACTTTTCACTTTCATGCATTGGAGAAGGAAATGGCAACCCACTCCAGTATTCTTGCCTGGAGAATCCCAGGGATGAGGGAGCCTGGTGGGCTGCCGTCTATGGGGTCACACAGAGTCGGACACGACTGAAGTGACTTAGCAGTAGCAGACTAAAACATGGAGAAGGCGATGGCACCCCACTCCAGGACTCTTGCCTGGAAAATCCCATGGACGGAGGAGCCTGGAAGGCTGCAGTCCATGGGGTCGCGAAGAGTTGGACACGACTGAGCGACTTCACTTTCACTTTTCATTTTCATGCATTGGAAAAGGAAATGGCAACCCACTCCAGTGTTCTTGCCTGGAGAATCCCAGGGACGGGGGAGCCTGGTGGGCTGCTGTCTATGGGGTCGCACAGAGTTGGACACGACTGAAGCGATGCAGCAGCAGCAGACTAAAACAGTCCATTGTGTCCTGGCCCTTGGTTATAGAAATATACAGACTCTCTTCCTTCATGGATTAAATATATTGCTATATTCAGACAATAAGCATGTAAACTAATATGAGCTCATGTTAAGAATAAAATAAAAAAGGATATTTGGAATCAAAGAGAAATTTCTGTGTTAAGGGGTAGAGGCGGGTATTTTATCTAGAATGTTTGGGAAGACTTCTTTGAAGACATGGCATAGAAGTCTACCACGCGAAGCCCTAAGATAAGCACATTTAAATTAGAACAGAAAATACAAATATCCTGAGTTTTGTTAAGTTATCCTGAGACAGAAAATCAAAATAGACAGCAAGACTGGAGCATAGTAGTCATTTGAGGTAAAGGTTATGAGATGAGGTCAGAGTAGGAAGTAGTTAGTTCATATGAAATCAGTGTGGCAGAAAATGTTGGTCCACTCAGCACCTGTTCCACTTCTCTTTTTACTTTATGCGAAATAAAGGTAGTGAAAATCTTTTACAGATTTTCCAGTCCATGGGGAGTCTCCAGGCAAAATACTGGAGTGGGCTGCCATGCCCTCCTCCAGGTGTTACAGGGGGATATTAGAGTGGCCACATATGTCTTAAAGGGCAGTTGCTTTTCACCCAAGTTTCGATTCCTTTGGACACATGTCCATACATAGAGCTACACACCATGGAAGTCAATGCTATGACCATGGTCAGTTTTTTTTTTTTCCCCAAACTACTTCTTTAAAGGGCCAAAGTAATTAAAAAATATAGAGAGCGTATTTTTATGTCCCAGCACATTCGTAACAGTTACGAGTCAGCTTCACCTTAGAGTCCTCTAGAGGGCAGCATTGCTTAATTCCAGAAGCCATACCATTCTCATGGTCTTGGGTCTTTGTAAAACATTGGTGAAATAACTGTTAAGATGAAATTCTCCCAAAGGTTTCCTTGGAAATAGAAATAATTCAACACAATTTTTGAAAGATGTGCTTGGAAAAATTTCTGTGAAAAGATAATATTCTTTAAATACATACAAGGATAAATTAAACCCATGAGGCTAGAGTATTTTGCCAGTTTGGCTAGAGCCAATGAGGCGTGGTCAGGCACTTTAGCCATGTCCGACTCTTTGTGACCTCATGGGCTGTAGCCTGCCAGGCACCTCTGTCCATGAGATTCTCTAGGCAAGAATACTGGAGTGGGTTGCCATTACCTCCTCCAGGGGATCTTCCCAACCCAGGGATCAAACCTGGGTCTCCTACGTTTCAGGCAGACTCTGGAGTGGGTGGGGATGGATGTGTTCATTTCTTTATGTAGCCATTCATAGATGGGCCTGGTCAGGATAGTTCCTGTGAGCTCAACAAAAGTATTTTAGCTTAAGCTCAGGGATGGGAGGCAAGGTTCCTGAAGTTGGGTCATTATGCATACTTTAAGCTGTAGGCAACATCCCTTTAGTAATTGTAGCAAAAGCAATAAAATGCAAAGGTTAAAGTAAAAGAAACATCCACTATGGAGTCATTTTGTTCTTCTCTCTTACAGTAAATGGGATTGTTTCCTTAATTTTTCTTTTTGAGTTTGTGGTTAGTACACAGAAATGGAACAGATCTCTGTATATTACTTTTGTATACTGTAACTTTACTGAACTCATTGATGAGCTCTAGTAGTTTTCTGGTGGCATCTTTACGCTTTTCTGTGCATAGTATTAATATCATGTCATCTACAGACACTGGCAGTTTTAATTCCTCTTTTCCAGTTTGGCTTCCTTTCTACCAGATGTAATCTTAATCAACCAGTTAGTAATTTTCCAGTGAATATCTGTGAGGTAATCTGTCTCATGAACCCTTTCTGTCCTCCTCAGAGAAACAAGAGCCAATCTGTATAATAAAAAGATTTTCTGGCCTAAGAATAATTATTTCTTTTCTTTTGCTAAGAGCTCACTTGCCCTACCCTTCTTTCTATAAAAACTTTCCATTTTGTAAACCTCTCAGAGCACCCTTCTCGTGGCTAGAGGGGCTGCTGCCTGATTCCTGAATCACCTATTAAAGTCAACTGAACCTTCCGATTTATTTGGGCTGAATTTTGTTTTCAAACACATCTATTATGGTGGTGCTATGTGAGATAATAAAATCATATTCCAATTTTAGACCCTGTCATATGAAATGATACTTTTTAAAAAATTTTGTGCATATAAACCCCTCTAAGTATTTTCTCAGTTAAAGTTAACCTAAATTTAAGGATTAAGGATTAAGTCTTACTCAGTCATGTCCGACTATTTGTGACCCCATGGACTGTAGCCCACCAGGCTCCTCTGTCCACGGGATCCTCCAGGCAAGAATACTGGAGGGGGTTGCCATTTCGTTCTGCAGGGGATTTTCCTGACTCAGGAAAATGAACCCAGGTTTCCCGCATTGCAGGCAAACTTTTTACCACCTGAGCCATCAGGGAAGCCCCTAACTTAAGTTTGATTGCTTAGAAATTTAACTATTGCATAAAATTTGGATTTATCTCAAGGAAATGAGGCAGTTACTTCGATCATTATTTGAGTGAAGCAGGTAGTGAGTTCAGAAGAACAGATGTCTATACAGTCCAAATATTAGGATAAAATTCACAAGGTAATTATTCAAATTGCAAATTTTCCTAAAAATCATTGAAAAATACTACCAATTGGCATGTATCTAAAATAGTTTTATGTAACTTTCCCCTTTTTTGACCAAAAAAAAAAAAAAGCTGTCTAAAGTAATCTGTACTACGGTCTAAAGTAATCTGTACTACGGGAGAGAGGCCAACACTGGGTCCAGTCTTTGCCACTTGAATAAAGTAAGCTTAAAAATCACTCATGTTTGAGAAAAAGCTTCCTCTCCATATTGTCTTCATAAACTTTTAGAAGTTTCAGTATTTTTGAAGATTAAACACTAGTTGTACTGTAACAATACAAGATCCTCTTTGTTTTAATTCCTTTTTATTCATAACTATTTTCAGCCTTACCCCTATGTTCACCTAAATATACCACACTATGTTCTATATTAAAATTCTGTGTATGGGAAACATAAAGATATAATTCATAATTGAAGGAAAAAATCATTTTAATACTATTGGAAACAGAGACCCAGATTTCATAGATTCATTCCCATATCCATTGTCTTAACACATATTTACTAAACAAATCTTACACGCACTTTTCTATTAATAAGTGTTGTGCACTGTTCTCAGTACTCCTATGGCTAATACGCAGATCTAATAGTCTTAATAATTAAGTATATAAGAAAATAACAATGTGACATAAAACTTTAAACAAGATAATGATTCCTTTTCATTTTACTTTTACCTGAAAGAAGTATTGAGGAGCTTGCGGAGGGAGTAGAAAAATCACTTCCACTTTAGGACATTTTGAAAAATTTTGAAAGAAAAGCTGAATTTGAGATACACCTTATAAAAGAGAAGATTTCTTTAGGTAGAAATGGAAGAAGAGTGTGTTGGTTGGAGTGAATAGAAGAAACTAAAGTGGAAATGACACATAATGATAGCAGTCATTTAGTTAGTGCTTACT
This sequence comes from Cephalophus harveyi, assembly GCA_006410635.1. Taxonomy (NCBI): domain Eukaryota; kingdom Metazoa; phylum Chordata; class Mammalia; order Artiodactyla; family Bovidae; genus Cephalophus; species Cephalophus harveyi. The sequence goes on from SJYT01042324.1 coordinate 198,334, forward strand.
ATTTGTCAAGTAATTTATATACTTATCTCCTGTAATTCTCACAATGAGCTTCAATCCTCATTCGGTAAATGAGGAAAGTCAAGATCAGAGATATTGAGCAATTTACTGAAGGTCACACAGGTCCTAGGTAACATGCTGAATTTGGTCTTCAGAGCTCTGACTCGATCTCAGTACAGGAATCACTCAGATTTGTTATTCCTGGATCACAATTCATGCTAAAGAGAACTCAGTTTTAAGACTCAAAAAACTATTTTAGGGAAGCTCATAAATGAATAACCACATCTGCCAGTAGCTAAGCAATGCCTTGTTTCAATGACACATGATATTTACAATGAAATTGACCTTTCTTTTATGTAAGAGAGTCAGTGCAGGATTCCATTATCACAATTCATGCTAAAGAGAACTCAGTTTTAAGACTCAAAAAACTATTTTAGGGAAGCTCATAAATGAATAACCACATCTGCCAGTAGCTAAGCAATGCCTTGTTTCAATGACACATGATATTTACAATGAAATTGACCTTTCTTTTATGTAAGAGAGTCAGTGCAGGCTTCCATTTACTATGGGAGGATATGAAATTGACTCATGAGATTTGAACTTCCTGGTACTCACACGTTATGACTTAAAAAAAAAAAAATCCTGAAATTTACATTAAGTATCTTACAACTGGTGACCAAATGGGAGCCCTGGGAGAAGTACAGGTGGAACACAAGCATTTAGATAACTATTTATTACACTAGACTGTCTCCCTGTCTTAGTTCAAGGTCCTGATACTAGATTTCTTAGGGGAAAAAAGTGAATTGCCATAACATCAGAGAAAGTAGCATATTGTGAAAATTATTCATGGAATAGCCCATGAAATGAGATAGTCCCCATCACTTAAAGTACAGTGGTACTAGAAGTATAAAGAGTTCTCATAAAATACATATAGTACAGTCTAGCTAATGTAACTTTGATTATATTTTCATTAGTTTTGAATTAATTTGGAAGGTGAAATGTAAGTGTTATGTGTGTAAAACTCTGGATTTAACACTGTAGTGATTATAGTAGCCTAAAAAAATAGAAACCTTCAATTTAGAAAATGTTAGTTGTGGCTGAGGATTACAGAAGCAAAGGGAGTCCATTGCTTTACTCAGACTCACACTTTTAACACAGGAATTTTAGATGCATTGCATGCATATATACACACTTTCAAGTAACCTTTTTATTCTACTAGGTAGATGCATGCTGAAATTAATTACTATTGTCAGCACCATTGAACATTCTCAAATGTTACCTTCTCATCACACACACAAGACCTACAATTTTTAGTATGATCTTTTTGTCTCTTTTTGTAGACACAATGAAATGTCATCTGTAGAGATGGCATTCATTGCAATATTAGGAAAAAATATTTCCCTTTTGGAGATAAATAGTGAGTTGACTTTTTTGAGTCTCACTGGATTTATATAGAACTAGCTAGGAAAAGAAAAGATAGTTAAAAATAAAAAGTAGAATATAAGAAGTTCAGAAAAGTGGTCCTTGAATTGACAGTTTGCTATGAAATTTCATGTCCTGAGTTTTTTTAATTTAACTAGAAATCTTTCAGTAAAGCTCACTGTATATTAAAATGGTTATATAATAACAAAAACTGAAGATGTGATAGCTAAGAGCTAATTTTTTAATTAATGTTGGAAAATTTTCTTGCATCCTACAAAATATCATCATTAAATATAATTTAACTATTTCCTTAAAATAAAAACTGAATTTAGTTATAATGGCTTATAGAACAGAAAGATATTTCTCTTGGATATGCATATATTTTGAGGCTTCCCTGGTGACTCAGACAGTAAAGAATCTGCCTGCAATGCAGGAGACCTGGGTTTGATCTCTGGGTCGGGAAGATCCCCCAGAGGAGGAAATGGCAACCCACTCCAGTATTTTTGCATGGAGAATTCCATGGACAGAGGAACCTGGCAGGCTACAGTCTTGGGATTGCAAAGTCAGACAGGACTCAGTGACTAACAATTTCGCTTTGTTTCATGCATATATTTTAAATTGAATGAATCTAAAAGTATGTGTGTACTGAAATTCTACATTAAAATGCAGGTATTTCTTTAAAAATAATGACTTTCGGGCATAATTCAGTTACTAGACATGTAAGCAGCACAAATTTTTAAAACAAACCAGATGTATTAGAGTGATCATAAAAAACAGGCATGGTTTGTATTTTTCGGGGGATATTTAATCTCTTGCTTTACAACCAAATTCAGGGGTTAACAGCTTTTAGTGAGCATCAGATTTCATGTGTGTGCCAATCTAGAATTTGATTTTACCTTTTTTATAAGCTGTTCTATTAATGTTACTTTTTCATGGATGCAGGTAGAAGATTTGAGACTCCAAGGTCAGAGATAAAGGGCTTGGTTACAGTGTAGCAAACAGCAAGTCAACATCAACAAGTGCTTCATTTTCTTGCCCCCATGTTCAGAATTCTACAGTGTCCTGAAGGAGTGTGCATAGGACATGTTGCACAGAACTGCTAGAATTCAGGTGGCTGAATGCTTTAGTCTCCTAGCTTCCCTCTTAAGAGGATATACCCATCAGGCCTACCTGAGTTTACTTGTAGGAGAAAGGCACACATCATCCCCAGGAATGGTCAGGGAAACAGCTTGAATTTTCAAAATAGTCTTATACGTTTCGTTTCCCCTCCCCGTTCCTCTGATCATTACTCACGAGGAAGCTAAGAGATCAACCCATTCTGAGATGGCCACATTCAGTTTTTCCATGGGGATGGTCTTGATCCCTGTCTCCCGTACAATGTCACGAACCTCATTCCATAGTTCTTCAGGCACTCTATCTATCAGATCTAGGCCCTTAAATCTATTCCTCACTTCCACTGTATAATCATAAGGGATTTGATTTAGGTCATACCTGAATGGTCTAGTGGTTTTCCCTACTTTCTTCAATTTGAGTCTGAATTTGGCAATAAGGAGTTCATGATCTGAGCCACAGTCAGCTCCCGGCCTTGTTTTTGTTGACTGTATAGAGCTTCTCCATCTTTGGCTGCATAGAATATAATCAATCTGATTTCGGTGTTGACCAAGTAACATGATTATTAGTCTAGTTTTTTGGTGGCATTTAGTACAAAAAGTAAATTATTGTCAGACTGTAGATGGTTTGGAAAGTAGAACCTGGCACAATTTAGATTTAACAGTCACAGTTCAATGGCCAAGATTTGCTCAGAGGACTGGAACGGCAGCATCATGACCAAAACGTGGTGACAGTCATGAAGCACCACAGACGGCTTCAAGGTAGAAATGAAAGATTCCATGCAGTCAGTTTGCCAAGAGGCAGATGCAATGACCCCTGCAATGTGTCATTCCACTTGCGAGTCAGACGGATCAACTTTTGGCAAGAGTCACAAGTTTGGCATAAAGTAATGAGTTCTGCGTCAGAAACATATAATTCTTTAGGTCCAGTCAATGAAAGTGGAGGCATTGCCGTGTCCAGGACAATGATAAATTTAGGCCGTATGGTTGTCATCTGAACAGGCTTGATCAACAGCTTGATTCCAATTGGTCTCATTAGCGAGTGGGCCCTTACCATTGGCATCTACATGAGTAGCTTTGATTGCTAGCTGAGATTTATTTCCATAGTTCATGATTCAAAAAAGGGATACATTTAATCTACCAATCTGAGCTTTTCCAAGCAGTAAATCAGATACCTGGGATCTTGGCAGCAACCCAAGCGTTAGTAAAAATTTGAAAAGATTTATCAAGGGTAGTATTGGTGAAGGTTACAAAGACTGCCTTGAGTTCTGTATACTGAGTGACCACATCCATCTTTGTTTACAAATGGCTGGCACTAAGACTGAACAGCAGTAATGATCCAAGGACCCAATGAATACCATTAGATTTAATTTAGTTGAGCTCTCAGTAAATCAGGCCGAGAAACTTAGAACAACTGTAAGTCAAAGACCCCATTGGGCCAGCAGTGTTACTTCATGAAAACAATAGATTTGGAGATCATACTTCCTCCAAAGGTGTGGCTGCCTCTTTCTGATGTAAAGACAAAATGCTGCCCCAACCAGTACAACTGTGCTCTTGAATGTATCATCTCCATTCAGCTAGTGAGGCTTGATGGGCTCCTTCTTTGTCAATGAACCTGAACATTATTTTATGTTTATTGGCTATTTCTACTTATTTTCTATGGATTGCTTGTATTATTTGCCCACTTTTCAGTTGTTCACTTCTGTATTGCTTTGTTGAAGTCTTTTCATATTGTTTTCCAATCTTTCATTGCTTGTCATTTATGGCATCTTTCACTATACAAAATTTGTAATATCTTCTATATTCAAGTCTATTATGGTATGTCTATAGGCCTTCTGGGTTTGGTGCATTACTTTGAAAACATTCTTCTACCTCAATATTATTAAAATATTTCTGTATGTTTTCTTCCAAATTATTTGTTGTTGTTCAGTTGCTCAGTTGTGTCCAACTCTTTGCAACCTCATGAATGGCTGCACGCTAGGCTTCTCTGTCTTTCACTATCTCCTGGAATCTGATCAAACACATGTCCATTGAGTCAGGGATGCCATGCAACCATCTCATCCTCTGTTGCCCCTTCTCCTCCCACCCTCAATCTTTCCCACACTGCAGGCAGATTCTTTACTGTTTAAGCCACCAGAGAAGCCCTTCTAAATATTACAATATTTGAATTTTCAGTCCATCTAGATTTCATTTTTATATATGATGATTACTTTTCAAACTTTATTTTCTTCCAAATAGTCAATATCCTAACAGCATTCATATTTTTGTTATTCTTCCATTCCTCACTTATTTAAAACACCTCCTTATTTTCATGCAGAAACTCCAAACATGCTGGGACATATATTCTAGATATATTTTGGACTGTTCATCCGAGCCTAAAATATTAGCATAAGACTGTTGATGGAACAAGAAAATAATTATGTGATATTATTTTGAAATGAAAAGTAATTTTTAAGGCTATTGCCTTATAGCTCATAATGTCATTGCATTTCTCAAATCATGCTTAAATGTGCATTTTAAAATTTTCTTTATAATGTTACAAGGAGTATTATTAATAGAGCTTACATTACATTCAGGAAAAGACAGAATAAAATTTAGTTTTTAGAAGCAACTATTTAAGAGCAACAATAGAGTTGATTTTAAAGCATCCCAATAACTCGAATCAGTCAGAAAAGCCACTGCTATATTCTGTATTCAAATTCACTCCATTGTCAGAAAACCAAAGATGTGACTGAGGCTAATGATTATTAAGGATATGTATTTTCTTACTGTAAATTTTCTTTATTTTTGGGGTCAAAATCAACAGCTACTGAACAATTGACTTTTCTGTATAATTGACTTTTCTGTCTTAAGTGAAGGAAATATCCAATACTTATTACATTTAATTATGGATTACAAAGATTTCATCACCACCAAGGAGGTAACTTCTCTAACTCCTGATTCTTATATAAAATCCCTCAAATAAATCCTATATTAATTAGATTGTATTGTAAACTTCATTCCTGCTATTTGGTTCTTGGGTTCAGCATTTAATCATGTGTATAGAATGTAATCATTGATAGTTTAACAATGGCTATCCTAATCATTCTAAGAAGATGGTGACTTGATCACTTTTAAGATAGAGAGTATATGCCCAGCACTCTTTGCCTAATTACATCATTTAATTTTCACTATAATCTAGTAAATTAGATTTTATGATGTTCCCCTTGTGCACACCAGAACCCAGAGACTGCACAAAGACTGAGACAGAACTGTGTGTGAGCGTCTCCTGTGGAGGTGTGGGTCAGCAGTGGCCTGCGGCAGGGGCAGGGGCTCTGGGTGCAGCAGACCAATATATGGCATAAGCCATAATCCCACGATAGAACTGCCAGAACTTACACAGGAATAGGAAACAGACTCTAGACAGTTTGTGCACACCAAGACCCAGGAGAAAGGAGCAGTGAGCCCACAACAGACTGACCCAGACTTGTCCTTGAGTGTCTAGGAGTCTCCAGCAGAGGTGTGGGTTGGTGGTGGCCTGCTGCAGGGTTGGGGGCACTGAGTGCAGCGCTGCCTGCATAGGACCTTTTCAAGGAGGTTGCCATTATCTTCATTACCTCCACCATAGTTTGGCCTCAGGTCAAACAACAGGGAGGGAACACAGTCTCACCCATCAACAGAAAATTGGATTCAAGTTACTAAGCATGAGAAGTGAAAATTGTATCATCATTCAAATTAAGCTTCAAGGGACTAGCTTATAGGGGTACATGGATAGCCCTGAACACTGTGGATTGAATGAATTGTAGTAGAAAGTTTATGGAGCCCAGAGACAGAGTCAAACTTCTGGCCACAAATATGCTAAGAAGAGTCAGAGATTTGTCATTATTTTGTTTTCAAATTCAAAGCATGTGTTCAAATACATGTTCAAGAATTTCTTAGCTCATTTCTCCCCCACCCCTTTTTCTAGGAAACTTCCATTGTTTACTGGAACACAGCTTGGCTCCTTTATTTGTGTTTGTTTCCATTTATGAAGATGTAAAAATCTCACAGGGACTGTAACATCCTTCCCTTTTTCTACCCTGTTGCCCTCTACTCACTTTCTGTAGGTAAGCAGTTTCTTTAGTTCTGATTTATGCTTTCACTTTCTTTTTGAAAAAGGAAAAGAAGCTAAAGCAGATACTTGTATGTTTTCTTATTTCAAATATTATCTGTTTAAAATAGAAACTGAGTCACCTACTTGCTTTAAACCCTCCAGTGGCTATCCCTCACTCTTGTGATAAATCCAAACTCCTATGAGCTTCTAGAACCTACATTATCTGCTCTTGATTAACTCTCTGACTTCCCCTTCTAGCATTATACACTTTGTCTGTCCCCTAAGTTTACTTGAATACATGCATATTCATCCTTCCCTCCTCATCTTTGAGCTTGCTAAATCCTGCCTGCAATGTTCTTTACCATGCTAACCCTCTTATATTATTGCATTATCTGCTCAAATGTCACCTCAAAAGGACCTCACTGGCAACTCCATTATCATTCTCTATACTCTTTCTTTGGAGAAGGCAAAGGCACCCCACTCCAGTACTCTTGCCTGGAAAATCCCATGGACGGAGGAGCCTGGTGGGCTGCAGTCCATGGGGTCGCGAAGAGTCGGACACGACTGAGCGACTTCACTTTCACTTTTCACTTTCATGCATTGGAGAAGGAAATGGCAACCCACTCCAGTGTTCTTGCCTGGAGAATCCCAGGGACGGGGTGGCCTGGTGGGCTGCTGTCTATGGGGTCACACAGAGTCGGACATGACTGAAGCGACAGCAGCAGCAGCAGCATACTCTTTCTTTGCTTTGGTTGTTTTCATAGCATTTGACACTACCAGACATTATATTATGGGGGCTTCCCAGGTGGCGCTAGTGGTAAAGAACCTAACTATAAGAGACACAGGTTCGATCCCCAGGTTGAGAAGATCTCTGGAGGAGGACATGGCAAACCATTCCAGTATTCTTGCCTGGAGAATTCCATGGCCAGAGGAGCCTGGTGAGCTACAGTCCATAGGGTCGCAGAAAGTTAGACAAGACTGAAGCAACTTAGTATCCACACACAACCTTGTACTATATACATGTATTTGCTAGTTGATCATTGTCAGTACCACTTACTATAATTTAACCCCTATGAGGCAAGAACATATCCTGCTCACCATTCTGACACTTGTGCTTGCAACAGCACCTTCCAATAGTGGGTGATCAATAAATATTTAATGGATTGATAGATTAAAGAATCATTTTTAAATCATGATTAAAGAATCATTAAAGTATTTCCTCCATGTTTCTCATTTTTCTTTGTTGTTAATCTCATGCTGCCTCCCTTTTGTCTGTGAGTTGTTAAAACAAAAACTCTATTAGAATTCCTATTTCACTGTTTCACTTGTCTTTAGTATTCCCATTGATTCTTGCTGCTTCTACTGCTTTTCAGAATTTTACAACTGTTTTCCCTTTCTGTGCAATTTTTTTTACCTGATATCATAATTTTCCCCTTTGAGCTTGTCTTCCTCCAGCAATGTCTTGTATCTTGTTGAAAAGAAAGATTTTCTAACACCCTCCCTTCTATATTGTATAAACATTTCCAAGAAGGATGGTTGTTTCTCATTCTTCAGATTGATTCTCTTGAACCACTGAAGCATTCCTCACCCACTGATTGTTCTCTTTGTACAACTGTATGGAGGCAGATCTTTGCTCTTGCAGTACTATGCACTGGGATGAGTTCTCCAAAGAGACTTTGTGTATTTCTGGTAGAGTATCCCAGACTTGCTGCTGCTGCTGCTAAGTCGCTTCAGTCGTGTCCGACTCTGTGCGACCCCATAGACGGCAGCCCACCAGGCTCCCCCATCCCTGGGATTCTCCAGGCAAGAATACTGGAGTGGGTTGCCATTTCCTTCTCCAATGCATGAAAGGAAAAGTGAAAGTGAAGTCGCTCAGCTGTGCCCGACTCTCGGTGACCCCATGGACTGCAGCCTACCAGGCTCCTCCATCCACGGGATTTTCCAGGGGAGAGTACTGGAATGGGTTGCCATTGCCTTCTCCAGTATGCCAGATCAGGTGCAGTTAAAGAGAGAAGGTAATTTTTTGATTTACTGTCATTTAACTTTGCCAGTTTGGACATTAAGGTGTCATAGGGAACAGAATATGGAAGGAGAAATTGTTTCCTTCTAGAGGCTTACTTACTATGGAGCAGCATGTCTTTGCTGAAAGAGGTCCTGATAAGTTTGCTGGGGGGCAACTAGCTATGACACTTCCTCTCTAAGTTAAATGGTCAGCAAGACTATAGTAAAGAATCTGCCTGTCCAAGCAGGAGACTTAAGAGAGGCAGGTTTGATCCCTGGGTTGGGAAGATCCCCTGGAGAAGGTTATGGCAACCCACTCCAGTATTCTTGCCTGGAAAGTCCCTGGACAGAGGAACCTGGTGGGTTATGGTCCATAAGATTACACAGAGTTGGACACAACTGAAGTGACTTGGTCCAGCCAAGCCAAACAGCTCCATAAGTGTTTCATGCATGGGGTAAACATAGTTTTTTAAAAATCTTTGCTCTTATATTTGTAGCTTTCCCAAGGATATTGGGTAAAGTGAAACCTACTCTGTGATCCACTTTCACCACATATTTCTGAACTTCCAGCCAAGGAGCTAATACCTGTTGTCCATTTCAGATACTACAGGAGTTCCCTTCATGTTCTTTTTGCTTTTCTGGCTCACAAACTAAAATAGACTTCTCGATATTTATATATACCTTTCCCAAGTTCAGGGAAAATCTGGAGGAGAGGTACCAATTAAAGATTATTTTCAAATCACCACTGTTACTGAAAGTTAGTTGCCTAATTGCTTTTAATGTTATATATTTTTTTAAAAATGAATGGTATAATCAGACCTAAATATCCACCTCAGCCACTTCATATATCAAATATAATTTACCTCATGATGGTATTTGTGTTCACATAATATGTTATTGATCCAAGACAGAATTTAAAATCTGACAAGAAACTCAGGTAAGGCTTTCTGGGCCTTCTGGTGTAGTAGGAGGGAGCGAGAAAAAGTTACAGGTTCCCTTGCTTACTAGCTGCCCCAGGGGGTTCCTTATATGGAGGGATAGGGATAGGTCCAAGAGTCAGGCCAGACGTGTGGCTCAGGGGGTTTGCCCACCCCTTTGGTGGTGGTGTGTGCAGAGGCAGGCACAGTACCCTGCTTTGGCTCCCAACACATTTCTTTTGCTCCCAGCTCTTCAGAAGTGGCAGTTAGGTTTTTCTCTTTGTGCCTTATTGTCCATAATTTGCTCCAACTTTGCATGTATGCAGTTATCTTTAGTTCCTTATAGTTTCTTTGTATTTTATTGCTTGAGAAGACATTTGTCCAGGTGCAAGTGCTGGGTCCCAGGTCCCAGGCTGTCTCAGATCCACCTTCCTAGATCTTCTTTGTGTTAAGAATAACATGTTACTTGGATCTGGATTTGTTTTTAACTTGGCTCAGATGGTAAAGAATCTGCCCACAAAGCAGGAAACCCAGGTTTGGTCCCTGTGTTGGGAAGATCCCCAGGAGAAGGAAATGGATACCCACTCCAGTATTCTTGCCTGGGAAATCCCATGGACAGAGGAGCCTTGCGGTCTTGGTCTATGGGGTTGCAAAGAGTCTGCAATGACCAAGTGACCAACAATTTCACTTTGATCCTGAACATGTTGGTATCTCAGAACCAAGAGTTACCTTTATCAAATGAACTCTCCTAGAAAAAATTAAAAAGGAAGCAATTACTAATGAGAAGAGTATGTAAAGGATAGTAATTTTTAAAATATTAGAGGAAATGAGTTAAGTTGGTCCATTTCATGTTTTCCTCTTGTCCTACAGAAGACTGAGGAAAGAGAATGTAATAAACTCACAGGGGGAGATGGTCCTCAAGACCTGCTTTGTTACTTTAAATTGGCCCAATTCACCCATGACACAGTGACAAGGATTCATTACACAGTGTATAGATTTTGCAGATCCTTTCTTGGTCATTCCACTGGGCTCCCGTTACTTCTCTGCTATTTCATTTTCCAGTCCTGACTGATTCTTGTCCTTCTCTCCTTTTAGGTTCTGGTCACACACTCTTGGTTCTCACAGTAAAATTGATTTCCTAGGTTTTGATCCCTTGTGTTGTCTGAGCATTTCAGATGTCCTCATCCCCTGGCTCCTGGTACCGGATTTGAAGCTGCTTCAGTTAAGTGTTTATTTATGATTCAGACAGCAGGATATAGTATTTAAGGACATAGAGGGCGCCAGAATGTCTGGGTTTGAAAACTGTCTTCACGTTTAGTCAACAGAGGGTCCTAGGTCAGTAACTACACCCGGAAAATGGTGACTATAATAGTATGAACATTATAGGCTTGTTTCAAAACAGAAATAAGTTAACACTGGTAAAGTGCCCCCAACAGTGGTGGATACAGGCTAATTGTTACAGTTATCTTGTAAGTAAATTGAAAAATAAAATAGTATATTAACCCAGTCTGGCTCCTACAGGTTTTTTGATTTCTGTTTTGCAACAGTTATTAAGCCCTTGTTATTAAGGCAAAATCATTTTCTGCTTGAAGTGAAGTGAAGTGAAGTCTCTGAGTCATGTCTCACTCTTTACGACCCCATGGATTGTAGCCTACCAGGCTCCTCCATCTATGGGATTTTCCAGGAAAGAATACTGGAGTGGGTTGCCATTTCCTTCTCCAGGAGATCTTCCTGACCCAGGGATTGAAGCCAGGTTCCGCACATTATAGGCAGATGCTTTACTGTCTGAGCCACCAGGGAAGTCCTAAATGATTAAGGCAAAATCATTTCCTGCTTAGGATACATCATTTTCCAAACCAGAATCCTGGTCAGCTGCTTTTCTCTCTTTCATGCTTCTAGAAAGTCCCAAACTTGGCACTGACTGAACAGCAATGAAATTATTGTTTGCAGAGTATAAATCTCTAATTAATATAAATTGGCTTAAAGACTACAAGGACTTTGCAGTTAAAGGAAGATAAAATTTGCAGACAACAAACTGAACACTTCATAGGGTGTTTTTCTCAAGTGCACCTGAAAACCAGGGCAACAGGACTGTAAATCCCCTGTAAATGAAGATATGTGGTTTCAAGCTGAAAGATGAATTCTACTCTTTAACACATCAGACATCTGCTTTATTCAAGAAAGTTACTTTCAGTGTTCATTTGACTCCCATGCCTCTTAGGTTTTATCAAATAAGAACAGCGAAAACACTTCAATTTCCCGTTTCATTCTCAATTAGCCTAATTCTTGACTGGATTTCAGTTTCTCTCAGTTTGGAATCTCTGATTATTTCTGAATTGTTGGAACCTTATGAGATCCAGATGATGTCATCTATTTCACCAAATTCCTGTTAGGGTCAAGTTGACATCTTATTTTTCTTCCAAGTTCAGAAAGTGCCCTAAAATTGAAAATAGCTCTCCCTATTTAAAATTAGCTTAATTAACATTTATGTACACCTAATTCTCTTTGATTCCTTTTTAAATTCTCAAATATTTTAATTCAGATTTCTCTGGCAATCCACTGGTTAAGACTGCATACTCCCTACAGTGGTAGGGAGTGGGGATTTGATCACCAGTGGGGGAACTAACACCCTGCATGTCATGTGGCATGGCCAAAAAAATATTTTTAATTAAAACAATTTTTTAAAAATTCTGGAAACTTTTACTCTCACTTATCTTTGAGTTTCTCTTTCCAGTTGAGATTATTTAAATTTCTTAAGGTTATCTCTTGAAATATATTGATTTGAGGAAAGAACACCTCTTTTATCATTAGTTTGTAAGGTATTACGCAAATGCAGGTTCTGTTTTCACAAAAAGGAAGAGAAAACAAGTGAATCAAAAGATTCCGCAAGAGTGCTGTATAATGTAACTAGAGCCAGATGTGATGTCTTCTGAGTCAGTTACAGGAAAGAGAGGGTTGAAAGAATGAGGGACCCAAATCTGACCTGTTAGAAAGATCTTGTATCAGGATTAACTCCAAAATATAGAGAAATATTAATGTAAATGTTACAATACTTTCTTCAAAATTTAACAAAGAGAATCACTGCAACAACAAACGTTGCAACCTATCTGCTTAGTTGATGCCCCAAAGAGTCAAAATTATTGTTTAATATGTGGCAAGCAGATTTGTTAAGTAACGGTTCTTTCAAGTTTTTCATACATAACGTGAATTATTTTGTATAGAAATTCACTTGAATCAAAGCAGCTGTTGGTAGAGAACAGTCTTCCCAGGTGTCTCAGTGGTAAAGAATCTGTCTGCAATGCAGGAGATATGGGTTCAACCCCTGGGTTGGGAAAATCCCCTAGGCTATGACAACCCACTCCAGTATTCTGGCCTAGGAAATCCATTGGACAGAGAGCCTGGAGGACTGCAGTCCATGGAGATGCAAAAGAGTCAGATATGACTTAGTGACTAAACTACACCTGGCAGAAAACAGAGGTGCTGCCAAATACCCTACAATGCACGGGACACCCTTCACAACAAAGAATGATGTCAATTCAAATGTCATTAGTGATAAAGTTAAGAAGCTTTGAATTAGGTGTTTATAAATATAGTTAATCAAGGAACCAAGGTAATCATAACCAAGAACTTATGACATTTCAAGAAGCTTGGAGCAACCCTCCTCACCTTTTAGCAACAAAATAAGACTGACAGAAATTGCAAAGTGCCTTTCCAGAAATAAGACATGTGCAGCCACAGTTATGCTTCCTTTTCACTCTTCTCCTTGGTTTTCCTGCTGTAGGATTTTGGAGGATGGAGGTGAGATGGTGGTTATAATGTGTTTGAAGGGTTCTATAATCTGTAGAGAGCTGTATCGATATAGGGAGCTATTGTAAAAATAAAAGCCCAGGGCATCCTTCAATAGGCTTCTTTGTTGTCTGACGCTATTGCAGACTCTGTGCAGTCACTGCTCCTGGCTATTTTATTTAACCTATAGGTCATCCCCTTTGAGCATAATCTGTAGTCTTACTCCTTTTGCCTTGTACTGCCTTGTCGAGCTTTTAGCACAAAGCCTACTGAGGCACTTTTAGTGTTAAGCTCTATTCTTCTGAAATGTGAGAGGCTGAGTTTTGAATTCTATACAGATGAGTAAAACTCAGTTATTTTCCAGTAATAATATTTCCTACAGATGTATTTCCTGGCAGCTGGTAGGGCAGACAACCATTGTTGCTTCAATCTGATCAAGGCTTTTGAAGGGTATTGGTACCACCCAACTATCTCCAGGCCTCTGAATCATGGTTTCCCAGGAAGACTTCCCATTGCTTACTCTAGAGCTTTCAGAAATAATTTCCTTAATAGCTTCAGATGGAACTAGAGGATCAAATCGAGCAGCAAGAGTGAGAGGGAACATGAACCTCTCCTGCACTGTTGGGGTAGGGAGGGTGATCAAGGAATATATTATCATCACCGCCAGAAGCAAGCAAACTTACTGACTAGAAACTGGACTAGTTTTAAGATAGAAGGAACACCCCTGCAACCTGTATAAGCAGGTCATTATGTAATGTTGACCCTAAACCCCTTAGATGCAGAGAGAGGTTCTCTCCTGTCTGCATCTGTTAGTTCAGATCCAGAAAATGACCCTGCTCCTAGGTGAGGAGATGTAAGTCAAACCTTAACTCTGTGTTCCTAAATATAAGAAATAAAATTTTAATATCTGGGGCAGATTTGGGTGATGTGAATAATTATATCTCCTGTTTCTAGATTTTGGCAAGCCATCATGGATTAGAGATCAAAAACATGTAGGAGCAGTTAAGGTTGATTTGTCTTTAAATACTTTCTATAAAGCATTTTCTGGGAAAAGGGGCTATTTTTCTCCTTTGAAAAGCTAAGACAGTGTTCCTCAATGGTATTCCTCTCAGAGATGACTCCTGAACTTTCATGGAGCCAGTTCAGGTGGATTCGCAGTATGACTAGTTGGGTGGCCTGCTATCCCATCATCTAAATCTGAGAAAAGCAGTAATTGTTTCGGAAATTTTTGACTTCCTTAATGTCCATCATTTGACATAGGGCTCGAACGCAGAAGACCTGGGGATCAAACCCAGGTCTCCTGCACTGCAGGCAGATGCTTTACCATCTGAGTCACCTGAGAAGCCCCATAATTTGAAGAGGAAATAAACTGATGCTCTTCTTTTTCTGTGGATGCAGTAAATGGATATTTGATAATATAGCCTTATCTTGATAATAACCTAACCTTATCTTGATAATGAAAGTGAAAGTCACTCAATTGTCTCCGACACTTTGCTACCCCATGGACTATACAGTTCATGGAATTCTTCAGGCCAGAATACTGGAGTGGATAGTCTTTTCCTTCTTCAATGAATCTTCCCAACTCCAGGATCGAACCCAGGTTTCCCACATTGCAGGTGGATTCTTTACCAGCTGAGCCACAAGAGAAGCCCTTGATAATACTGAGGGAAATGCACTAGAACAAGTCAAAGGATAAACATCAGATTCCAAAGTGACAAGGTGAGGTGTTGCTTTGATGCTGGGAAGCCGTTTTTTGAGATGTTCTATGTGGGTATTTGGAGAAGGCAATGGCACCTCACTCTAGTACTTTTGCCTGGAAATCCCATGGACGGAGGAGCCTGGAAGGCTGCAGTCCATGGGGTCGCTAAGAGTCGGGCATGACTGAGCGACTTCACTTTCACTTTTCACTTTCACGCATTGGAGAAGGAAATGGCAACCCACTCCAGTGTTCTTGCCTGGAGAATCCCAGGGACGGGGGAGAATCCCATGGCTGCCGTCTATGGGGTCGCACAGAATCGGACACGACTGAAGCAACTTAGCAGCAGCATGTGGGTATCATTTTCTAGGCTAGTCTTGCATCTTAGAGACATAAAGTTGAAGGTAGAAATGAAGTAGGAACAGTTTTCATTTGTCAGGAACAAATGAAATGAAATGGAAATTTAAAGTACCTGATGGGAAGGTTGTGGCATGGCATGACCTCTGTGCTTTGATGATAATGAGGACCAGTCTAGAACAGAGGCTTCTGACTCTATGCCACTGACACCCTGTGCTGTGGAATTTCTCTGATCAGTAGTTTGAATTCCTTTATCTCCATTCCCTTTTCATTTAAAACAAATTTCTTCATAAATTAATGTTCATATATATGCTTATCTCCTTCCCTCAAATCTCAGAGGAAGTCATAGCATTAATTCCTCCTTTATAAAGAAAATCTTTCATCTGTGTTTAAATCTCATCCGTTCAGCCATAACCAGGGCCTTTGTTCTCATTATTCCCCATCTCTACTTTTTTTTCATTTGTCTTTTACTGGGGTAGGACACACAGTAAGGCATCAACTTGATCATGTGTACAATTTCATATTAATATCCATGTACTCAACATATTACATATATAAAACATATAGGCATACTGTACATACATAACAGATACACGTATACATATCCATGGAATCAACATTTCCAGCATTCCAGCAGGCTTTCTCTTGCCCTAGTCAGCATATATAACAGCCCAAAGGTAACTGATATACTGATTTCTATAATCATAGGTTGTTTTTGCTTTCTCCTTAAATCCATAATTTAATTTCAACATAATAATATATACTCTTATACCTGCCTAGTTTTGCTTAGCTTCAGTTCAGTTCAGTCGCTCAGTCATGTCTGACTCTTTGCGACCCCATGAATCACAGCAAGCCAGGCCTCCCTGTTCATTACCAGCTCCCGGAGTTCACTCAGACTCACGTCCATCGAGTCAGTGATGCCATCCAGCCTCTCATCCTCGGTCATCCCCTTCTCCTCCTGCCCCCAATCCCTCCCAGCATCAGAGTCTTTTCCAATGAGTCAACTCTTC
>SJYT01042324.1:223064-255776 GCA_006410635.1 Cephalophus harveyi
TAGATGTTTTTCTGGAACTCTCTTGCTTTTTCCATGATCCAGCGGATGTTGGGAATTTGATCTCTGGTTTCTCTGCCTTTTCTAAATCCACCTTGAACATCAGGGAGTTCACGGTTCACGTATTGCTGAAGCCTGGCTTGGAGAATGTTGAGCATTACTTTACTAGCATGTGAGATGAGTGCAATTGTGCAGTAGTTGGAGCATTCTTTGGCATTGTTTTCTTTGGGATTGGAATGAAAACTGACCTTTTCCAGTCCTGTGGCCACTGCTGAGTTTTCCAAATTTGCTGGCATATTGAGTGTAGCACTTTGACAGCATCATCTTCCAGGATTTGAAATAGGTCAACTGGAATTCCATCACCTCCACTAGCTTTGTTCGTACTGATGCTTTCTAAGGCCCACTTGACTTCACATTCCAGGATGTCTGGCTCTAGATGAGTAATCGTGCCATCGTGATTATCCGGGTCGTGAACATCTTTTTTGTACAGTCCTTCTGTGTATTCTTGTGGGGTGGAGGAGAAGGGTGGCCCGCCGCCCTCCTCCCACCACCCTCTCGTCCCTCCGCGCGGTGGCGTCAGCGTGCTGGGACCCTCGTGGACCTGAGGGTGTGTGAGCGGACGGGCATCCTCGCCGCTGGCTGGACAGGGCGGTCTGGTTTCCCAGCCCGGTGAGCGCCTTCCCGACCCTTTCCCGGCTTCCTCACCTCGCCGGGTCTTCTGGCTCTCCTCTATCCCCCTGCTCCCCCCGGCACTCCAGGCTCCTCGTTGTGCTTGGTAATTAAGAACCATCAATTATTTGATGCCAAAGACCTGTTAAACAAAACAAGGTGTGGAACAGTGCTTGAAGGCATTGACTCTGGACTCTTGAAGAATGCTTCAGATTCAATTCCTGCTTCACCACTATAACAATTCTGTAAAAGATTGTGTGACTTAATCTTTCTTAGCTGTTTCAGTTTCCTCATTCCTATTTAGTTAGTTATTTTTGACTGTGGTGGGTCTTCGCTGCTTGGGTTTTCTCTAGTTGCGGTGCGTAGCGGGTACTCTCTAGTTGCGGGGTATGGGTTTCTCATTGTGTTTTCTCTTGTTAGAGAGCACAGACTCTAGGGTGTATGAGCTTCATAGGTTGAATTTCCCAAGCTCTAGAGCACAGGCTCGATAGTTATGGCTCACAGGCTTAGTTGCCCCAAGGCATCATCCCAGATGAGGGATCAAATCCATGTCTCCTGCTTTGGCAGGTGGATTCTTTACCACGGAGCCACCAGGGAAGCCCCTGTTTCCTTATTTCTGAAATGAGGATAATGGTAGTATTTATTTCATGACTTTCTACAAGAATTAACTAAGGTAATATAAGTAAAGTGCATAGCAAAGTAAGCATATACACTTTAGCCACGAACCATTATAAATATTACTGTTCATTCGATAGTTATTTACTGAGTAGAAATGTCTAGCCAGGTTGTGAGATGTCAATGATACATGAGACAAGTTTCCAGTATCAACAAGCTTACTTCCAATGAGGATGGCGAGCATACAAACAACTGTACTTCATGTTATGTAGATAACAAAGATGTGGGGATCATGTTATGGAGAGGAAGGAATAATACCCATGGGGCAGAACAGATAAAGATGGGGACACTAAAACTGTTTATTTGAAACAAGATAGTCTTTGGTCCTTTTGAAACAGAAGCATTAAATGTTTCATGGAACTCCAACTTCAGTTTTAAATCAGAGTAAATTAAATGATGTTATAAAACCAAGTTTATTGGTATGTAATAGATTAGGAATGGAAATAGGAAACTCAAAACTTGGCAACACTATCTCATCTAGGATCAGGAGTTATGGAGAATATTATGAGACTATGTTTACTGAAAAAATTTGCCTTCCAAATAGGACAAGACTTGCACACCTGAAAATCATAGGCAAAGAATGATTTCAAAAACAACAGTAATAGCAAGTGTTTCCCCTCAAATATCAGTTTTATCTCAAGTTGATGACAGGTCTAAACACATGCATGCAATAGAAATGAAAAAATCACTGACTTTTAGACTGAAGTCTCCAGCAGGCAATGAACAGTGTTTAATGCCATATGGAGGTAATTTAATGTGAATTTTGCAATACTTGGCATCACCAAATCTCATAAAAGGAGTTACTGATTTTGTTTCTTTCTAGCATGATGATTTAGTTTTGCAATGGTACTGTCACCAGATGAGATTAATCACAATAATGATGCGTCTTTTTGCTAAGGATATTATCATAAATCATTCAAATACAGCCCAAGAGAAAAGGTTTCTAGTTAAACTTTCTAAATATATAAAATAGTTATAAAGCATGAGCTCTTGGAAGTAGACATTATTTTTATTTCACTTGGGAGCATATGGCAAAATGATTATTCATTGATATGAATTGATTTAGCAAATACATGCACAGACACTTAAGTATCTTAAGTGCACAGTATATTAAGACATATTGAAAATAATATCTGTGCTACAATACCAATTTCATGTGATTCTAATTACACATGTAAGATATGAGATAACTCACTTAAAAACTGGACCTCAGTTTCCATATCTATAAAATAATAATAATATCCATTTCATAGGATTTTTATGTGGCAATATCTTAAAAATGCTCTGTAACCTAAAAATGAGTCTTCTCCTTTTTTCTCCTTTTCTTCTTCCTTCTTGCTCTTCTTCCCCTTTCACAGTTAACTAGTCATAGTTTTACCAGGTCAAATATATATAATATATACTTTACAAATGAACTTTGTAAGCTTATTTCAATATCACAGACCTAAAGCTACACTCAAAGAAGTTTGTACTGTGTTAAAGCTTAAGATTCCAGCTTATTCTATTTTCCTATGGTGAGATTATTTATCCTAAACATTTACATACCACTCTTAACAATATAATCTCAAGTTGGCCATACACTCTTAGTTGAGAGCTTAGCTCATACACTGTAATTTATCTTTTAATAATAACCAATTTGAAATTATTATACCTAAAATGTGGTTTAAAATATTCAGTTGGTCACTGACTGCAATCACCATATGGATACCACCTACATTCTTTACAACATTATTGTGGAAATTTTCAAAAATTACAAAACTCATTTCACATTATAGATACTATTGAAATGCTACATAATAAAAAAGCATTGAAAATATTCTTCTCAAATGTTATATTCCAAAATACTTTAGTTTTCTTTTATTTTGCTTTCTTTTTTTTTTTTTTTTACTTTACAATATGGTATTGGTTCTGCCACACATCAACATGAATCTGCCATGGGCATACGCGTGTTCCCCATCCTGAACCCCCCCTCCCCCCTCCCTCCCTTCTTTTCACTTTCATGCATTGGAGAAGGAAATGGCAACCCACTCCAGTGTTCTTGTCTGGAGGATCCCAGGGACAGGGGATCCTGGTGGGCTGCTGTCTCTGGGGTTGCACAGAGTCGGACACGACTGAAGCAACTTAGCAGCAGCAGCAGTGGCTACTGGAAGGATGAGAAGAAAATGAGGTTGGCCTAGAAAAAGATTAAATTTATAAATATTCTTTAGAAATACAGTATTTTAAAAATCTTTTAAGAAAATGGCAGAATAGAAGGACATGAGCTGACCTGTTCTTATGAAAACACAAAAATCACAACTAACTGATGAACAACCATCAACCAAAAAATGCTAGAACCTACCAAAAAAGATACTCCACGTCCAAAGACAAAAAGCCACGAGGAGACAGCAAGAAGGGCTAAATCACAATAAAATCCAATCTCATACATGCTATGTAGGCAACCCACAAACTGGAAATATTAGTAATTATGCCACAGAAGTTCTCACTCAGGAATCAGAGTTCTAAGCCCCAGATCAGGCTCCCCAGCCTGGGGGCCTGGCAACAGGAGGAGGAGATCCAAAGAATCTGGCTCTGAAGGCCAGCAGGAAATCCACAGGACTGGGAGAAACTCCACTCATGGAAGGCACACACAGGGTCTTATGCACACCAGGACCACAGAAAAAAGCACTGAACTCACCAGAGATTGGGCCAGACCTACCTGCTAGTATCAGGAGATCTCCTGTGGAGGTGGGGGCTCGAGGGGGAAGCTGTAGCTCACAACAGGGACAAAGACACTGGTAATGGTAGTTACAGTGAGTATTCATTGGTGTGAGCATTGGGTCCTTCAATAGGATAAAACCTTTTGAAGGTGATCAAACATGATTACTTATTACCGGTAAAGGAAAGAGAAACCCCAGTGTGTGTTTCATCCAGTTGTTTATTATTTCTGCACCTGTGTTCCCATCTATAAAAATGGTAATCATAATAGTATCTACCTTCCTCATACAGGTGCTATAAAGAATACATAAGTTATAATAGGTCAAAGTCTGCCAGAAACAAAAGTGAAGGTAAACTGTAGTTGGAAGAGTGTTGCCAGGCAGAAAGAAAAAAAAAAAAAAAAAGTATTGTCTCTATATGACTTCATTTGTGTTTTAGAATAAGCTTCTTCTCAGCTCCTTCACTCCCTCTCATCCCTCCTCCTCTTCCTTTTCTTCTTTCCTTTTTTCTCCTCTTGTGCTCTGACACTCCTGTGGCTATGATCATTTAATTTTTCTCTTTCACTCTCTTACTGTCTGACTCTGAATGTCATACTCTCTCTCTCTGAATTTCCATCCACCTGTTCTCTTCTTCTCTCAATTTCCTCGATCCACGGAATCTGTCACTGGCAGGGTTGATCTTGAAATATGTATGTTGACACAGAGGGTCCTCTAGAGAGGGAGCCTCTCCTATGTTGTGAGTAAAGGTCACAGTGAAGCCACCAGGGCTGCCCTGTAACACAGGACACCTGTGCATTCAGTAAATACTTTCATCCTGACTATATGGGGTGGTAAATAAGTCCAATGCCAGCTATTTTCATTACTGATCTACTGAAAATGCCGTGACCAGGAGCCAAAATACAAATGAGTTTGTGTCTTTCTCAATTGAGCATCACAAAGCTGAATTGAAAGCTTTAGGCAGGTTGGGATCCAATTGTTTGATTGTGTCCCGCTTTTTTTCTTCTTAAGAAATATCATGGAAAAAGAAAAGGAAAAAGAAATCAGTTTCTTTTTTTAACCAAATAGTTTGAATCTTATATAGCATTGGCTAAAATTTGTTAAATATATACTCTGTGTACCAGACTCTATAATGAATACTTTATTTTTTTTAAGTTTTTCATTTAAAAAAATGTTTGTTCATTTATTTATTGGCTATGCTTGGAAATAGATGGGGAAACAGTTGAAACAGTGTCAGACTTTATTTTTTTGGGCTCCGAAATCACTGTAGATGGTGACTGCAGCCATGAAATTAAAAGACGCTTACTCCTTGGAAGAAAAGTTATGACCAACTTAGATAGCATATTCAAAAGCAGAGACATTATTTTGCTGACTAAGGTCTGTCTAGTCAAGGCTATGGTTTTTCCTGTGGTCATGTATGGATGTAAGAGTTGGACTGTGAAGAAGGCTGAGCACTGAAGAATTGATGCTTTTGAACTGTGGTGTTGGAGAAGACTCTTGAGAGTCCCTTGGACTGCAAGGAGATCCAACCACTCCATTCTGAAGGAGATCAACCCTGGGATTTCTTTGGAAGGAATGATGCTAAAGGTGAAGCTCCAGTCCTTTGGCCACCTCATGCGAAGAGTTGACTCATTGGAAAAGACTGTGATGCTGGGAGGGATTAGGGGCAGGAGGAGAAGGGGACGACCGAGGATGAGATGGCTGGATGGCATCACTGACTTGATGGATATGAGTCTGAGTGAACTCCGGGAGATGGTGATGGACAGGGAGGCCTGGCGTGCTGCGATTCATGGGGTCGCAAAGAGTCGGACACGACTGAGCGACTGAATTGAACTGAATCCTGGATCTTCATTATTGTGTGGGCTTCCCATTGCAGGGGTTTCTCTTGATGCAGAGCGCAGGTGTAGGCGTCCGGGCTTCAGTAGTTGTGACGCATGGGCTTAGTTGCCCCACAACATGTAGGACCTTAGTTCCCAGGCCTGGGATTGAACCCATGTCCCCTACATTGGTGGGCAGATTTTTAACCACTGGACAACCAGGGAAGTCCTATAACATGCACTTCAAAGGTACTGTCATATGTGATTTTTCCACAGTTCTAAGAGGTATTATTTTTATTTTATATGTAAAGAAACTGACACTCAGAAGACTTATGTAATTTCCCCAAATTTATACAGGAGATAAGTGTCAGAGGAGTAATTTAAAACCAAGCCGTCTGGTTCCAAAGCTTATATTCTTAATCATTATAGATTGATAGAGGGGACAGAGTTTGTGTGGCTGCAGAGATGTGGTTTCCTGCAGGAAATAGAGTTGGATCTTCAATAGGTTTCCTGTTTTGTTAGAAAATGTAGAGATATTGATGTAAATTACTGAATAGCTCTATGACATAAACTTTGAAATGCACAAACATTTGTGCATGTGTCTTTCCTATTACTACAAAACATTACTTCAACTAGATTCTTTCTTTTAATCTCTCTTAGTTTTCTTGCCTGTGTGGATACTAATTGCTTCAGTCATGTCTGACCCTTTGACACCCTCTGGACTGTGGCCCGCCAGGCTCCTCTGTCCATGGGATTCTCCACACAAGAATACTGGAGTGGGTTGCCACGCCCTCCTCCCTTAGTTTTCTTATCTATTGGTAAACTGATCTCAGCACACGTACTTAACTTCTGTCAGGATGTGTATACAAATAGCACTTAAATAGCAATCCATTGATGAGAACTTCCATTACATTCTGAGCTGTATTAATTTTTAATGGACCAAATGCAGACAGGTTCCTGAACAATGCTGAATCATCTTACATCCTGAGATTCATCTTCAAGGATGTCATGATCTTACCAGACAGTAAACCAAGTCTCTGAAGAATGACCACTGTGGAGGGCCAATGTAACCATGACTAATGAAGTCATTATAGAAATGGCAAGAGTTATTTTAGGAGAGAAAAGTACTTTGCTTTTGTGTGCTTGTTTTGGGCTTTGATTTTTAAGAGTTCCGTTTATTTTTAAGCACAAAGTAACACAATTTTATTCATATGTTATTTGAATATTGAGTAGACTGTAAGATCAAAAAGACCTCTGGTAACATTTGAAATTTCCTTCAAGGGGAAAAGAAAATGGGAATTGGTTGCAAGATTTCTAAATTACAGACAAGAGTCAAGTACCTATACACCTTTTACAGTCATGTTTGTATTTTGCATTGCCTTGCTAACCTGCTGAGGGAATCAGTGGGACTGACAATGCAAAATTCTCTTTTATCTTTTATCTTATATATGTGAAAGAAATCTGTAGTAGAAGAGTTACTGGGAAATGGGGCTCTATTTTAGAATAGACTTGAATTTACAGAAGTTAGCCCTTCAGATGCTGTGAGGACTTTATTTCTTAGATAAAACTGGAGTCACCATAAAAATATGACAAAAAAATTTGAGAAAACTGGCAAAAAGCTCACATAGTAAACATTAATTTTTTTTTATATCTGACTTCAAATGTGTATTTCACCTCACTCTAAAGCCTCATAAAGTTTCGTAATAGGTATCCAACAATTAATTAATAAGGCAAAAATCTGTGAAAATGTTCATTGTAGTGAAATTTTGGATAAGAATATAATATTGGAAACACATAAATACACATTTATGTGGATTGGAGATCAAAAAAGTAGAAATTTTAATAATTCACTATACCATAAGAAAATTATATTATTTGTGGGTAATCATGACTACCAACCTTCCTAGTATTTTTCTCTCTCTCCCCCCACCTCTTCTTCCCTTTCTTTCTTTCTCTCCCTGTCTCTCTCCTCCCTCCATGAGAACATTTATAGATCATGAATGTTTGAGAGTACTCATGAGAAAAGGAAGAGAGAGCCAAATTTTAAAAGGGTGGCTTTATTTTTTCCCAGATTTAACCCTTCATTACTTAATTATCTGTGCTTGCAAAATTGAATGAGAAAACAAATTTTACCTTAATATATTATTTGAAATAATACATGAAATTTCAGAGGTACACTGTAATACTTATACCCCTTCAGACATTCAACTGGATGTGTTTTTATCTTGAATATGTGAAGCGTCTTCCTCCTTACCTTAAAGTAATGAATATCTCTTAACACTGAAACAACAAATTTAGCAGCCAATAGATGGCACTGGAGATATTCAAAACATACTCTATCTTTTCCATTCCATCAAATATGATTATTTCTGAGAGTAAATGACAATTTATATCATTAAATTAAAAACATAGGCATATTCAGAATGTCCATGGTGAAGAAACTCAAATATTTAGCTGCTGCATTCCTGTTCAAAACTTTAGCACCCTAACAATATGAAACAAATTATCTTTCTCAACCATGTTGTAACTTATCAGTGTGTCACTCAAAGATATTTTACCACCACCTGCTAGGATTTCTGGGGAAGTCAGAAGCTCACTCAGTATGTATGATATCCATAGAGATTTCATTTTGGTACTATTTTCCTGCTTATGTGATCCTGGTGGATTGAGGATTACTGAGAAACATAATTAAGTCTTTCATTACTGGTCCTCACCTGGATCTTTCTAAAGCCAACTTCACAAGTAACCTTTTCATTCTCTATAGTAAACAAGCACACAAAATGTTCAATGAATCACACAGAGTAAAAGAGAAAATGTATGATAGCACTTTAGGACAGACTGCAGTGAACAGAGTAATCCATTTGTAGGTTGGGGCTAATTTCCCTCTAAAACTGGCTACAATGGGCTTAACTATGTAGACTTGGTACAAAGAGATCCCACATGGAGTTCAATGGAAATGCTGCATACATAGAAAGCCAAACTAGCCCTATATCTGTTTTGTTAAGTGAGATCCAGTGTCTATGCTCTGTTTGCCTTTTTTTGTTCAGTTACATAAAGTGTTTTATAAAGCCAGGCGATACTTTCAGGAAAGTGTTATCAGGATGATGCAGCATCAAACATTATGGTGTTCCATCTTCAGATTACATCCCACCACTTGTCAAAACTCTGTCTTATAACTATTGAAGAAGCTATTGCTTTTAATCTAAAACAAACATAAGTCAAAGTCACTGCTTTATGAAAATTCAACACCAAGTGAAACGTACACATAGTTGGAGAAAGATCACATTTTAATCTATTTGCTTATGCACAAAACAATAAAATATTTATTGTTATTTAATGTGTTATATTCTATTAATACTAATATAGTTGCTTTTATATGAGACATCACCATGAAGTAATTGAATACATATATTTTATATTCATATGTGTATTTCATAATGATTATGTATATCATGTATAAGCAATGTGTCTGGAGAGCCCCAAACAGTGCCTGGTTATTTTTATTTTAACTTTTGATATTACATTAAATTGTTAATAGCTGATTAACAATGTTGTGATAGTTTCAGGTGAATAGCAAAGGGGCTCAGCCATATGTATCCATGTATTAATTCTCCCCTAGACTTCCCTCCCATCCAAGTGCCTGGTCATTTATAGAGTACCTATTAAAATAGGTTATAGGACAAACAGCTGAAATAGAGTGTTACCAGAAAAATACCAAATGAAATTTGGACTTTTGACTGTGAAGAAGGCTGAGCACCAAAGAATTGAGGCTTTTGAACTGTGGTGTTGGAGAAGACTCTTGAGAGTCCCTTGGACTGCAAGGAGATCCAACCAGTCCATTCTGAAGGAGATCAGCCCTGGGATTTCTTTGGAAGGAATGATGCTAAAGCTGAAACTCCAGTACTTTGGCCACCTCATGCGAAGAGTTGACTCATTGGAAAAGACTCTGATGCTGGGAAGGATTGGGGGCAGGAGAAGAAGGGGACGATCGAGGATGAGATGGCTGGATGGCATCACTGAGTCGATGGACGTGAGTCTGAGTGAACTCCGGGAGTTGGTGATGGACAGGGAGGCCTGGCGTGCTGCGATTCATGGGGTCGCAAAGAGTCGGACACAACTGAGCAACTGAACTGAACTGAACTGATACCAATGAAAACTGGTACTTATACCAATAATATCTGTTCACCTACATTCAGTTTACTAAAATCATTCATCTTTAATCTCTGGCTTTAAGAAATTCTTTCTATATTATTTCTCATAGGAGTATTTAGTGCCCTAGAAATCCTTGCTAAAATGTGGTCATATTCCCTAACTTCTTAAAGCCACACTAGCTTTATATATTATACAAGGAGTAGGAGAAATTTTAATTCTTCCCAACAAGATTAGATACATTTTCATGAGTTCTGGACATATGCAATTGAACTAAGGTAATTCTTTAATGTACCTAAGGATGTTAGAAGTTCTTATATAAAGTGGGGGACACATAAGGGAAGTGTCCACCGGTGATACTAAAAGACTTCTGGAATTCCATAAGGGGAAATTCCTATAGAGTCCTGCACTGTGGCCTGCAGAGACTTTTATCTTTAATACAACAGTGATTATGAGGCTTGGGGATCTAGATTGACAACATTCATCTTGATGTCTGCATTTTAATCTCAATGATATTTCCCTTTCTAAAATCACTAGCTTCACCTTTTCACTAAAGAAACAAGGAAGATCACAATTATGCTCTTCTTTTACAAATTAGGTTGAAATATTAGAGCAAAGAGTGTAGAACTGTCTTAGAGTTTAACAGTGAATATTCAGCTTTTACAGTATAGGTTTGTAAGTAAGATGTTTGTTGCATATGAATGAAAAAATGAATGAATGAACGAATGGGGGCACTATACAACCCAAACGACTTTGTGCCAAATTTGGTAACAGGAAGTGACTCAAACTAAGAGGAAATAGGAAATTTGATCGGCAATTTTTAATTCAGTTTACAACAACAAAATAAATGTCAAATAAAGCTACAAGCCATCCTCATATTCCAGGATAAAACAAATAAATCAGAGATGTTTTCCAGTCTGTGGTTTTAAACCTAATGTTTAATGAGGTCCTTGTTTAGTCAGGAAGCCAACAAATTATATGAGGTGACTTTGTGTGAGTGAGTTATCTAAGTTCTGAAGCCCTCAGTCATCTTATTAGCATAATAATTTTACCTACCTCATAGGGATATTTTGAGAATTATATTTTAAAATGCATGTACTCACTGCTATGTTTAAAATGGATATCCAACAAGGGCCTATTGCAGAGCCCATGGAACTCTGTTCAGTGTTATATGTCAGCCTGGATGGGAGGAGAGTTTAGGGGAGAATGGATACATGTATATGTATGGCTGAGTCCCTTAACTGATCATCTGAAACTATCACATTGTTTGTTAATCAGCTATACCCTGATACAAAATTAAAAGTTAAAAAATGCATGTCAAATGGTGCAACTACAATTGATTAACAGTTTAGAAATATCTCAGTAAGTTAAACATAGTTAGATATATGATTCAAAAATTCTACTCTTAAGAATATACCACAAACAATTGAAAATAGGTGCTCAAATAAACACTTGTATACAAGTATTCATAACAGCATTATTCACAATAATCCAAAGAATGGAAACAAGGCATATGTCCATCAATCAATGAATGAATAAATGAAGTATGACATATATATATACAAATGAATGTTATTAAGGCATAAAGAGAACTGAAGTATTAATACCTGCTATAACATAGAGGAACCTTGAAGACTTGCTAAGTGAAAGAAACTAAGTCACATATTACATGAGTTCATATAGGGGAAATATCTGTAATAGGTAACCACTATGCTGAAGAAGCTGAAGTTGAATGATTCTGTGAAGATCTTTACAAGACCTTCTAGAACTAACACACACACACACACACAAAAGATGTCCTTTTCATCATAGGGGATGGAATGCAAAAGTAGGAAGTCAAGAAATACCTGGAGTAAATAGGCAAATTTGGCCTTAGAAATGAAGGAGGGCAAAGGCTAATAGAGGTTTTCCAAGAGAAGGCACTGAGCATAGAAAACACCCTCTTCCAACAACACAAGAAATGACTCTACACAGGATATCACCAGATGATAAATACTGAAATTAGATTGATTATATTCTTTGCAGACAAAGATGGAGAAGCTCTATAAAAAGACCTAGAGCTGACTGTGGCTCACAGTAACAGCAACTTACTGCAAAACTCAGGCTTAAATTGAAGAAAGTAGGGAAAATCGCTAAGCCATTCAGGTATGGTCTAAATCAAATCCCATTTGATTATACAGTGGAGATGACGAACAGATTCAAGAGATTAGCTCTGGTAGACAGAGTGCCGAAGAACTATGGATGAAGGTTCATAACATTGTACAGGAAATGGTGACCCAAACCATCCTCAATAAAAAGAAATGCAAGAAGGCAAAGTGGTTGTCTGAGGAGGCTTTACAAATATCTGAGAAAAGAAGAGCAGTGAAAGGCAAAGGAGAAAGGGAAAGATATACCCATCTGAATGCATATTTCCAATGAATAGCAAGGAGAGGTAGAAACCCTTCTTTAGTGAAAAATGCAAAGAAATAGAGGAAAACAATAGAATGGGAAAGTCGAGAGAGCTCTTAAAAAAAAAAAAAAAAAAACTGAAGCTACCAAGAGAACATTTCATGCAAAGATGGGTACAATAAAGGACAGAAAAGGTAAAGACATAACATAAGCAGAAAATATTAAGAAGAGGTGACAAAAGTACACAGAAGAACTATACAGAAGAGGTCTTAATGACCCAGATGCCACAATGGTGTGATCACTCATGTAGAACCAAACATCCTGGAGTGTGAAGCGGGCCTTAGGAAGTATTAATATGAACAAAGTTAGTGAAAGTGATGGAATTCCAGCTGAGCTATTTCAAATCCTAGAAGATGATGCTGTGAAAGTGCTGCACTCAATATGCCAGCAAACTGATAAAACTCAGCAGTGGCAATAGGACTGGAAAAGGTCAGTTTTCATTCCAGTCCCAAAGAAGGGCAATGCCAAAGAATGTCAAACTAAAGCACAATTCCACTCATTTCACATGCTGGCAAGGTAATGCTCAAAATACTACAAACCAGGCTTCAATAGTGTGTGAACCGAGAACTTTCAGATGTACAAACTGGATTTAGAAAATGTGAAGGAACCAGAGGTCAAATTGCCAACATCTGTTGGATCATAGAAAAAGCAAGGGAATTCCAGAAAAGCATCTACTTCTGTTTCTTTGGCCACACTAAAGTCTTTGACTGTGAGGATTACAACAAACTCTGGAAAATTCTTAAAGAGATGGGAATCCCAGAATTACCTACCTCCTGAGAAACCCGTACGCAGGTCAAGAAGCAACAGTTAGAACCAGACATAGAATAATGAACTGTTTAAAAATTTGGAAAGGAGTACATCAAGGCTGTATGTTGTCACCCTACTTATTTAACTTACATGCAGAGTATATTCACAATGCCAGGCTAAATGACTCACAAGCTGGAATCAAGATTGCTAGGAGAAAGATCAATAACCTCAAATGTGCAGATGATACCACTTTAATGGTAGAAAGCAACGAAAAACTAGAGTCTCTTGATGCAGGTAAAAGAGGAGAGTGAAAAAGCTGGCTTATAACTCAACATTAATAGAAAACTAAGATCATGGCAGCCAGCCAGTCCCATCACTTCAAGGCAAATAGATGGGGAAACAATGGAAACAGTGGCAAATTTTATTTTCTTGGGCTCCAAAATCACTGCAGACAGAGACTGCAGCCACAAAATTAAAAGACGCTTGCTCTTTGGAAGAAAAGTTATGACAAACCTAGGGAGCATATTCAAAAGCAGAGACACCACTTTGCCAACAAAGGACTGTACAGTCAAAGCTATCATTTTTCCAGTACTCATATATGGATGTGACAGATGGACCATAAGGAAGGCTGAACACCAAAGAATTAATGTTTTCAAATTGTGGTGTTGGAGAAGACTCTTGAGAGTCCCTTGGACTGCAAGGAGATCAGATGAGTCAATCCTAAATAAATCAGTCCTAAATATTCTTTGGAAGGACTGAAGCTAAAGCTGCAATACTTTGGCCACGTGTTGCAAAGAGCTGACTCCTTGAAAAAGACCCTGATGCTGGGAAAGATTGAGAGCAGGAGGAAAAGGGGGCAACAGATGAGATGGTTGGATGCCATCCCTGACACAATGGATATGAGTTTGAGCAAATTCCAGACGATGGTGAAGGCAGGGAAGACTGATGTGTTGCAGTTCATGGGGTCACAAAGTCAGACATGACTTAGCAACTGAACAACAACACATAATGGGTAAATTCAGAGAGATAGAAAACAGATTAAGAGTTGGCAGGGGCTGGGTGGAGGGAGGAGTAAGGACTTGCAGCTAATGAGCATGGAGTTTCCATTTGTGATAATGAAAAATTTCAGGAACTAGTTAATCTTGGTTGTATTCTCACCATTTTGAATGCATTTAGTGCCACTGCATTACACATTCTAGAATGGTTGAAAAGATAAATTTTAAGTTATGTGCATTTTCAGTTCAGTTCAGTCACTCAGTCATGTCTGACTCTTTGCAGCCCCATGAACTGCAGCGTGCCAGGCCTCCTGTCCATCACCAACTCCCAGAGTCCACCCAAACCATGTCCATTGAGTCGGTGATTCCATCCAACCATCTCATCCTCCGTCATCCCCTTCTCCTCCTGCCCTCAATCTTTCCCAGCATCAGGGTCTTTTCCAGTGAGTCAACTCTTCGCATCAGGTGGCCAAAGTATTGGAGTTCCAGCTTTAGCATCTGTCCTTCCAATGAATATTCAGGACTGATTTCCTTTAGGATGGACTGGCTGGATCTCCTTGCAGTCCAAGGGACTCTTAAAAGTCTTCTCCAACACCACAGTTCAAAAGCCTCAATTCTCTGGCACTCAGCTTTCATTCTTGGATTTTTAAATTTTTTTAATATAAATTTATTTATTTTAATTGGAGGTTAATTTGGTCCAATGCTCACATCCATACATGACTGCTGGGACAACCACAGCTTTGACTAGATGGACCTTTTTTTGGCAAAGTAATGTCTCTGCTTTTTAATATGCTATCTAGGTTTGTCATAGCTTTTCTTCCAAGGAGTAGAGTTTTGTAGTTGTTGATGATATTTCAAAGGAGAAGAAAAAGAAGGGGAGGAGGAGGAGTAAGAGAATAGGAGGAAGGAGAAAGAAAGGAAGGAAAAGGAGAAGAAGTATGCTTTTTGGAGAAAATGTTTTGTTCCTTATACTTGCTCACAAGAAAAGTGGACTTTAAAGATCATGCTTAGGACCCACTCATGCTTTGTTTACCTTCAACAGTTACTTTTCCACAGTCTGTTAGAATTAAAGAGAACTTAAAGATAATTTATTTCAATTTTACTATTTTATTGTTTCAATTTATCTCAACTATTTCAATTTTTAGATGAGAAAACCAAGACCCAGAATGGTCAAATAACTTACCTACGATCGATCAGTGAATGGGGTATGTGACATTCTGATGCTACCGAGCACTTTTTATTGTCAAAAAATTTGTCACGTAACAGATACCTGCCTGACTATTCCTGATCCACCATCTACCCCTTTATTCAAATAGATTTGTAGGTAAAGATGCGGATTGGAGAGGTGTTATACACATATTACTTGGAAATATATTCCAATATTTTTGCATTTTGATGCCAAATATCCATGCTAAGATATTATGTTTTGCATTGATAATTAGTGGCAGATTGGATAAGAAAGAGCCTTATAATCAAAGTATGCTGTTCACACTTCTGTCTCTTGGTAACCCCACCACTACATCCCATGTTTAAGTGCTATCCACTCAGTGTTGTTCTTCTCAGAGCTGGTTTATTTGAAGAATACTCTTGCTTTTTATCAGGCCTTAATGGACAAACTTCTCAGCTAGCATCTCGAGAACAACCAGCCCTGGTTTTTACTACCCGTGGGCCATCAATAGAAAAGTCCAACACTGATTAGGATCTACTCACTGATTGGCAGATATTAAAAATTATATGATTCAACGAGAACTATGGATTCTGTCCTTGTCATTACCAAAGACAATGAATCCTCTCTGAATAAAACAGGTCATAGACTAAGGGTGTTCCTAAGCCCTCATCCTTGTACCTCCTGAAGGCACTCTGCTTCATGCCTCATGGCTTACCGTGCACACAGTTGTCCCTCAGTAAAAGTTCAAATAATAGACATTTGTACTCTGGGTAGAGAATCCCCCTCTGTGAAAATGTAGTTTCTAATCATATCTCTCATCTTAAAATTATATCCCGATTTCCATTGTGTAACTAGTACTTAGAGTCAGAAGTGTGGGCAATTCTATCTTGAAAGATATTCCTTAGATACAGATTTAATAATAATGTGTCACTAATATCCATTTCAACCACTACCATATTCCTGAATGTATCTAAACTTTGAAAAAAATTCTTGCTCATCATTACCTTCTGACTGAAACTGTTGACTTGACTTGATGTTTTCATTCTTTCCTAATAGAGGCTAAGCTAAGCACACTTCAGGTATGCACAGATTGATGGTTAGGGTAATGAATGATTATCCATTATTTCAGAAGTGATGTTCATGAATGTCTTTTCCAAATCATTTGGCATTAAAGGAAAATCTAAATATTTCCCAAGACTAGGTTAGAAAATTTTGACTATACCATATGATTAGTGAATAATTATTTCCTTGCTTTAATTTAATATCATCATTTACTTTTAAAATCAGTGGTGGAGGGAGGCGGAAAGTGAACAGAGATAAGGAAAAATGCATATGTACATGTCAGTCACTGGAGAAGGGAATGGCAAACCACTTCAGCATTCTTATTGTGAGAACTCCATGAACAGTTTGAAAAGGCATAGATATGACACTGAAAGATGAACCCAATATGTGTCTAATATGCTACTGGACAAGAGTGGAGAAGTAGCTCCAGAAGGAATGAAGAGGTTGACCAAAGCAGAAATGATGCCCAGTTATGGATATATCTGGTGGTGAAAGTAAAGTCTGATGCTGTAAAGAACAATACTGCATAGGAAACTGGAATGTTAGATCCATGAATCTAGGTAGGTTGGAAGTGGTCAAATAGCAGAGGGTAAGAGTGAATATTGACATTTTAGGAATCAGTGAACTAAAATGGATAGGAATGGGTGAATTTAAATCAGATGACCATTATATCTACTACTGTGAGGAAGAACTCCATAGAAGAAATGAAGTAGCTCTCATAGTCAACAAAAGAGTCTGAAATGCAGTACTTGGGTACAATCTCAAAAATGACAGAATGATCTCTGTTCATTTCCAAGACAAACCATTCAGCATCACAATAATATAAGCATATGCCCCAACCAAAAAGCCAAGGAAGTTGAAGTTGAACAGTTCTATGATGACCTACAAGACCTTCTAGAACTAACCCCAAAGAAAGATGTCCATTTCATCATAGGGGGCTGGAATGCAAAAGTAGAAGTCAAAAGATACCTGAAGTAACAGACAGGTTTGGCCTTGGAGTACAAAATGAAGTAGGGCAAAGGCTACTAGAGTTTTGTCAAGAGTATGCAATGGTCATAGCAAGCACTCTCTTCCAACAACACAAAAGACAACTCGACACATGGACATCAGCAGATAGTCAATAACAAAATCAGATCGATTATATTCTTTGCAGCCAAATATGGAGAAGTTCTACACAGTCAGCAACAACAAGACCAGAAACTGACTTTGGCTCAGATCACCAGCAAGCCATTGTAAAACTCAGACGTAAAGAAAGTAGGGAAAACCACTAGACCATTCAGGTATGACCTAAATCAAATTCCTTACAATTATGGAGTGGAAGTGACAAATAGATTCAAGAGATTAGACTTGATAGAGTGCCAGAAGAACTATAGATGGAGGTTCATACCATTGCACAGGAGGCAGTGATCAAAACTATCCCCAAGAAAAAGAAATGCAAAAAGGCAAAATGGTTGTCTGAGGAGGCCTTACAAATAGCTGAGAAAGAAGAGGAAAGGATAAAAGGAAAAAAGGGAAAGCAAAAAAATAGGAAAGGATAAAGGAAAGATATATCCATCTGAATGCAGAGTTCCAAAGAAGCAAGGAAAAGTAAGAAAGGCTTCTTAATTGAATAATGCAAAGGAATAGAGGAAAACAATAGAATGGGAAAGACTAGAGATCTCTTCAGGAAAATTGGAGATACCAAGATAACATTTCAGGCAAAATTGGGCACAATAAAGGACAGAAGTGGTATGGATTAGAAGTAGAAGAGATTAAGACGAGGTGGCAAGAATACCCAGAAGAACTATAAAAAACATCTTAATGGCCCACACAACCACAATGGTGTGATCACTGACTTAGAACCAAACATGAAGTTAAGTAGGCCCTAAGAAGCATTACTACAAATAAAGGTATAGAAGTAACGGAATTCTAGCAGAGCTATTTCAAATCCTAAAAGATAATGCTGTGAAAGTGCTGAACAGGACTGGAAAAGGTCAGTTTTCATTCCAATCCCAAAGAAAGGCAATGCCAAAGAATATTCAAACTACCACACAATTCCACTCATTTCACATGCTAGTAAGTTAATGCTCAAAGTCCTTTAATCCAGGCTTCCACAGTATGTGAGCTGAGAACTTCCAAATAAACAAGATGGATTTAGAAAAGGCAGAGGAACCAGAGATCAAATTGCCCACATCTGTTGGATCATAGAAAATGCAAGGGAATTCCAGAAAAAAACATCTGCTTCATTGACTATGCCAAAGTCTTTGACTGTGTAGATCACAATAAACTGAGAAATTCTTAAAGAGATGGGAATGCCTGACCTCCTTACCTGCCTCCTGAGAAATCTGTATGCAGGTAAAGAAACAACAGTTAGAACTGGATGTGGAACAAAAGACTGGTTCAAAATTTGGAAAGGAGTACATCAAAGGTGTATATTGTCACCCTGTTTATTTAACTTATATGCAGAGTACATCATGAGAAACACTGGACTGGAAGAAACACAAGCTGGAATCAAGATTGCCGGGAGAAATATCAATAACCTCAGATATGCAGATGGCACCCAACTAATGGCAGAAAGTGAAGAGGAACTAAAGAGCCTCTTGATGTAGGGGAAGGAGGAGAGTGAAAAAGCTGGCTTAAAACTCAGTGTTCAAAAAAGTAAGATCATGGCATCCAGTCCCATCATTTCAAGGAAAATGGATGGATAAAAAATGGAAATAGTGACAGACTTTATTTTCTTGGGCTCCAGAATCCCTGTGGATATGACTGCAACCATGAAACTAAAAGATGCTTGCTGCTTGGAAGAAAAGCTATGACAAACCTAGAGACAGTATTAAAAAGCAGAGAAATCACTTTGCTGACAAAGGTCTGTATAGTCAAAGTTATGGTTTTTCCAGTGGTCATGCACAGATGTGAAACAGGCATTCTAAGTTGCAGCAGTGCAAATAAAAAAAAAAAAAAAAACAGAGGAGGTAAGGATATAAAAATATTATCCATAATCTACCCAGAAGAACTACAAGTAGGAAGTTGGATGGAGGCCACCAATTTAAAATCCTTTCCACTGTGCAAATAGCAAAATCTTAGAGCCATGATCTGAAACCCCACAACTTAAACCTCTCAAACTATTCCTGGGCTCAGTAGGGGTGGGAGAAAAAACCACTGAGAAAACCGTCAAATTAGAAACCAATTTGTAGAAATTAATTAAACTATTTTGGGATTAAAATCTCCAAGTGGATGCAGGCATGACAAAGTTGGTGGTAACAATTTTCTAGTGTGCATGCTTAAGAATGTGGGTTTTTCTTCCTGACCGCATTCAGGAGACTACCTATGAAGCATATAGTTGCCTGGCTCTTGGAATCATTTAGGACCTTTCCCAGCAACTGGAAGGAAGAAGTAAGTGTAAATGTCCTTTTCACCCACAAATGTACTCATTTTCAACTGCCAGCTTCATTGCCCTCAATGCACTGGCAAGGGCATGTTTGAGCCTTATTTAAATATGTAATGACTTTCTTTGTTATTTATTTCTTAGAGCTTTCAGGCTGGTGAGCAGCATGTGACTAAATGCTTGACCCTTGTCTGAGTTATCCAAACATTCCCAGTCCCTCTGACCTTGTTTCTATTCATTCATTCACTCACCAGATCTCTGTTAGGCACTGCCAATGTGCTAGGCACTAAGTTCAATGTAAGGTATGTTGGTGAATAAAACAGACATTCTCCATGATTTTATAGAATTAAAAGTTCAAGGATAATTATTCCATTCCTGTAGCTTTTCTGTTCTCTCCTCCTCCCTAGTAGTATATTCCATGGCACTTATTATTACTTGGCAAACAATACATTTTTCAATAAATTGTGTTAAATCAAGGCAATCAAGTGGTCATAAAGGGCACTTGCAGCTCAGAAATTAAAGTTGCTAATGTTTAGTTCCTTCTTTTCCTTTTCCCCTTCCTCCCTTCCTTCTGCTACCATGACTGCAAGAAGACTCCCCATAGAATGGCCATCTGCTTTTTATTAGGGATATGAATGTTGTTCTCCATTAATGTAGAGAACTACGTGCCGATTCTGTTCTCACAGAGGGAAAACCAAACAGAGAGAGCATGATTAGAAGTTACTAATTTACTATTAGGGCTCACCAGGTGGCACTTGTGATAAAGAATCTGCCTGCGAATGCAGGAGACACAAGAGATGTGGGTTTGATCCTTCGGTTGGGAAGATCCCCTGGAGTACAAAATGGAAACCCACTCCAGTATTTTTGCCTAGAATTCCATGGACAGAGGAGCCTGGTGGGCTACAGTCCATGGGTTACAAACAGTCAGATATGACTGAGCACACACACACAATTTACTATTAAGAGAAAATATTCTCATTATTGTGCTAGTTGCCACATGTATCTGACAGCAAGAGTCCAAGTACCTATAATGTATTCTTCCAATGATCCTTAATATGACTTTGGGTTTGTTAATCTTTTTAATATTTATTGATTATATTTTACAACAAATTCACTTTAGTTATGTAAATAACATTCACAAATATAAAAAATGCAGGATACAGATTTTATCAGTGGAATATGTGTGGAATTATTTTGTCTTTGGAATGAATTAGACATTGTACTCAATTCTAGAACCTTTTTTTAATTAAAAATAATTTAGTTGGCTGCCTTTTGCTTAAAATCTTGCATGCTAGCCTTCAACATTATGTAAACCAAGAACTTCCAGATGTCCAAGCTGGGTTTAGAAAAGGAAGAGGAACCAGAAATCAAATTGCCAACATTTGCTGTATCATAAAGAAAGCTAGGGAATTACTGAAAAACGCCTACCTCTGTTTCATTGACCACGCCAAAGTCTTTGATTGTGTGGATCATAATAAACTGTTGAAAACTCTTAAAGAGATAGCAATACCAGACCATCTTACCTGTCTCCTAAGAAACCTGTATGCAGGTCAAGAAGCAACAGTTAGAACCATGTGTGGAGCTACTGATTGGTTCAAGATTGAGAAAGGAATATAACAGGGCTGTCTGCTGTCACCCTGTTTGTTTAATCTATATGCTGAGCACCTCATGTGAAATGCTGTGTTGGATGAGTTACAAGCTGGAATCAAGATAGGCAGGAAAAACATCAACAACCTGACGTGCAGATGATACCACTCTGCAGGCAGGAAGAGAAGAGGAACTATGGGCCTCTTGATGAGGGTGAAGGAGGAGAGTTAAACAGCCGACTTAAAATTAAATATTAAAAAAAAACTAAGATCATGGCATCTGGCCCCATTACTTCATGGCAAATAGAAGGGGAAAGGTGGAAGTAGTGACAGATTTCCTCTTCTTAGACTCTAGAATCACTGCGGATGGTGACTGCAGCAATGAAATCAGAAGATATTTGCTTCTTGGTCTGAAAGCTATGACAAGCATAGACAGTGTGTTGAAAAGCAGAGACATTATTCTGCCAACAAAGGTCCATATAATCAAGGCTATTGGGCTTCCCTGGTGGCTCAGAGGTTAAAGCGTCTGCCTGGAATGCAGGAGACCCAGGTTCGATCCCTGAGTCAGGAAGATCCCCTGGAGAAGGAAATGGCAACCCACTCCAGTACTCTTGCCTGGAGAATCCCATGGAGGGAGGAGCCTGGTGGGCTACAGTCCATGGGGTCGCAAAGAGTCGGACACGACTGAGCGACTTCACTCACTCACTCACTCACTCATTGTCTTCCTAGTGGTCACATACAGTTGTGAGAGCTGGACCATAAAGAAGGTGGAGTGTGGAAGAATTGATGCCTTTGAACTGTGGTGCTGGAGAAGACTTCTGAGAGTCCCTTGGCCCCAAAGAGATCAAACTAGTCAATCTTAAGGGAAATATCTCTGAATACTCATTGGAAGGACTGATGCTGAAGCTGAAACTCCAGTATTTTGGTCATCTGATATAAACAGCTCACTCATTGGAAAAGTCCCTGATGCTGAGAAAGACTGAGGGAAGGAGAAGAGGGCATCAGAAGATGAGATGGCTGGATGACATTACCATTGCAATGGACATGAACTTGTGCAAACTTTGGGAGATGGTGAGGGACAGGGAGGCCTGGTGTGCTGCAGTCCATGGGGTTGCAAAGAGTCAGACATGACTGGGAAACTGAACAACATCTGAATACAAATAAATTTTAAATGAGTTGACATCAATTTATGTTTATTAAGTTATCTGGTTTTGTTTTAAAAATATAGCTCATGTTACATTGACCCAGATGATACAATCTCCAAATGATGATGGATTTAAAAAATGAAGATGTGGAAAGGTAATAGAATGGTAAGAAAAACTGTGATACTGCACCCATGAACCTGCCCTGTGATTTGTGGGCCATCCCTGCATGAACATGTATATCTTGTGTGGCTGTAGGGTGAAAGATTAGACCTGAAGGTGAGTCAAGTTCAGTTAAGCTTGGAAAATAAGAGAGTATTCTCTGGAGAGTTTGAGAATATAAGGTAGTTTATTTACCATGTAAAAGTCCCAGACATGCAGAGAAAAGAATAGGAATAAAGGGAAGCAGAGAAATATGAAAATTAATTTGTAGATGAGGATTTGTGCAAGATTGAGGGATAAGGCAGCTTATACTTTCACAGAACTGAAAATGACTGTGGTGTGAGGCACGGTGGGACTATCAGTTTTAACTTTTCAAACAGAAGTCTGTCTCATGTGAGGTCCTCTAAATATATTCATTTCATGAATGAATACTGTCAATTGAACTGTAATGTCAATCTAGATAGTAGAAGACCAGAACTTTTGACTAATGGCCCAAATACACTGTAAGATGATATATAAGGCTATGAACACTGCTTGATATAGAAAGTTTTATATAACTGTGGGCTATTAGTATCATATCTATTTTTATTATCAGTACTTGCATGACTAATATTCTTTGGTTGGTTTAGACAAAGGTAACATTCTCTGGTGGGAAATATGGTCTTTTGAAAGGAGCATGGCTTGATCTTGATGAGTGACATACAGATGGAAAGCTTGACTACTTTGGCAATATTAGCTAATGCTAAGAAACCTTACCTACATAGTAAAAACATACTAGATTGTCTCACTTAGGAAAATTAAACTTGATTTTTTCGCCTATACAATGACCCCATAAGATACTGGAAGGAGGTAGTTTCTATGCTGTTAACTCTTTCAGTTGCCACTTTGAGAAAAATAATATATATCAATTCAAGAAATACAGTACCCTCTTACATTTATGTGTTCAAATAACTGTTCATGACAAGCTCACAGATATCTACATACAACTGAAGGTAGCAATTGTCCCTATTTTAGAGATGGGTAAAATGAATCTCAGAGAGGTTAGGGATGCTGAGACTAACACCAAGATCCTTTGCTACCTCATCTTTTCTTTCATTCTTAGTGAACAATAAGTATTTAAGGAATCTTCTCTAGGGGATTTAATCTCATTTAAGAAATAGGTTTTTTTTCCCCCCTTTTGCTCTGTTGACTCAGCAAGGTGACGAGGGAAAGGCCCCAAAGAGGACAACACATTTGATAGAAATTAATTCTTTGACTATCTTAGTCCATTCAGGCTGTTACAACATAAATAGATTGGGTGGCTTATAAGCAACAAAAACAAATTATTTTTCACAGTTCTGGAGGCTGGGAAGTCCAAGATCAAGGGGACAGCATATTCAGTATGTGATGACATCACTTCCTGGCCACTGGATAGCCCTCTTCTTCCTGATTACTGATAAGGTGGAAGGAACAAGGGAGCTCTGTCTTTGCCAATGTGTGTGGCTTTTATTTTATTTCTATGCTTTATTGCATCAGCAAGGATTTTTAGTTCAACCTTGAAAAGGAGTGGTGAGAGGGAGCATCCTTGCCTTGTGCCTGATATCAGTGGGAAAGCCTGGAGTTCTTGCCGTTAAGTTTAGTGTTAGCTGTAGGTTTCTTGCGTGTGTACACTTAGTCACTCAGTCATGTCCAACTCTTTGTGGCCCCATAGACCATGGCCTATACAGCTCCTCTGTTCATGGAATTTTCCAGGCACGAATACTGGAGCAGGTTGTCATTTTCTACTCCAGGGGATCTTCCTCACCCAGGGACTGAACCCACACCTCTTCCGTCTCCTGCACTGGCAGGCAGATTCTTTACCACTCTACCACCTGGTAAGCTGCAGATTTTGTATAGTCTTTATTAAGTTGCAAAAGTCTTCTTCTATCAGCTTAGGTTTTTTGAGCCCTTAGCTATACATTAGCCACCGAGTTCAGCACTTTATGTGTACTGTTTCACTTCAGTCTCCTATGCATTTGGTAATATTATCTAGTTTTATGTTTCGTGTGAGATGTTCAATCACTTTCCGAGGTATCAGTACTAAATTGATCTAACAAGCTAGCAAACAACACCTTCTACACATTACAGCAGTCATTGTGTCTGCTCTTACCTCATAGCTATTTTCTGTTTCCTTTTTCTGTGTCCTCCTACTGGAATATTAAAAAATATGATGGCAGAGACATCTCTGTGTTTTTTCGCTATATAATTCCCAGTGTCCAAAATGACGTCTGGTCCACAAACAGTTGCTAAATGAATACATAAATTAGAAAACTGCATCTGAGGCCAGAGATTCTGGTGCCTAAGCTCTTAACTGGGCTTCCCTGGTATCCCAGTTGGTAAAGAATCAGCCTGCAGTACAAGAGACTCAGGTTCAATCCCTGGGTCAGGAAGATCCCCTGGAGAAGGAAATGGCAACCCACTCCAGTATCCTTGCCTGGAAAATCCCATGGACATAAGGGCCTGGTGGGTTGTAATCCACGAAGTCAAAGAGTTGGGCATGACTTAAGGACTTTCACTTTCACCTTTCAAGCTCTTATTAATTATTGTATAGTACTTTTGAAACAGAACCATGAAAGAATCTTACTGAATACCTTCACTCTATGGACCAAAATTGATCAGGTGATAGTATTTTCTCTTAAGTTTCTATGGCTAAAGGTATGGGTGAAAGATGGATGGGCTCCTACTGTGAAGCCACAATCCTGGGTTTGACAATATAGTGGTGGTGGTGGTGGTTGAGTCGCTAAGTTGTGTCCTACTCTTGCGACCCCATGGACTGTAGCCCACCAGAAAATTACACCTAATAGTATCATTGATTAAATCAGACTGTAAGAACTGAAACACAGAAGAAAAATCTGAAATTAAAAAAAAAAAAATTCCTAATGTATTTACAAACTAGTTTAAACCGAAAAACAAGAGAGACTTCTGCCATTACTCTAAACTTGTTGTCTGCTGTATATCATTATTACTCTTGGGATCTTCCTATTATTTCAAAATTGTGAGCTATATGAAGTTAAAATTAGTAAGGGGATTTGAGTCTCTGTATTTCCCAGCTCGATTTTTTTTTAACCTGAATAATTTGCATGTACATTCAGAGTTTTGATTCTGTAATTTTATTGCCAGTTATGAAACAGTCTGGTTACAGCACTAAGTTAATAAGTAGAGACCACAAAAGTACTACAACAACAGGGCCTTTGTGGCATTCCAAAGAAATCAAAGGCAGAGATAATATGTTTGCTTAGACTCAAGTAGTGTGGCTGTTTAGAATAAGTTCATTCTGCACTACTTGTCTAAGGTCATTCCGGGAATCTCCCTGTCTGTTCCAGAATGTCACCGTACAATTATAATTAGTTATGTCCTACTCTGTGCAACTGCTGATTTGTATAGATAACTTTGTTTAGAACTGGTTCAATAGCAAAGAGATTCAAGAAATCATCTTTATTAGTTTTTCAAAGTAATACATGCACTGAAAGATATATGAGAGAGAAAAAAAGCATTACTAAAACTGGAAAATATACCTCATTTATATGTATCCCCAGACAGTTATCCATGGATACTGTTTGAAAAACTTAAAATTTATGCTACTTAAAAAAAAAAAAAGAAAAAAAAAACTCACTTTCTTCACTCGATAAGCCAAAGAGGACATCCTTTTTATTTCCCACCATAGTAAATGCCAATTACTAAAGACTTATTTGCCAATAATTTAGTTATATTATTTCTAATCCTCATCACAAACATACAAATAGCAATAATTTTGCCCATTCTTAACAGGAAGCTAATGTATTTGCCTAGAGTCATATTACTAGGTTTAGAAGCTTTGTCTGACTCTAAGGTATATCAGTTCAGTTCAGTTCAGTTGCTCAGTCGTGTCTGACTCTTTGTGACCCCATGAATTGCAGCACGCCAGGACTCCCTGTCCGTCACCAACTCCCGGAGTTCACTCAG
This sequence comes from Cephalophus harveyi, assembly GCA_006410635.1. Classification (NCBI taxonomy): domain Eukaryota; kingdom Metazoa; phylum Chordata; class Mammalia; order Artiodactyla; family Bovidae; genus Cephalophus; species Cephalophus harveyi. The sequence goes on from SJYT01042324.1 coordinate 249,696, forward strand.
ACTCACGTCCATCGAGTCAGTAATGCCATCCAGCCATCTCATCCTCTGTCATCCCCTTCTCCTCCTGCCCCCAATCTCTCCCAAAATCAGAGTCTTTTTCCAGTGAGTCAACTCTTCGCATGAGGTGGCCAAAGTACTGGGGCTTCAGCTTTGGCATCATTCCTTCCAAAGAAATCCCAGGGCTGATCTCCTTCAGAATGGACTGGTTTGATCTCCTTGCAGTCCAAGGGACTCTCAAGAGTCTACTCCAACACCACAGTTCTAAAGCATCAATTCTTCAGTGCTCAGCCTTCTTCACAGTCCAACTCTCACATCCATACATGACCACAGGAAAAACCATAGCCTTGACTAGACGGACCTTAGTTGCCAAAGTAATGTCTCTGCTTTTGAATATACTATCTAGGTTGATCATAACTTTTCTTCCAAGGAGTAAGCGTCTTTTAATTTCATGGCTGCAGTCACCATCTGCAGTGATTTTGGAGCCCAAAAAAATAAAGTCTGACACTGTTTCCACTGTTTCCCCATCTATTTCCCATGAAGTGATAGGACCGGATGCCATGATCTTCATTTTCTGAATGTTGAGCTCAACATTTAACTAAATATCTATTATTGTGCAAAGTACAATGGCTTGGAATAGTAAAGCTTTGTCTTTGGAGCCAGACAGACATAAGATACAATCTATCTGTTACTCTTTCTTTTGTAAGGTCAAATGAGATAAACTGTTTAACTGCACTGTCTCCATAAATTCAGCTATAAAACTGAGATCATAAAACTTAACTGGTGTGATCATCAAATGAGATGGCATGTGAAAGGCATGTAATTGATTCTATCATTTTAGTAATTGATACAGAACCTTAAGAAAATTCTAGTTAAACTTTCTGATTTTTTGGCAAAGAACCATGAGAACCAGAGTTTCTTGGTGGTATTTCAAAGTTACAAAACAAGGCAGAGACATCATGGACTACAGCCTACAACTCCTGGTCTCTATTAGATCAATACTGAATTTTTGTGTTGTTGCTGCTGTTTAGTCATGAAGCTGCATCTGACTCTTTTGCGACTCCATGGACTGTAGCCCCGCCAGGCTCCTCTGTCCATGGGATTTCCCAGGCAAGAATACTGGAGTCAGTTGCCATTTCCTTCTCCAGGGGATCTTCCCAACCCAGGGATCAACTCTGCATCTCCTGCACTGGCAGGTGGATTATTTACCACCAAGCCACCTGGGAAGCCCCTCAATGCTAAGTATTTTGTATTAAACCAAAATCTGATGAAGATAAGTATTCCTTTAATTAGGGTTCAGTTCTGGTTTTTCCCTCCTTCCTTCTTTCCTGTCTTCCTCTGCCTCTTCCTCCTAGCCTTCCTTTCCTTCCTTATAGTGTTATTCAGCAAAACCCACTCCAGTATTTTTGCCTGGAGAATTCCATGGACAGAAGAGCCTGGTGGGCTACAGTCCCTGGGGTCACAGAGAGCCGGACACAACTGAGTGACTAACACGGAATATATCAAGGAAATGCTAGTACTAGAGTGATTTTTTTACTTGAAGACTAATGAATGGCTCACAGTTAAAGAAGTAGCTGGAATTAGCTGGCCTCAAAAGTTGGAAACTTCTGGCTTTTTAATCTGCCTTCTCGATCTTTTATTAACAAAAACACCATTAACCAGAGCGGTAATTCACAGCCACACATTTTCATTTAGAGCTTTCTTCTACTTTACAACCTGGGAATGGCAGTCAGCTGACATTAAAGGAGTCTGGATCATTTGGAAATATCTATATAACCTTGATCTCTCCTGTCTCATGGAGATATTATCACTCCATTGTCCCTAAATAAACACTCAATTTCTGAGACAGTTTGACTCTTAGATGTGGGGAGGTCATTGCACTGGGGGAGTAACTCTTTCAGAACTAAAGCTTCTTATTCTCAGACTTTTTACTTCCATCATTAGGACGCAGAAACCCTAACTCTTCCACAACAGAGTCTATTTAGTGCTGCCATTTCTATAGATGTCATTAAATACATCCTTTCCTTTTTGGATTTCCATTTAACAATCCTGCTTCATATCTTTTTTCATTGTAGTTATTCATAGCAAAGATTCAAGCCAGGCTCATCATGTCAAAATACGTTTTGTTGCAACATGATATGATCAGAAGTGATGTTCCAAAATTCTGAATCAATACACTGCATCCAGACTTGATTGTTAAAGTTGAATTGAATACAAAGGCTAATTTTTCATCTAAAATGATAATATAAATGGAGGCTCCAACGAATACTAATGTTAACTGGGCAGAATTTATTTTTCTGTATATAATAATCTGTTTTGATATTTACTTATTTATTTAAGACATATATCAAGTTAAAACTAAAACTCATATTTCAGATGTGTGGAGGTCTGTTTATAATCTACTCATTTTAAGAAGAATATGATAGAGACATTAACATAGATTGCTTTATAGAGTTTATGATTATTGGGAGCAATTAAGTTAATTTTAATACACTTAGAAATTTTGGAAAAATACCAATGTTTAAAAGAAAAAATTGAAGAGAAAAACTAGCTTTAAGGAACTTATATTTAGATGAATGGCACACCATCATTACAAAGCAAAGATAATTCACTTTAGACCCACTCTAATACTCATGTATCAAGTGAATTGGCACCCCAAGGTAACCTAACTGCAAAATACATTTCTCCATTGTAACTGGAAACTCTGTGCCATTTTATTTACTACAGAACTATAGAATTATTTCTTATGGAAATTCACAGAATTCAATAATACACAAAAGTCATGAAAGAATAATTACATTGCTATTAAGTCAAAATTAAAAATAAGTTCTATCTATTGACATAATAGAATGCTATAATGGAAGTAACATAGCAAATAGAAAACAGCCTGGATCTGAAAACTCAATTCTGCCACTGAGATTTTGACAACCTGGGAAAAATCTCCTAACCACTTTCAATATCATTTCTCTTATCTTTAAAAATGAGAAAAATCAACAATTACTTTTATCTCAATGTATATTATAGTGTATGCCTTTATGTTGTTCCATTAAGGAGAAAAAATTCAGTTTATTTCTCAGGATTTGTAGCAGATAAACTGAGGAATTCAGTAACCATCCTTTGACTTTAGCATGCAGGAGTCCCACATCCTCATTCTCTAAATTTAGCCCAGTATATAAGCAGTGGTTGTAAGGGTCTGGGCAATGTGGCACTGATTTACATCCTTAGCATGTCACCTGGTTTCATTACTGTCTTTTTTCTTTCTTCTTCTTTTATTAGTACTGTCTCTATTCAAAGATTTGTTTTATAGAAAAGAGAAATATAAAAGTAGTTAAAGGTCATTTATCTCATTGAGCAGTTCAGTTCAGTCACTCAGTCATGTCCAACTCTTCATGACCCCAAGGACTGTAGCACGCCAGGCCTCCCTGTCCATTGCCAACTCGTGGAGTTTACTCAAACTCATGTCCATTGAGTCAGTCATTCCTTCCAAAGAAATCCCAGGGCTGATCTCCTTCAGAATGGACTGGTTGGATCTCCTTGCAGTCCAAGGGCCTCTCAAGAGTCTTCTCCATCACCACAGTTCAAAAGCATCAATTCTTCAGCGTTCAGCCTTCTTCACAAGCCAACTCACATCCACACATGACCACAGGAAAAACCATAGCCTTGACTAGATGGACCTTAGTTGGCAAAGTAATGTCTCTGCTTTTGAATATGCTATCTAGGTTGGTCACAACTTTTCTTCCAAGGAGTAAGCGTAAGTAAGGACCAAACTGTACTGACATATTATAAAAAACAATAACAGCAGCCTGTTCTCTCTCCCCACAAAAAAGGGAAACCTATCAAGACAGAAAACTTATCAACAATATCTGCTTTACTACAGTCAAACACACACAAAAAAATCCTGTGGAAAAATCTATGACCACTTTTCCATTTATATCAGGAAAAAGATGAGTGTGGTACTTCCACCTGTAAGAAGGTGCCTTACTATCCCTGCTGAGATAGTATCAAAGAAGGCCAAGTAAGAGTAAGGACTTCCATTCCCACTGGAGGGCAATGAAGTCCATCACCAGAGGTGTTAGTGGAGATTGAACTTTTACATCTACTAGGACTTTACAGAGTCCCCTACCTACTCCACAATGGAGTTGTGTCAAGAAAGCCTTGTGGGGATAATGTCTTTGACCCAGTTGTAATAAGGCCACCCCCACCACAGTGTCAGTGGCAATCACATGGGGAGATCCAGAAATAGTATCTCACTCTCCTTGAGGGTCACTAGAGAATCTGCAGTAGAGAGGTCAGTAGAGAATCTGGGCTCTTGTCTCTACCTGGCAATAATGAAATGGCCTTTCTTCTTCCACTGCATGAGAGGTGTCACAGAAAGGCAGCTAACACAGAAGTTTTAAATAAGATCCAAAGTTTCATACATATTATGAACATGTTCTGATTTAAATAGAACTTTGCTCATGATCAAGAACCATGAAAATTTCAAGACAAGATCAAGATGGCAAAGTAGAAGGATATGTGCTCATCTTATCCTGCCAGAGCACCAAAATCACAACTAGCTGTTGAACAACCATCAACAGGAAGACACTGGAACCCACAAAAAAATGATACCCCACATCCAAGGACAAATGAGAAGCTACAACAAAATAGTAGGAGGGGAACAATTACTATAAAATCAAATCCTATACCTGCCAGGTGGGCAACTCAAAAACTGAAGAATAATAAGACAAAAGAAGTTTTCAAACTGTTGTGAAGGTTCTAGACCCCACATCAGGCTCCCCAGCCTGGAGATCTGGCCAAGGGGCTGAGAGTCCACAGGGAACCTAGCTGTGAAGGCCAGCGGAATTTGATTACAGAGTTCCCATAGGACTGGGGGAAACAGAGACTCTTGGAGGGGACAAACAAAATCTTGTGTGCCCCAGGACCCAGGGAAAAGGAGCAGTCACCTCACAGGAGATTGAGCCAGAACTGCCTGTGAGTGTTTGAGGCTCTCCTGCAGAGGCATGAGTCAGCAGTGGCCTGCCACGGGGACAGGGTCACTGGCAGTAGCGGTTCTGGGAGATCTGTCTCAGCATTAGTTCTCTTGGAGGCTTACAGTAGCCCTACTATAGAAGTCTGTAGACTTCAGTACTGGGTTGTCTCAGACCAAACAAGTAACAGGGAGGGATCACAGCACCCCACCTCCCGTCAGCAAAAAATTGGATTGAAGTTTTACTGAGCACAGCCCTGCCCACCAAAGCAAGATCCAATTTCCCCCAGAGCCAGTTCCTTGCATCAGAAAGCTTGCACAAGCCTCTTATCCTCATCCACTAGAAGGCAGACAGAAGAAATAAGAACTACAGTCTCATCAGCCTCCAGAATTAATACCACAATCACAGAAAGCTATCCAAAAACATGGCCCCCAAAGATAATGCACCCCAGTGTTCAATGCAGCACTGTTGACAATAACCAAGACATGGAAACAACCTACATGAGCATTGACAGATGAATGGATAAAGAAGATATGGTACATATATTCAATGGAATATTACTCAGCCTTTAAAGAGAATGAATAAGGTCATTTGCAGCAACATGGATGAATCTAGAGAGTGTCATAATGAGTGAAGTAAGTCAGACAGTGAAGGTGAAATACATGATATCTCATATCTGGAATATAAAAAGAAAAACAAACTTACCTACAAAACAGAAAGAGACTCACAGTCTTATAAAATGAACTCATGATTGTTAGGGGAAAGGGACAGTTAAGGACTTTAGGAAGGTCATGGACATACTGCTATATTTTAAATGGATAACCAACAAAAACCTATTATATAGCAACATGGAACTCCACTCAATGTTATGTGCCAGCCTGGATGGGAGAGGGGTTTGGGGGAGAATGGATTCAAGTATATGTATGGGTGAATGCCTTCCTTGTTCACCTGAAGCTATCAGTTCAGTTCAGTTCAGTCGCTCAGTCGTGTCCAACTCTTTGCGACCCCATGAATTGCAGCACACCAGGCCTCCTATTCATTACCATCTCTCGGAGTTCACTCAGACTCACATCCATCAAGTCCGTGATGCCATCCAGCCATCTCATCCTCGGTCGTC
>SJYT01042332.1:11789-49064 GCA_006410635.1 Cephalophus harveyi
AATCTCAAAAATGACAGAATGATCTCTGTTTGTTTCCAAGGCAAACCATTCAATATCACAGTAATTCAAGTCTATGCCCAGACCAGGAATGCTGAAGAAGCTGAAGTTGAATGGTTCTATGAAGACCTATAAGACCTTCTAGAACTAACATCCAAAGAAGAAGTCATTTTCATTATAGGGGACTGGAATGCAAAAGTAGGAAGTCAAGAGATACTTGGAGTAACAGGTAAATTTGGCCTTGGAATACAGAATGAAGCAGGGCAAAGGCTAATAGAGTTTTGCCAAGAGAATGCACTGGTCATAGCAAACACCCTCTTCCAACAGCACAAGAGAAGACTCTACACATGGACATCACCAGATGGTCAACACCAAAATCAGATTGATTATATTCTTTGTAGCCAAAGTTGGAGAAGCTCTATACAGTCAGCAAAAACAAGACCATGAGCTGACTGTGGCTCACATCATGAACTCCTTATTGCCAAATTTAGACTTAAATTGAAGAAAATATGGAAAACCACTAGACCATTCAGGTATGATGTAAATCAAATCCTTTATGATTATTCAGTGGAAGGGACAAATAGATTTAAGGGACTAGATCTGATATACAGAGTGCCTGATGTACTATGGACGGAGGTTTGTGACTTTGTACAGGAGACAGGGACCAAGACCATCCCCAAGAAAAAGAAATGCAAAAAGGCAAAATGGCTGTCTGAGGAGAGGCCTTACATATAGCTGCAAAAAGAAGAGAAGTGAAAAGGAAAGGAGAAAGGGAAAGATATACCCATTTGAATGCAGAGTTCCAAAGAATAGCAAGGAGAGATAAGAAAGCCTTCCTCAGTGATCAATTCAAAGAAATAGAGGAAAACAATAGAACTGGAAAGACTAGAGATCTCTTGAAGAAAATTAGAGATACCAAAGGAATATTTCATGCAAAGATGGGCACAATAAAGAACAGAAATGGTATGGATTGAATAAAGCAGAAGATATTACGAAGAGGTGGCAATAATACGCAGAACTATACAAAAAAGATCTTCATGACCCAAATAATCATGATGGTGTGATCACTCATCTATAGCCAGACATCCTGGAATGTGAAGTCAAGTGAGCCTTAGAACAAAGCTAGTGGAAGTGATGGAATTCCAGTTGAGCTATTTCAAATCCTAAAAGATGATGCTTTGAAAGTCCACACTCATTATGCCAGCGAATTTGGAAAACTCAGCAGTGGCCACAGGACTGGAAAAGGTCAGTTTCCATTCCAATCCCAAAGAAAGGCAATGCCAAAGAATGCTCAAACTACTGCACAGTTGCAATCATCTCACACAGTAGTAAAGCAATGCTCAAAATTTTCCAAGCCAGGCTTCAACAGTACGTGAGCCATAAACTTCCAGATATTCAAGCTGGATTTAGGAAAGGCAGAAGAACCAGAGATCAAGTTGCCAATATACGTTGGATCATTGAAAAAGCAAGAGAGTTCCAGAAAAGCATCTACTTCTGCTTTATTGACTATGCCAAAGCCTTTGACTGTGTGGATCACAATGTGGAAAATTCTGAAAGAGATGGGAATACCAGACCACTGACCTGCCTCTTGAGAAATCTGTATGCAGGTCAGTTCAGTTCAGTCGCTCAGTCATGTCTGACTCTTTGTGACCCCATGAATTGCAGCACTCCAGGCCTCCCTTTCCATTACAAACTCCTGGAGTTCACTCAGACTCACATCCATCGAGTTGGTGGTGCCATCCAGCCGTCTCATCCTCTGTCGTCCCCTTCTTCTCCTGCCCCCAATCCCTCCCAGCATCAGAGTCTTTTCCAATGAGTCAATTCTTTGCATGAGGTATGCAGGTCAGGAAGCAACAATTAGAATTGGACATGGAATAACAGCCTGGTTCCAAATAGGAAAAGGAGTATGTCAAGGCTGTATATCATCACCATGCTTATTTAATGTATATGCAGAGTACATCATGAGAAATGCTGGACTAGAAGAAACATAAACTGGAATCAAGATTATCAGGAGAAATATCAATAACCTCAGTTATGTAGATGACACCACCCTTATGGCAGAAACCAAAGAATTAAAGAGCCTCTTGAAAGTGAAAGAGGAGAGTGAAAAAGCCTGGCTTAAAACTCAGCATTCAGAAAACTAAGATCATGACATCTGATCCCGTCACTTCATGGCAAATAGATGAGGAAGCAATGGAAACAGTGAGAGACTTTATTTTTTTTGGGGGGGGGGGGCTCCAAAATCACTGAAGATGGTGACTGCAGCCATGAAATTAAAAGATGCTTACTCCTTGGAAGGAAAGTTATGACCAACCTAGACAGCATATTTAGAAGCAGAGACATTACTTTGCCAACAAAGGTCTGTCTAGTCAAAGCTATGCTTTTTCCAGTAATCATGTATTAATGTGAGAGTTGGACTATAAAGGAAGCTGAGCACCAAAGAATTGATGCTTTTGAACTGTGGTGTTGGAGAAGACTGTTGAGAGTCCCTTGGACTGCAAGGAGATCCAACCAGTTAGTCCTATAGGAAATCAGTCCTGAGTGTTCATCGGAAGGACTCATCCTGAAGCTGAAACTCCAATACTCTGGCCACTTGATGCAAAGAACTGACTCATTTGAAAAGGCCCTGATACCAGGAAAGATTGAAGGTGGGAGGAGAAGGGAACGACAGAGTATGAGATGGTTGAATGGCATCACCAACTCAATGGACATGAATTTGAGTAAACTGCAGGAGTTTGTGATGGACAGGGAAGCCTGGTGTGCTGCAGTCTATGGAGTTGCAATAATTCGGACATGACTGAGCAACTGAACTGACTGACTGAAAAAAATATCATTTTCCTAAGTAAACTGCTGAGTGAAGATATTTGGTGTTCTCACTAGGACATATGTACGTGAGGGCTGAATATTTCTACATTTATTTCAGACACATTCTTGCTAATAACCCATTTCAGTTATAAGTTTACCTCCAACAAAGACCTTAGGTGGTCAATATTAGTGTCTTACAACAATGCTTATCCTTTAGTAAAATTTTACTGAAGTTTACAGAGCATTTATTTAATTTTTGTGTGTGATTCTTTTGCTGCAAACCTGCTGCAGAGTACCTAAACTAGTGGCTTCTTGATCAGAGATGATATGCAGTTATTAAATAGTATGCTGTTAAACAGAACAGGACATTTAGAATAAGACAAGAGTTGATTTGGTTCCATCACTGTTTGTGCCACCTGTGGAAACTTGGATCTACCAACTGCAAGTATAGGAGTTGTTCATTAGACATTAGATTTAACTTGAAAATCTAATTTTTGTTTCATTTTAGTAAGGAAAAAACATTTCTACCTTTCATAGAAATGTAAAAGAGAGAAATATAGACATATGCAATTTATAATTAATATAAAATATAGAAGCACAGTTGATCCTTGAACAATTTGGAGTAGTTAGGGATAGCAACAATCTTCCCAGGTGGCACTAGTGGTAAAGAACCCTGCTGCTAGTTGAGGAGACTAAGAGATGAGGGTTCGATCCCTGGGTTGGGAAGATCCCCTGGAAGAGGGCATGGCAGTCCATTTCAGCATTTTTGCCTGGAGAATCCCATGGACAGAGCAGCCTGGTGGGCTACAGTCCATAGGGTCGCAGAGAGTTGGGCACGATTGAAAGTGACTTCGCACACATGCACACAGGGACACCAACACCCCCTACTCCGATAAAAATATGCACACTACCTGTGCCTCAAAAACGAAGGAACTGACAAATGACTCACCCAAGGACAGCAAGTTGAGATAATGTGGATGGATCAAGACTCAAATCCTAGTTCTTTGAATCCACATATTGAGATCTCAAATTCAACACAAACTTTTCTCCTCACTTAGTTAACTTAAAGATCTATAAAATGAAAATACAGATACTGTATTTATTGAAAAAAATTTGTATATAAGTGAACCCATGCAGTTAAAGCCTGTATTATTCAAGGGTAAACTGTGTATTTTTATATAAATATAAATACAGATATGTGTGCATGTGTATATATATATACATGTAATAACATAAAGGCATTCACACTAAAAGTGAGCCACTAAGTCATGTGGATGATGTAATTCCCACCCTTTGCATTTTGCTTCTGATAAGGAGTAAATGTGGTTCATGTGGTATGGTAGAAAGTGTTTGTACTGGGTCAGGAGACCTCAGTTCAAGTAGACACAGAGAATCTTCCATGTTCTCCTCTCTAAATGTGGTTCAAATAGAAATTTTTGAAAACAGAGTTCTTTGGGCTCTATTATTCTGCAATACATTTTATAGTCTGACATTTCTATGACTGTAACTAAATAAAAATGAATATAGTTTTAAAAGTTTCAAATAATTATTAAACTTGTGGCTAGTGAAAACATATTTTTACTAGCTTTCCAATAATATTTTGGGACTAAAAAATAATTTTTAAAACAGAAGAACATATCTTCTGAAAATATAACCCACACTCAGAATGGGGCTCTGAAAGATTAATTTTTCATCTTAATATTCTTTTTATCATACTACTTTAATTTTTATTCTAAATAAAAAGACAAGGGATAAGAGTGCTTGGAAAAGGTTAAATACCATGGTTTACTTGGCTGTATTTGCTGATGGGTCATCCAAATATCAAGGAGAAACTATGCAGTTTGGAAAGTCATTCTTTCTTGTTATTGAAAAGAAGAGACATCTTGCTGCATCCCTAAGTAGCTACATCAGTATTTATTTTCCTTACTAAGGATTTCAGCAGACATAAAAGTGGATGACTGATGAGGGATGGATACCCCTACCACTTTAAGGGTAAAAGGTATGCAGACAGACTCACATGATCCCAGACCCTCTGCTGCTGAGGGGGCTGAACTCAAAAAAAATTTGTCTGCATTTGTGCAGACTGCCTGAACCCAGCTGGGATTATGGAGTCCTCCCCCTCAGTCTAGAGTATTTGTGGTTATTGTATCAGGGAGAGATACATTTTGAAATGGTAAATGAGCATGTAGTATGTTTAACTGGTTTATACAGTGACATACTTGGGGGAAGATAATGTTTAATGATGTCTTGAAAATGTTGACCAAGATGCCATCAATTACACACAAAATGAAAAAAAACGCAAACTTTGGATGACAGTTTTCTGGTTACTATAACAACCACTGAACCAGCTCCATGATATTTACAATTTGAGACCTGAAGACCAGCAGGACTTCAGCTGGAACTTCTGAGTTTTGCCCAGTGTTTCCTCAGAATTGTTAATTGGTCCAGGTTCGGCATGCCGGTAAAGTTCTCATGAAACTTAACTAGGGCTAGCTGAAAACTTGGCATTTATTCTTGGAAAAAAAAATCATCTTGAGTTTGCTTTAAGGTCTGTGAACCTCAGGAGACCTCTCAGTGACCCTTCCTACAGTGTGGTGGTTTCTAGTGATATCTGAAACCAAGAATGTTTTGTGAAGGATTTGAGTTTCATTTGGAAAGCCATATCTAATCCTATGTACTGCCTGATGAATTAAAAGTCTGGTCCTCCTTGGATCCTCATAGCAGTGCTATGTGTAAAATCCATGACTTTTACTACAGAGTAAAATAGCACCTCTCAATTAGTCATTTTGAAATGTCTTCTCACATTTTTAAAAAATATGCTTTGTGCCTATATGTATCCTATCATCACTTTTATCTAAAATATAGGCATGCACTGAGTCTATCACTTGTAGCTATAGCACAATTTCTGCTAAATAACATAATCAATGTAGCATAAGTATTTTATTGATATTATTACACATTCTAAAAGTATTTCATGTCTTTTGAGGATCAAAATAATCCCAAGAATAACAGGTTTTGACTATGTGGAGCCAGGGAAAATAGTTACTTCCTAAATAATAAGTGGATGGCCTCCAGGCATTAAGTGGGACACTGGTAGGCCTGGACTTCTCATTCTCTGTTTATCCCACACCAAGGACACACACAGATCCAGGTATATGCACTTTTCTGAAGCATGTGGTATTTACCTCCCACATTGAAATCATTGACTGATTAAATGAATAAGAATATTTAATGATAAAAAATATTTCCCCAAAGTATTAGAAAAATAGCTAGAGTTAATTTTCAAGGAGAATATGCATTATTTTAAAATGGCTAAGAGATATAAATTCAAATATCCTGCTTTCCTTTCTGAATTTTCAAGTGGCTTTTTTGATCTAAGTGAATTTTTAGCTGTTTTAAGGATTTATTGTTCACTGTTTGTTGTTGGCTTTTTTTTTTTTTTTTTTTTTTTTTTTTTTTATTAAATTCTTAGATAAAATGCCTGAGAAGAGTTAACATTCTTTATGCTTCCATATCTGTTTAGACATAACTAGTTTAGAGCCTGTTTCTATTTTAGGAATCGATAGAAATGATTTAAGAAAAGTAATCTATATGAGGACTGTTAAGAAAATATATGTGTATATATACTTCTTTCAGTTCTGAGCACCTATAAAAAGAAATATTTTTATATTGATGATGCCTGATTCCGACGGCCAAAGAATTAAAGACAAGTTTCTACTAGAGCCAAAAAAAAAGAAAATGAAATCCTAGGGAGAAATCATTTTATAATAATTTGATATACAGGCACTAATACTTCCTTTTCTACTAAATTTTTGATCCTGTACAGCCACATACAGTTCACTCTACATTTTTTTTATTTGAAAGTTTTAACATTGAATTTTAAATAGATTGATCAATTCATAGGACTTCTCAGGTATCACAGTGATAAAGAATCTACTTGCTAATGAGAGAGATGCAAGAAGCACAGGTTCGATCACTAGGTTGGGAAGATACCCTGGAGAAGGGAATGGAAACACACTCCAGTATTTTTTCTGGGAGAAAGAATCCCATGGACAGAGGGGCCCCACAGTCCATGGAGTCACAGAGAGTCAGACATGACTACACACAGCAGAGCATATCAATTCATATCTTATGAGATATGCTCTATATTTACACAGAGCACTTTTCAATTGGATGGCATATCTGTGGACAGACTCACTAGGGGCACAGCCTCTAATTTTAAGACCTCCCATTAGATTTTCTTTCTTGACCCACGAGACTTGATGAGCAAGTAGAACATCAATGTCACACGTCACAGAGGTGCTTCTGACAGATGTGACCCTACTACAAACTCTATGAGGTCATCTTTCTATCACCATAGACTGTTGAAGAGAAAATGTGTCTCTAGTAAATTTTTAAGAACAAAGAGCCTTCTCCCTTTTCAATGATAAGGCAGTTGTTAACAAAGGGCAACACATAATCAAGGAAAAGGAATGCAGTCCATGACCTTTGGACCATGCCATGCACAAGTAGATGCTGGAAGTAGTCTAAGCCATGTCATCACCAATGATCTTAAGCTCCAGCTGCCCTTATGATTATAGGTCTTTCTAAATCACCTCTAAACCCCCACTCATGTATTTCAGGTCTTTCAATAAACAGTTAACTTCTTAGGGAGCTTGTCATGTAAATCTCCAAATTTTCTTGTAACATTTTAGCTATAATCCATCTTAGTAAATCTCAGTCATTTTTTGTTTTACTTCTCACTTATTTGTTGTCAAGGCAAATGCTTTGTTCTGCCACCCAGAAGTCATGGGTCTGTCTGTCTTACTGTCATTGGTTTCTGATTCCTGTTACACTACAACCTCCTAATAGAAATACGTGAAATAGTATCAATAATTTAAATTTTGTGTAATTTATTTGCATAGTTCTCACAACATACATTTCCATACATCTGGTCACTAACTGATTGTGTGGGTCACTACATCCCAAATTTGCTTTTTTTTATTCTATTAAATATATTAGATATATATGTTATCTACTCATAGACATATACTTTTGTAGAATGAGGCTAATTGATATGAATTATAATATAGTGCCACATTTTTGTAAGATACAAAGTTATTTCTGAAGAAATCATTTACTTCCTAGAATGTTAGGCCATTTGCAGGAATGAAAGCTTGCCTTTTGAGGAAGGCATGAGAAGATGATGATATATGATGAAATACCATATAGAAAACAGACAAGCCCTTTTAGCTTGTCTTTGAAGATAAAGATACATTTACTCAACAAAGAATAGATGAGCCTGTCAAAGCATCAATGTCAATGACAGTATTTTTACCTCTTTCTACAATTGCTAGCAAAAGTGATTTCATTTCAGACAAAGATAATATGAAAAAGCATTGTTTGGCCCATATGCAACCATTGAACTATTCAAAGGTTTTTTTTTTTTTTTTTTTTCTCCCAGCTAAATTCACATCTTAAAAAATGTCATATTTTCTCCTTTAGCTATACAGAATCAGAAATGTGTTGATGGAGGGGAATCATGCTCACCAGGAGTGCAATATCTAGAGATAATTTTCCTTAAGGCAGAGTGTTCACATACTCAAGATGCCGGGTCATTCTGGGGGCAGGGCTTGCAAGAGACAGCTTTCAAAAGAGGCTTGGTATTAGGAGAATTTGCCTACTGCAGTCCATGCACTTACGCTGAGTTTTGAAGCAGGTTATTTATCTACACTTCTTGGAACCTAGGGAGACTTTGGGAGGAGTAATTTAAGGAGTCTGCTTCTTTTCAGCTTGTTTCTTCTTGGCCCAGAGGATTTTGTGATATAAGAATAGGCAAAGTGTAATCAGTGAAATGGCAGGCAGAGTTTAGGAAGTTTTTCTTATATTTTCTCTTTTAATTCACAAAGTAAGCTCTTGAGATAGAAACTATCATTGTTTGCCGGGGCTTCCCTGGTAGCTCAGCTGGTAAAGAATCTGCCTGCAATGTAGGAGACCCCAGTTCAGTGTCTGGGTTTGGAAGATCCTCTGGAGGATTTAAGCACTCCAGTATTCTTGCCTGGAGAATCCAATGGACAGAGGAGTCTGGCGGGCTACAGTCCTTGGGGATGCAAAAAGTTGGACACAACTGAGTGACTAAATACAGCACACCATCAATGTTGTCATCCACTTTCTGAGACAAAGAAACTGATGTACCAGGAGTTAGGTAGCTGGTTGGAGGGCGTGCACGCTCATTTGTGTCTGACTTGTTGTGACTCCATGGACTGCAGCCTGCAAAGGATTTGGAACTTAGCACATAGGAAATGCTTAATACATGCTAGTTATAATGCTAAACTTTCTTCAAAGAATTTTTACTATGTAATAATTCAATATGATCACAGAAATTATATGTATAAATTCAAGTAATCAGACTTTTATATTTGAAATAATTTTTTCAAGAAGGACTTTATTATACCCTAGACACAATCTATTGTGTCTATATTTTTATGCTGAATGTAAGAGGAAGGCTGAGTTCCTCTTTGATGGTGTAAAATGTCATGATTCCATATAGCATCATGCAAATGCTTTATTTCAAAAGGCCAGATCTAAAGGTGCTGTCTAGCTTGATTTATTTGGGCCTATTTTAATCAGGACCACTTTGCAGTACAAACTAAATAGCTATAAGGAGGATCTGTCTCCGGGAAGCACACTGTCATTTTGGCTCTGGATGTTTGTTGAAGAGGTCCTCATTCATGCTCCCACAGCAGAATGCTTCCTGCACTGTAATCAGGCTTCTTACAGCTCTTCATCTATGAGTCAGGCAGGATCTTGATGGGAAGAAAAGGAAAAGCAAGATCAACCACTGTCAAGGCACAGATAATACTGTGACAATGGATAAACAGGTGTGCAGGAGTACATGCATGATACAAGCTCAAGAGAATCTGCTCTTGTAACTCAGAATTAGGTTGTCCATATGGAGGCTCCACCAATGTGTGGAGCAATGTGCTGCAACCTCCACCAATGATTAAGACTTTAGGAATAGAATGACCATGAGTAACAGATACTGCATGGAATTTGGTGGAACTTGCAACCTCCATCACCAACCTCTTTTTGGACCCAATGTTCTGAGGAATAGTAGTCATCTTTTATAGCTGAGTGAAGGAGTTTGAGAGCAGATAAGAAACTCATGTGAGATTCTGTACCGTATAAGTTGACGAAGAATCAATGATCCCAGAGCCCAATTCTTTCTATTGTATATTCTGCCTTTGATCAAAATTAAAATTAAAAATGCTTTTGGCTCATGAGCCAATGATCCAATAATTCAATACTTAAAGAAGATCAGTATTATATCATAAAGGACATTCTGAGAAGATGTCATTGGATGACCAGTTCATAAGCTGGCATTAAGCATAAATAAGCTTTTATGAATAGACATCGTAAAGATAATAGGAATTGATCTTCTGTCCTTTGAGAGTTGATTTGAGTTAGAGAGGTCAAAGTTAAAATACATTAGCAGAAATTTGAAAGCAAAAATGAAAGCATGTCATAAAATAGTCTTGGGGATTTGGGTGGTTAGAGTTGGTCATACACATTGATGAATGATTGGGGAGAGCAAGATAGAATGGGTGGGGGCTCTTTTACTTATTTCCTGGATCTCCTGTCTTCTGCTGCTCCAGCTCTTTCTTAGACGGAGGCATGATACTGGGAATACTGGTCGAATGGATAGGCTGAGACTCAACCATGTTATTTGGAAAAGTAGTAGACATGGCCTTAAATATTAGCATGACTTTTTTTCTTTTGTGTTTAAATCTAGAAGCATTAGGATGAGTATACATGTGTGTATCCTAGGTCACTTCAGTTGTGTCCAACTCTTTGTGACTCCATGGACTGTAGCCCACGAGGTTCCTCTGTCCATGGGATTCTCGAGGCAAGAATACTAATGTGGATTGCCATGCCCTCTTCCAGGGGATTCCCAACCGAGAATCGAATCTGCACCTCTTATATCTCTTGCATTGGCAAGTAGGTTCTTTACCACTAGAGCTGCCTGGGAAGCCTAAGTATAGGTGTAAAGTCTGCCAACATTAAGGGTAAAATAAACAACTAGTAAAAAAGCCATATAACTGAGGAGCATATTTCCATTTAACAAGGAAAGAGCAAAGAGAGGCCAGGAAAGTGAATCTAAAGAAATAAAATGATTTATCACGAAATGTTATGACTCAACATGGCTAAGGGAGAAAGGAATACATTTTTATACAATGCTTCCTGTGGTCAAGATTTTGTGGCAGATGGAGCACCTCCCTTGTTCATTTCTCTCTAGTCTGTCTTTTTCTTTCCAACATACAAAAAATAAAATAAAATGAAAACACTTACACAGCAAGAGAAAACCTGGGGGGCAAATGTCCATCTCAAAGCCAGACAGGCACAGTTGCTGCTGGCCACACACATTTCACAGCTTGGCGCTGAGTTCTGCAGCTGCCAAGTCCATCCAAGAGTGACTATAAACACTCTTGGCCCCAGTGGAGTCAGAGATCCAGAAGGCTGACAGAGAGCCCATGCACTGATTTCCAGTAGGGGATGGGGACACGCCAAATCCAGATCGAATTACACGTGTGTGACAATTCCTACTGCAATCACACCCTCCTTTTTACTGTGACCAGGCTGGGTCTAGAAAGGCAACCACAGCCATCAATGTCATCAGAGAAGGCTGGTGGCAATGTGCAGCCCAGCTCAGTATCTAGGAGAGCTTAGGCAGGCATGTGCTTGCTCCAAGAGGGGGGTCACCTAAAAGGGCTGCCTAAGCTACCAGGTGGAAGAAAGAGAAATGTTTTTTGCATATGAATGCCTTGTGTTTAATAATGATAAGATTTTTGTAATCCTTTGGACTAGCCCACCAAGCTCCTCTGTCCAAGAGAACTCCTGTCTCCTGCACTGGTGGCTCAGACGGTAAAGAATCTGCCTGCAATGTGGGAGATCACGGTTTGATTCCTTGATTGGGAAGATCCCCTGGAGAAGAGAATGGCTATACACTTCAATATTCTTGCCTGGAGAATTCCATGGACAGAGGAGTCTGGCAGGCTATAATCCATGGAGTCTCAAAGACTGAGACATGACTGAGCAACTACCATAGACACACATATTGGCAGGAGAGTTCTTTACCACTAACGCCACCTTGGAAGCCCTTAATTAGGTATAGCAGGAATAAAATGCTTTAAAAACTACGGATTTTGAGAAATCTTACTGAGCAGGGCACACATAAATACATATAGTAATTCAGGGAGAGAATGATATTAAATATATAAAGAAAAGATCTCAAGTTCAAAAGAGTTTCATGTAGTCATCTTTCTGGAGAAGGCAATGGCAACCCACTCCAGTACTCTTGCCTGGAAAATCCCGTGGACGGAGGAGTCTGGTAGGCTGCAGTCCATGGGGTCGCTAGGAGTCGGACACGACTGAGTGACTTCACTTTCACTTTTCACTTTCACGCATTGGAGAAGGAAATGGCAACCCACTCCAGTGTTCTTGCCTGGAGAATCCCAGGAACAGGGGAGCCTGGTGGGCTGACATCTACGGGGTCGCACAGAGTCGGACACGACTGAAGCGACTTAACAGCAGCAGCAGTCATCTTTCAAATATTTTCAGTATTATACTCTCCCGTAAAGTTTCTTCTTCTTTCTCTTTTACCCCTCCTTCCACTCATTTAGCCATAGCTTTCGGATATTGGGCATGACATCATCAAACTGGAAAAGTTTCTGAGTTGGCAAATGTGTGTACCCAAACAAGGAAGCTTAGACAAGGACTAGCACCAGGGTATATTTCAACTTAACTGGGAATGGAAAAGGCCTTTTTCTGCTTGAACCTCAATCATGAATTAATGTTTGCTTCCAATAGGAAGGTTGCTTATATCAGGAAATGGAAGTACAAAAGCAAAGATATAGAGCCCTTGGATAACAGAAGAAGCTGCTTTTGGATTGAGTGGTATATGAGAGTGCTGGCATTTGATTTTGCTTGGAAGAACGGTACACAGACAACAATACATGAGCATTTAATTGAAAGTCTTTTTAACAATTACAGTATTAATGACAGAAAATAACCCATAGACAAGTACAGACTTTAAGAGTAAGTGGTTAGAAACTTTTATAGTACTTTGAGCATTTTTTTATGTATGCTGGGAATCACATAATAAATAATTTGAGTTTGCGTTTTGTGTCTCTAATGATATTTAATTTTTCAGATATTCATCTTATGATATCTTACAAAGTTATCAATCCATGAAGGATAAAGAATAAAAATGTCCTTGACCCTAATCGCCTGCACACTGCTAACTTAATAAGGCTTTAATAAGGCTGAATGTGCCTTCTACAATTATTTTTGCACACATACATGCTTAGTTCAAAGGTCTGTGTTTGAAGAGGAAACCAAGATGAAATTTATTAATACCATGTCATGATCCTGAAGAAGAGCTTTTAAAGGACACAAAATCTGCTTCCAAAATGTATCTGCTGAGCTAGTTCGACCATGTTAGGGAAAAGAATTAAACCAGAGGGTTTGAGAAAGTGGTCACTATTTAATGATACAAGCAACTATCCGTGTGGAAAAATCTTCATTTCAGCATCCGTGGGCACTATAGAGACTTCCTTTTATACTATTTAAAATTGGAACTATTAACACATAGTGTGAAATAAATACTCCTTTTTCTGAGTAGAAATTCACTTCATTACTTTTTTTTTTTTAACAATCTATAATCATCTTTTAGCAATCCATAATAGTCTTTTAGCAATACTACTTTTTCCCTTCCCCTTTTCTATACTTTTCTTGTCTTTTGTCCCTTTCTTCCTCTGTATCTGTGCTGGATTGTTGAGAGTTAGAGAATTATAGGCTTTACATTTTATTGTTAACTGGAACTGAATTTGGAATAGATTTTCTCTTGTTAAGTATGTCATAGGTGATACAAAGCTTCCACTTTTCTATGTCTATAAATAAAAATATGTGGTTTAATACTTTCCGATGTCAATCCATTGGACATTCTTGGAGAGGAGTTTTTCTATAAAGTCACAATAACATGATAAAAAACAGTAGAAAGTAACAAGATAACCAAGCTGGAAAAATTAATTTTTAAAATGTCATTTAAAGTAATTATGAGAGAAGATACAGAAATTTTATTTTGACATGTTTAGGTATGTAAATATGAGGACTTGCTTCTGTACAGAACTGAATATGTTGAACCTTGCAGAGTTATTTTTTACTTCTGGTCAAACAAGTTTTTCTATTAATGTTCACATTATCTCTAGCAGTTGTTTCCAGCCTAGCCAGTTATCACAATTGCCTGGGAAACTACCAAATACAAATCCCTGAAAGTGAGACCTGGGAATCTCTAAGCTAAAAATCCTCTGTAAGCGATTTTAATGAACATTTTAGTTTGGGAAATGCTTGAATGGAGGCAATAGTCCCAAAAGGGACAAGAACTAGTTTAACACTTTACAAGCACCTTAATTCAAATGTAGGAAGTTCCATTCCTTCTTGAATTTCTATAGCATCCTCTTAAGACATCAAGTAAACCATGTGTCATGTATCTTGTATGAATCCCTCATATAATCTCCTTAAGGATGAGGAAATATTTTCTTTTATTGCTCTCTCCCGTATGATTATTGCATTGCACTGATGAGGCATTCAATTAACATCACTGAGTAAAATGTAATTCCCAAGAGAAATTATGGCTAAAATAGGGAATAGAGCATTAACAAGAGATGGTGCAAAGTTATTACACACTAGAGGCTTCCTTGAGCAACCAGTTGCTTGTGGAAATTGTTGCTCGTCTGAGAATTCCTAACCAATGGGAAACTGTCAGGACTCTGTACGTGAATATGGAGTCCTTAGATATCTCAAAAGGAGGACACAGAGTTGTAAGAGCACTAAGAGATTATCCAAAGCATGGTCTTCTGGGAGAAAAAAAAAAAAAAAAACATTTTAAGTGAAAAGATAAATTTATAACTCATATATTCCACACTAAGGAACCACTAGAGAATTCTCAGACTCCCATAAATGCTGCTTCCAAGTGCCAATACAAAATTATTGCTATTGAAAAACGCAGACAATTAAAAAAAAATTCAATCTTAGTGAATTACACATGTAAAATAAGAACTAATTGAGGCAATCATTTCAAAAATACATCATAATTTCTAAAGCATCTGCAATTTCATTTCAAGATATGGGATTATTGTTTCTATTAAAATGACACTATTAAGATAAACAATATCTTTATTGTCATTTTCAAAATTTATCATAAATAGTTGCTTGTAGTGGCAAAATTATGACACTGTCTAACGTTACCATACTTGGCAATGAACAGTACTCTATCATCTAAGAAAATTCTTCTTACAAGACATTAGGCTGAACTGAAGAATATTGGTAAGGATGAAAGAATTCCATTACTAATAAATGTGCTCTAAGGTCTTCCCTGGTGGTCCAGTGGTTAAGACTCTGTGCTTTCAACACAGGGGGCACAGGTTCCGTCAAGGTGTGCCAAAAAACAAAAATATGCACAGTTCGATGGCTCTTAAAAAAAGTACTCTAAGTGCCAGGTAGAGTCTGAGAGCTGCCTTTTTCAGTTCAGTTCGGTCATTCAGTCATGTCCAACTTTTTGCAACTGCATTGAACGCAGCACGCCAGGCTTAACTGTCCATCACCAACTCCCTATGCCTCAAACTCAAGTCCATTGCGTCAGTAATGCCATACAACCATCTCACCCTCTGTTGTCCCCTTCTCTTCCAGCAATCTTTCCCAGCATCAGGGTCTTTTCCAGTGAGTCAGTTCTTCCCATCAGGTGGCCAAAGTATTGGAGTTTCAGCTTCAGCATCAGTCCTTCCAATGCATATTCAGGACTGATTTCCTTTATTGATGGACTGGGTGGATCTCCTTGCAGTCCAAGGGACTCTCAAGAGTCTTCTCCAACACCACAGTTCAAAAGCATCAATTCTTTGGTGCTCAGCTTTCTTTATAGTCCAACTTTCACATCCATATACGACTACTGGGAAAACCATAGCTTTAACTAGACGGACTTTTGTTGGTATTTTACATTTCCTATTTTTCAAATCTTTCTAAGATTGTATTTTAAAAATGTCACCTTCATCTTTTTTTTTTTTTCATTCCTATTTCATTAGATTAATTGATCTCAAAGATTTGTGGAACAATATAGTACATGACACCCTGATAAAAAAACAGTCACTCAGCTTTTCTGGCATTTATTCATATAAATATTAACCTCATACTTCACACAGTTTAAGGGGTTATTGTATATTTCCCACAAAAACTGGTCTCACCAAAGACTGCCCAACACAAAGCTATGGGTTGAGTCTAACAACAATCTCCTTCTTCCTCACAATTTAACTTCTTAGGTGTCAATTATCCTCAAGCAACACTCCATCCCACCTGCTCTCTCTGTGCAGCATTCTGGTTGCCATGCTTTAAAATTACCTGACTTGTGGCTTATTATGTGAACAAGCCAAGCAACTTTCTGTCTGTAACACTTAAAGGCCTTTATATCCCATTAATATATGCATTGTATGGTGTTTTAGAAAGCATTTTATAGAAGAAATATAAAGTGAAAGGGTTAGTTGCTCAGTTGTGTCTGACTCTTTGCAACCTCATGGACTGTAGCCCGCCAGGCTCTTGTGTTCATAATTCTCCAGGCAAGAATACTGAAATGGGTAGCCAATTCCTTCTCCAGGGGATATTCCCAAACCAGGGATAGAATCTAGATTTCCTACATTGCAGGCAGAATCTTTACTGTCCAGGGCTTCCCTTGTGGCTCAGCTGGTAAAGGATCTGCCTGCAATGCTGGAGACCTGGGCTCTATCCCTGGGTTGGGAAGATCCTCTGGAGAAGGAAAAGGGTACCCACTCTAGTATTCTAGTGTGGAGAATTTTATGGACTGTATAGTTCCTGGGATCACTAAGATTTGGCCAGGACCGAGTGACTTTCACTTTTACTTTTCTTTAACATCTGAGCCACCAGGGAAGCACAGGAAGAAATATAAGCCAACGTTAAACTACATGTTATAGGAGAGTTTATAATGGAAATCAAGAATTCATTTTCCAAATTTACTCTCACTTCCACCCTTCTCCTCAGAAGCAATATTTTAACACATGTCAGCATTTGGTCTTCTTGCAGTTACCTGTCTCCCAAGTACATCTTCACTACTATATCTTTAAAAAATTTAGAAAATTTTACTGCTGTCTTCTTTTATAAATGAAGATTTAGTTTACTTATCCAACCTCAACATTCCCTAACACCTTTCCCGTTTAACAGTTATTTTACTATTCTAGTTCTTTTATTGTTTCTTTTCTAAGTTTAAATAGTTACTGAAAACTTGATTCCCTGTTCCATCACAAATAACTGATGCTCAAAGCAATACATTAAAGATATTGGCACCCTTATATTTTTTTACATTTTTCCTCACTACTTTCTCTTTCCACCATTTGTTCAAGTTACATGAAATTTTATATTGCTAGCTTGATAACATTTCTATTTAGTTCTATATTCCAAATATAATCTTAGGTGTTTAACCTATAGAATAAGTTTAAAAGTTGAAAACCAATAAGCTGTCTATGTCATATTAATTTTTTAGAATTTTTACACTATCTTGACCACAAAAATTTGGCTCATTGCATTGCAAAGTAGAGAGTTATGCTTATATTTTCTTCTTAGGTGTTCTCATGAATCAAATTTGGTACCACTCATGGGATAATATTTCTTTTTTATACCCAACCAATTATTCAAAACCGTATTTAATTTGATTCATATTCAACTATGGATTTTTTGCTTGATTTTTTAAAACTTTTCCCTATTTTCTATTCCTTTTGTTTTTTTTCTTACTGAGATAAATACATATGCTCTTTTCATTATATCCCTAATATGATCCAGGTTCTTTCTCATTCTGCTTATTTCTTGAACAGCATTGTGTTTTTCTTGCAGATATTCTTTTTAGGGGCCACCACTACCTTCCAGTTTAATTTTTTTTTTTTTTAGGCTTGTATTTCTTTGGAAGGAATGATGCTACAGCTGAAACTCCAGTACTTTGGCCACTTCATGCGAAGAGTTGACTCATTGGAAAAGACTTTGATGCTGGGAGGGATTGGGGGCAGGAGAAGAAGGGGACGACAGAGGATGAGATGGCTGGATGGCGTCACTGACTCGATGGACGTGAGTCTGAGTGAACTCTGGGAGTTGGTGATGGACAGGGAGGCCTGGCGTGCTGCGATTCATGGGGTCGCAAAGAGTTGGACACGACTGAGCAACTGAACTGCACTGAACTGATGGAAGAAGTTAGAATGAATGTCAATATTTCAGTTCATTTACTGGTTAATGGTAGAATTATACTAACTTGAAATTACACATATGACTTGCTTTGGGCAACAATATGTGAGTTAAAGATCCTAAAACCTGAAGAATATACCATATTCTTCCCTCTGATATCAGGAAGGTTGGAAACTCCAAATTCAAGATCTCAGAGAGAGAAGATAAGAATCAGAGCCTTCATCCATATTCATAAGATATTCTTTTATTGAATACACAGTATATACCAGATTATGTGTGTGTGTGTGTGTGTGTGTGTGTGTGTGTGTATCAGTGTGTGTGTGTGTGTGTGTGTGTGTGTGTATCAATCGATGCCTACAGAAAAGCCTAGACAATTTATTAGGCTTTTGAAGTTATAAATTATATATTCAGTCACCTGAGATTGTAGGACAGAGCTATACTGCAGAGCCTGACAATGACTCTAGAATTGAGCAGAAGTTGGTATAAGAAAAGTGGGGTTTGCAAAGACAAATAGGAGGAGCTGGAGGACCAGCTATTAGCATTCACAATCCCATTATTGGAATCAAGCAATAGATTCACTCAGGCAAGTTGGTGCTTTCACACGGCTACAGAGAGCTCCTCTTTGCTCATCTTCTAAAAGGACAGTAGATCTAAGGTTATACCCACTTCATTTGTACCACCCTAAAAGCAAAACTTGTGGATATTAAAGCTACATAGCATGGTTCAGTTGAGCCTAGGAGAAGCTGGGAGTAAGGGAGAGGGGAGTCACAACCTCTCATCCTGGAGTGTTCAAAGGCAGAGCCAGTATCCACCCTTATTGAAGGTCCTTTCATCCAGTCATTCATTCTCTTAAGGAACATTTGTCATACCCTTGCCTCATATAATTTAGATGCTTAGGATACAGCCAGTGGTCAAAATGGCACATTTCTTGCTGATTTGATTTTAGATTCTAGAAAGAATAGAGATTAAACAGATTTGTAGTTTATCAGGTAAAGGAAATGTAAAGAACAAAGTTGGGGGAGTGAGAACGAATGAGACAGAGGCTTGGTTCTTTCATTGTGCAGTTCAGTTCAGTTCAGTCACTCAGTCGTGTCTGACTCTTTGCGACCCCATGAATCGCAGCACGCCAGGCCTCCCTGTCCATCACCAACTCCCGGAGTTCACTCAGACTCACGCCCATCGAGTCAGTGATGCCATCCAGCCATCTCATCCTCTGTCGTCCCCTTCTCCTCCTGCCCCCAATCCCTCCCAGCATCAGAGTCTTTTCCAATGAGTCAACTCTGCGCATGAGGTGGCCAAAGTACTGGAGTTTCAGCTTTAGCATCATTCCTTCCAAAGAACACCCAGGGCTGATCTCCTTCAGAATGGACTGGTTGGATCTCCTTGCAATCCAAGGGACTCTCAAGAGTCTTCTCCAACACTACAGTTCAAAAGCATCAATTCTTCGGCGCTCAGCCATCTTCACAGTCCAACTCTCACATGCATACATGACCACTGGAAAAACCATAGCCTTGACTAGACAGACCTTAGTCAGCAAAGTAATGTCTCTGCTTTTGAATATGCTGTCTAGGTTGGACATAACTTTTCTTCCAAGGAGTAAGCGTCTTTTAATTTCATGGCTGCAGTCACCATCTGCAGTGATTTTGGAGCCCCTCAAAACAAAATCTGACACTGTTTCCACTGTTTCCCCATCTATTTCCCAGGAAGTGATGGGACCGGATGCCATGATCTTCGTTTTCTGAATGCTAACCTTTAAGCCAACTTTTTCATTCTCTTCTTTCACTTTCATCAAGAGGCTTTTTAGTTCCTCTTCACTTTAGGAAAGGCATTCTAAGATGGGAAGGTTTGGGCAGAGGTAAGAAGGACATGAGACAGCTGCTAATTTGAATATTTGGAAGAAGAATTTTAAGCTGAAGGAACTCTAAAAATAAAGACCCTGAATCAGGAGCAAGCTTGCTAGGGAGCTGTGAGAACTTCAATGTGACTAAAGAAGGGAAGTAGTCTAGTAGCCTTAGTAGTAAAGGAACCAGAGGCCATATCGTCCAGGGACTTATGGGTCAGGAAACATTTGGTATTCATTCTGCATGAGCTGTGAAACTACCAGAGAAATCTAAACAGAAAGTGGCATGGTCTGATTTGCATTTTCAAAGACACTCTTTTTTTTTTTTTTTTGCGGAATATACAATAAGAGGCAAATTTAAGTTCAAAGTAATTTTTCCTCAAGACTTTAAAGTCTTATTCAGCTACATTTTAGTGTTCTCTTTTGCTGATAAATTTGAAATGAGTTATTTTTATTCTTTAATTGGAAAGACTTTTTTTATTACTGAAATTTCATAATGATGTGTTTTGGATAATGATGTGCTTGTGTTTAAAATTTATCTTGCTCAGCATTTTGTGGAGCTTTTCATTTTAAAGGCTTGTGTTCCTCATCAGTTCCTGGAACTAGTCTCTATTATTTCTTTTTTTTGAAAAACATTTTTCCTCTGGCTTTCCTCTATTCTTTTTTTCCAAGAAATTTTATCAAATATATTTAACTTTCCATTTTAACCTCCTATATCTTTTCTATTTTAATTTTCCTGATTATAAAGTTAAATTTTTTGTATCTCCATTTCTATTAAAAGTAGGAAAGCAAGTTAGAATAAAAATACTATGCGTCAAATAAAAGTGAGAACTTTTACAATTTTTTCAAATTGAACAATAATATCCCAACATATTTAATACTTTTGATTTTCATTTACTTGTACCAGTGTACTCCTTTCTGACTTTTTTTTTTTTCACTAGATCCTTTAAAAAAAAATTTGATTGGAGTATAATTGCTTTACAATGTTATGTTAATTTCTTCTGTACAACATAGTGAATCAGCTATATGTATATGTATATCCCCTCCCTCTTGGACCTCCCTCCTGGGCAACCCCGTGCCCCATCCCACCCCTCTAGGTCATCACAGAGCACCAAGCTAAGCTCCTTGAGCTCTACACCAGGTTCCCACTAGCTATCTATTTTATACCTGGTAGAACTAACACCCAAAAAAGATGTCCTTTTCATTATAGGGGACTGGAATGCAAAAGTAGGAAGTTAAGAAACACCTGGAGTAACAGGCAAATTTGGCCTTAGAGTACAGAATGAAGCAGGGCAAAGGCTCATAGAGTTCTGCCAAGAGAACACACTGGCCATAGCAAACACCCTCTTCAAACAACACAAGAGAAGACTCTATACGTGGACATCACCAGATGGTCAACAACAAAATCATACTGATTATATTCTTTGTAGCCAAAGATGGAGAATCTCTATACAGTCGGCAAAAACAAGACCAGGAGCTGGCTCAGACCATGAGCTCCTTATTGTCAAATTCAGACTTAAATTGAAGAAAGTGGAGAAAACCACTAGACCATTCAGGAATGACCTAAATCAAATCCCTTATGACTATACAGTGGAAGTGAGAAATAGATTTAAGGGACTAGATCTAATAGATAGAGTGCCTGATGAACTATGGATGGAAGTTCATGACATTGTACAGGAGACAGGAATCAAGGCCATCCCCAAGAAAAAGAAATACAAAAAAGCAAAATGGCTGTCTGAGGAGGCCTTACAAATTGCAGTGAAAAGAAGGGAAGCGAAGAGCAAAGGAGAAAAGGAAAGATATACTCATTTGAATTCAGAGCTCCAAAGAATAGTAAGGAGAGATAAGAAAGCCTTCCTCAGCGATCAATGCAAAGAAATAGAGGAAAAGAACAGAATGGGAAAGACTAGAGATCTCTTCAAGAAAATTGGAGATACCAAGGGAACATTTCATACAAAGATGAGCTCGATAAAGGACAGAAATGGTAGGGACCTAACAGAAGCAGATGATATTAAGAAGAGGTGGCAACAATACACAGAAGAACTGTGCAAAAAAATCTTCATGACTCAGATAATCACAATGGTGTGTTCACTCACCTAGAGCCAGACATCCTGGAATGTGAAGTTAAGTGGGCCTTAGGAAGTATCACTATGAACAAAGCTAGAGGAGGTGATGAAATTCCAGTTGAGCTATTTGAAATCCTGAAAGAAGATGCTGTGAAAGTGCTGCACTCAATATGCCAGCAAATTTGGAAAACTCAGCAGTGGCCACAGGACAGGAAAAGGTCAATTTTCATTCCAATCCAAAAGAAAGGCAATGCCAAAGAATGCTCAAACTACCCCTCAGTTGTGCTCATCTCACACGCTAGTAATGTAATGCTTAAAGTTCTCCAAGCCAGGCTTCAACAATCCATGAACCGTGAACTTCCAGATGTTCAAGCTGGCTTTAGAAAAGGCAGAGGAACCAGAGATCATATTGCCAACATCCGCTGGATCATCAAAAAAGCAAAACAGTTCCAGAAAAATATCTATTTCTGCTTTATTGACTATGCCAAAGCCTTTGACTATGTGGATCACAATAAACTGTGGAAAATTCTGAAAGAGATGGGAATACCAGACCACCTGACCTATCTCTTGAGAAACCTGTATGTAGGTCAGGAAGCAACAGCTAAAACTGGACATGGAACAACAGACTGGTTCCAAATAGGAAAAGGAGTATGTCAAGGCTGGATATTGTCACCCTGCTTATTTAACTTCTATGCAGAGTACATCATGAGAAAAGCTGAGCTGGAGGAAGCACAAGATGGAATCAAGTTTGCTGGGAGAAATATCAATAACCTCAGATATGCAGATGACACCACCCTTATGGCAGAAAGTGAAGAAGAACTAAAGAGCCTCTTGATGAAAGTGAAAGAGCAGAGTGAAAAAGTTGACTTAAAACTCAACATTCAGAAAACGAAGATCATGGCATCTGGTCCCATCACTTCTTGGGAAATGGATGGGGAAACAGTGGAAACAGTGTCAGACTTTATTTTTTTGGGTTCCAAAATCACTGCAGATGGAGATTACAGCCAAGAAATTAAAGGACGCTTACTCCTTGGAAGAAAAGTTATGACCAATCTAGATAGCATATTGAAAAGCAGAGACATTACTTTGCCAACAAAGGTCCGTCTAGTCAAGGCTATGGTTTTTCCAGTGGTCATGTATGGATGTGAGAGTTGGACTATAAAGAAAACTGAGTGCCAAAGAATTGATGTTTTTGAACTGTGGTGTTGGAGAAGACTCTTGAGAGTCCCTTGGGCTGCAAGGAGATCCAACTAGTCCATCATAGAAGAGATCAGTCCTGGGTGTTCATTGGAAGGACTGAAGTTGAAGCTGAAACTCCAATACTTTGGCCACCTGATGGGAAGAGCTGACTTATTTGAAAAGACCCTGATGCTGGGAAAGATTGAGGGCAGGAGGAGAAGGGGACAACAGAGGATGAGATGGTTGGATGGCATCACCGACTCGATGGACATGGGTTTGGGTAGACTCCGGGAGTTGGTGATGGACAGGGAGGCCTGGCATGCTGTGGTTCATGGGGTCGCAAAGGGTAGGACTTGACTGAGCGAATGAACTGAACTGAATATATATATGTCAATCCTAATCTCCCAGTTCATCCTATCCTTCCTTTCTCACCACTGTGTCCACATGTCCATTCTTTACATCTGCATCTCTATTCGTGCCTTTCATGTAGGTTCAGTGGTACCATTTTTCTAGATCCCCCATATATGCACTAATATATGATATTTGATTAGTTTCCAAAATATACAAATAGTTCATGCAACTCAATTTGAAAACAACAAACAGCCCAATCAAAAAAATGAGTGGAAGACCTAAACAGACATTTTTTCTAAAGAAGACATACAGATGGCCAAGAGGCATATGGAAAGATGCCTAACATTATTTGAGTAATGCAAATCAAAACTACAGTGAGATATCACATCCTTTCTGATCTTAAGTTGATGGTATTCTTTCTCTTAACTTTTAAATTATCATTAAAGTGGGATCTTAGCAAATAAGTGATAGATTTTTCCTGTAAACCTAACTCATTTTAATGATGTCCTTATCTAAGGGAGAAGAAAGTAAGTATTTGTTCAGTCATTTCAGACCAGTCAGATAATACCACAATTTTTTTTAAATCTGAAGCCATCTCTGAATGATATTACCTATGTCTCTCAACTGTGAATCATTCAGTTTGTACACTATAACTGCTTAATCCAATAGCTGTCCTTAGATGTCAACTCAATGAAAACTATTTAATATAAAGGGTTAAACCCTGCAGAATTATCTTATGTGCTCAACGGCTACATGTGGCTACTGGCTACAACATCCTACAGCTCAAGAGAACATTTTCATTGTTTAGGAGAGTTCTACTGGGCAGTCCTACTCTAGTGCATTTGCTGAGTATCAGACTAGAAAATGGGCAAACTGGGACCCACCCTATATCCACTTGAGCTGCAAAAAGATTGATTATAAGCATTGCGAGATAGATGGTGAGAAGGGACCTGGATTTTGATATTTTTATTCTATCTTGATAAATATCAACTCATAAAATGAGGAGAGATTGAGTCAGACTCAATCTGAGAGGGACATCCATAGATTCAATTACATAGAGTTGGAGCAAAGCAGAAACATCATCCAAAACAAAACAGAACAGAAAGTTACCAGACAGAGGCTTATAAACTTCTGTCTTCTGTTTGTGTGCTTTTTGTTGTTGTTGTTGCTGCTGATAATAAAAGTAATGTATGAGTACTGAGGAATACTTGAAAATCCTAATGACTTCCTTGTCTTCTTGTGCAGAATATAGCAAATGCATTCTGTTTCTTTTCCTAATGACTATGAGTCATCATTATTGAATTATAGAAGGCTGCAGCTACAGGAGAATGGAGAGCAATGTTCTCCTAGACTGTGGGGGCATTGAGAGAGATTTAAGGCATGCGTTTGCCTCTACATTAGGTGCCTCAACAGGGTAGTTTTCTGGCATTCTTTTACTTTTCACCTTGTTATTATCTGTAACTCCCTATCTGACTTGTGTGCTTGGAGTAGCTGCCTCTGCAGTACTTCTACATTTTTGTCCTCTGTACCTTAACACAGAGTAAAGCATGCTAGAAGTGACCAGGCAGTCAAGCTGGTCAAATTAAGTTTTACCTTAACTATCTAAATGCCTCTGACCTGCTCTGCTACAGAGTAGAATGTATGACTATTACATCAAGTGTCTCCTCATTCATCATATCCTGCCTTCTGCTTGGAGACTCTCAATGAGGAACACATCAAAGAGCTTGGAATTTAAACTAAGAAAGTCGGGAGCTTAGACTCATAGCTTAGCTATATGACCTGGGCCTGAGCCAATCTCAAATCTCCTTTAAAATTAGTTTTCATAAGTATTCATCATCTTCAGCATTCTCATCACTAACACTAATGAAGTTCTGAGCATGTCTCAAGCAATGTTCTAAGTATTTGTCATTGATAACTCATCTTAATCTTCACAAACCTTATGAATTAGGTGCTATTATTTATCCACAGTTTCACATGAAGAAACTGAGATATGGGCAGATTAAGTAACTGGCTCTCAGACCTATGTTTCTAAGTTGCAAGTGTAGTGTGTCTTTAAGAGATATTTAGCTGTCCTTTGGGCTTGTGATTTTGTTCTGGATGATTGAACTTTGGGGTCATGGGTTTCGAGATAAGAGCACATCATAAATCACTATGGGATTTCTAGAGAAACTGCAGAACAGCATTCATCATTCAATAAACTGAGTGGGGATCCATCCTTCTCTAATGAAGAAGTCAGAGCAATGAAGCCTGAGGACAAACAAAAGAAATTCTGTAAGTGTGTCTACAATCTGCTGGGGTTTTGTAAAACCTGTGTGTGGAATTAATTTAAGCTTGGGATTTAGAGAGAGTCAAGAGAAGGTTTACATGACAAAAAGTCACTAATGCATTGGCTTGTGAAGGGAAAAACCTAGGTTTAGTAAAATTTTTTTTGCTCAATTTGATTTTTAAAGAGCATTTTTCAAGATTTTATTTTGATTCTAAATATTTATGTTAATATGAGCTCAATAACCTTGGTCTGAAAATAAATTTGTTTCTTAATGATATTTCTATGGGAATTCTCCCAAGCATAATTTGAGGATTCAAATAGAGTTCTGTGTATCTAAATATCTTTTAAACCAATTGCCTCTGTGTATAAACAAGGGAATTTATAATGAAAAGGAAGTCACACCTAGCTATTTTTACTTTAGAAAAGACAAAAATATTGTGAAGGGATGCTTTTATCCTATAGGTATCGTCAGCAGTGAAAACTGTTTTTTCTTGGAAATTGGCTCTTGGTGTAAGCTCGATAAATGGAATATCCTGCTAAACTAGTGACCTAGTAATAAGTTTGCTATAGTGGACTCATATGAGCTAAATCTTACGTGAAAATGAATAGAACATATTAAAACCAGTAAAGATTTTCAAAAAGCCAACTTAGTGTTGCTCAGAAAATTGAAGGTGTTTTATCATCTTTAATCTTCCCTGGTGGCTCAGAGGTTAAAGCGTCTGCCTCCAATGCGGGAGACCTGGGTTCGATCCCTGGGTCGGGAAGATCCCCTGGAGAAGGAAATGGCAATCCACTCCAGTATTCTTGCCTGGAGAATCCCATGGACGGAGAAACCTAGTAGGTTACAGTCCACGGGGTCGCAGAGAGTCGGACACGACTGAGCGACTTCACCTTCACCTTTATCATCTTTATGGTTCTTCTGTACACATAGTCTCATATCCTCCTCATCGTCACAGCCACACTTCCCCAAATATAGACTATTTTAACATTCATGTATTTAAGAAATACATGAAATTAAGAAATACTCTGCCTGATAGACAGAACGCCTGATGTACTATGGACAGAGATTCATGACACTGTACAGGAGACAGGGAAAAAGACCATCACCAAGAAAAAGAAATGTAAAAAAGCAAAATTACTGTCTGAGGAGGCCTTACAGATAGCTGTGAAAAGAAGAGAAGTGAAAAGCAAAGGAGAAAAGGAAAGATATGCCCATTTGAATGCAGAGCTCCAAAGAATAGCAAGGAGAGATAAGAAAGCCTTCCTCAGTGATCAGTGGAAAGAAATAGAGGACAACAATAGAATGGGAAAGACTAGAGACCTCTTCAAGAAAATTAGAGACACCAAAGGAATATTTAATGCAAAGATAGGCACAATAAAGGACAGAAATGGCATGGATCTAACAGAAGCAGAAGATATTAAGAAGAGGTGGCAAGAATACACAGAAGAACTGTACAAAAAAGATCTTCACAACCCAGATAATCACCATGGTGTGATCAATCACCTAGAGCCAGACATCCTGGAAGGTGAAGTCAAGTGAGTCTTAGAAAGCATCACTATGAACAAAGCTAGTGGAGGTGATGGAATTCCAGTTGAGCTGTTTCAAATCCTAGAAGATGATGCTGTGAAAGTGCTGCACTCAATCTGCCAGCAAATTTGGAAAACTCAGCAGTGGCCACAGCATTGGAAAAGGTCATTTTTCATTCCAGTCCCAAAAAAAGGCAATGCCAAAGAATGCTCAAACTACCGCACAATTGCACTCATCTCACATGCTAGTAAAGTAATGCTCAAAATTCTCCAAGCCAGGCTTCAGCAATACGTGAACCGTGAACTCCCTGATGTTCAAGCTGGCTTTAGAAAAGGCAGAGGAACCAGAGATCAAATTGCCAACATCCGCTGGATCATGGAAAAAGCAAGAGAGTTCCAGAAAAACATCTACTTCTGCTTTATTGACTATGCCAAAGCCTTTGACTGTGTGGATCACAATAAACTGTGGAAAATTCTGAAAGAGATGGGAATACCAGACCACCTAACCTGCCTCTTGAGAAATCTGTATGCAGGTCAGGAAGCAACAGTTAGGACTGGACATGGAACAACAGACTGGTTCCAAATAGGAAAAGGAGTGCGTCAAGGCTGTATATTGTCACCCTGCTTATTTAACTTATATTTAACTTATATGCAGAGTACATAATAAGAACCCCTGGGCTGGATGAAGCACAAGCTGGAATCAAGATTGTCGGGAGAAATATCAATAACCTCAGATATGCAGATGACACCACCCTTATGGCAGAAAATGAAGAATTAAAGAGCCTCTTGATGAAAGTGAAAGAGGAGAGTGAAAAAGTTGGCTTAAAGCTCAACATTCAGAAAACTAAGATCATGATATCCAGTCCCATCACTGGGCAAATAGATGGAGAAACAGTGGAAACAGTGGCAGACTTTATTTGTGGTTGAGGGGGGCTCCTTAATCCCTGCAGATGGTGACTGCAGCCATGAAATATAAGATGCTTACTCCTTGGAAGGAAAGTTATGAACAACCTAGACAGCATATTAAAAAGCAGAGACATTACTTTGGCAACAAGGTTCTGTCTAGTCAAAGCTATGGTTTTTCCAGTGGTTATGTACAGTGTGAGAATTGGACTATAAAGAAATCTGATTGCTGTGATACTTTTGAACTGTGGTGTTGGAGAAGACTCTTCAGAGTCCCTTGGACTGCAAGCAGATCCAATCAGTCCATCCTAAAGGAAATCAGTCCTGAATATTCATTGGAAGGACTGATGTTGATGCTGAAACTCCAATATTTTGGCCACCTGATGTGAAGAATTGACTCATTTGAAAAGACCCTGATGCTGGGAAATATTGAAGGCGGGAGGAGAGGGGACAACAGAGGATGAGATGGTTGGATGGCATCTCCGACACAATGGGCATGAGTTGGAGTAAACTCCGGGAGTTGGTGGTGGACAGGGAGGCCTAACGTGCTGAAGTCCATGAGATCGCAAACAGTCGGACACGACTGAGCAACTGAACTGAACTGAACTGAACTGATTCAAGAACGCTCAGCAGTAAAAGTGATACTAGATTTTAGTTTAGATGGAAGAAAAGCTGTATATTTTTTAGCAACATTTCCTTTCAAAGGATCATTATGAAACTGAATTTCTCCTGAGGTAAATCACAGGAATAACATGCAATGTAGTGTGATTCTTACCCTGCAGTGCCATGGACTTGGCAATCTGGGGCTCTTTGCTATGCTATTCCAGAAGACAGAAGCACCTCATCAGCACCTCTGGTTGATCCTCTTTTAGGACTGACCACCAAAGCTTAGGCTGATAGGATTGGGTAGGTAACCTCAACAGCTTTCAAAGAGGTTTCTTCATAACTCACTTTTTTGTGTGTGGGTTTGAGGGTAGCAGTTAACATATCAACAAAGCAGACCCTTGTTCATTAGAAATTAGCAAGTGCTACCAATGCTGGGTGCTACTTCATCTTGCTAGAGATTGTTAGTCTCTTTTTCTTCTTAAAGTATATACAACCTGATTAATGACAGGGCAGTTACTGCCCAGTGAAAGTAAATGGCTAGAGACTTATGGCTGGCAAAATTCAAAATGATTTAGATTACAATGCATCCAGCAGTGCCTAAATGCTAATTTGGTACTAATTTGTGTCTAAAATCTTAACAAGATTTTAAAAGTTCTTTAGGAAATCCAGGACGAGAAACAGAAAACTAAACAACCCATAAAGTAAAGCATTACAGTGGAACACAGGAACTGAAGGTGGAGGCAGCTGCTGCTGCTGCTGCTGCTGCTAAGTCGCTTCAGTCGTGTCCGACTCTTTGCAACCCCAGAGACGGCAGCCCGCCAGGCTCCCCCGTCCCTGGGATTCTCCAAGCAAGAACACTGGAGTGGGTTGCCATTTCCTTCTCCAATGCATGAAAGTGAAGAGTGAAAGTAAAGTTGCCCAGTCATTTCCGACTCTTAGCGACCCCATGGACTGCAGCCTACCAGGCTCCTCCATCCATGGGATTTTCCAGGCAAGAGTACTGGAGTGGGGTGCCATTGCCTTCTCCAGTGGAGGCAGCAGAGGGTGAAAAGTAAAACTCCTTTAAATCCTGTTTTGTTTACAAGTTCGCATTGCATTGCTTAAACTCTAGGCTCATGTTGTTAGAACTCTGTGAAGTAAAAAATATAGGCTGGATTATCTGGGCCAGCATTTATTATTTTAAATGCTCTGCCTTGTTCTCATGTATGCAGTCTGGTTTTGTGGATTTTTATTATCATTGTGGGGAATTTTTTTGACAATGCATCCCAAGCTTTAATTAAGAAAATAAAATGAACTATTATTATGGGCATACTTAAAGATAGCTAAGCATATTTATGAAAGAAGAAAAAAAAATTTTTTTTAAGCACACTAACCTCAAGATACTACTTTCATGTCTTTTAAAATCCATTGTGAACAATATCTTGGTTATATTAGCATAGCTTATAATTTTATAAGATTCAGAGGATTCTCAAGTAAAACAGGCCTAGTACAAACCATATAAATATTTAACTTGCTAGACCTTCACTTAATGACACCTCTTCATGAGATGACATCTGAAGGTTAACCATTAGCTAACCAAAGTTAGCTTCCTACTTCCTTGCCAGTGGCCTTCACTTCTGCTTCAACAGCTACTCAGTTTTATCCTATGTAGCTGATTCTTTGTCTGCAATCTTTTCATTCAGTCAAGGGTAGACTCTTTCTTCAAAATAATGGTGGTTAACTTCTTTGCATAATATTTAGCAGTAGAATAAAACTCTCATATTTTGTCTTTTGAAACATTAGCACTTCGTGGGGAAGCGATAAAGGAAAGATGCTCTCTTGCTTAAATACTAGTATCAGGAATTTGGGGGCATAAACAGTTGAGAGAAAAATCTTAGTGGAGTGATTTCCTTTTCTGCTAAAATTATATGCATCTCTATAATGCATCAGTTGGCAACATTTTATAAGACAATCTGGAAGTCAGTGAATGCATCTGGAATAATAATGTTTGGAGTCTAAATAGAATTTACAAGACAGATTAAACCTGGAGACGTGATGTTAGGCAAAGAGAATTGAGAAGAAGGAAAGCAAATATAAATTATGACAAGTGATTATGGAAAGGTTCCTTTAAAGAAAGGACCAGCAACACAGCTTAATGGCTGAACATCCAGGGGTAAACCTGAGTGCTGATTTTATGTTCATAGAAATTATGTTAGGAAAGTATGACTAAAATTAAAACTATATTTTCATTCTAACTTCCTATTTTTCCCCACTTAGTTCTATCAGAAAAAGAAAAAAAAAAATAGAGAGAGTGAAACTTCTTGTTCTTGAGCTTGGAATTCAGCCCAAAATGAATTCCTTTCTGCATTCTTGATTACCATTCAGTCATCTATATTTGTCATCTTTGAATATGGGAAGGAAGAGATTTTTCAGATTCACACCATATAACTCATGTAACTAAAATATAGCTTTCTAGTCATGCTTCAGGCCTTGCAGACAGGTAATAAAGAATAGGAGCTCGACTTTGATTGAAGAAACTTTGCATTGAGAAAACAAAATATGATACTTTCTAAATTTTTAAGAAACACAGCCATAGAATACAAGTATATGCCTGATAATGAAGCACGGAATATTCCATGCTTACTTCCCATTTAATTTATAAAGACACACCTAGAGTGTCAGCAGCTGTGCATTCCTCTTTGTGTTCTGAAAAGTCATGCACAAAAATATCAGAGCCCATGGTAAAAATAGGAAATGGGAAAGACTTCCACAAACCAATGCAACTTTCTAACCAAAACAACAATGAAAATAATAATCATGTCATGAAATAACTTAGCCCAGGGATGCTACCTTAGGGTATCAAATAGGTACAAAAGCAATAAACTAGAAATGTGGGCTTGGGGGGCCTCTGCAATAATGCAGATATACACGAAGGTCTGCATTCTTTGGCAGCTTCCCTGGTGGCTCAGACAGTAAAGAATCTGCCTGCAGTGCAGGAGACTCAGACTTGATCCCTGGTCCAGGAAGATCCCCTAGAGGAGGAATTGGCAACCCATTCCAGTATTCTTGCCTGGGAAATCCCATGGGCAGAGGAGCCTGGTGGGCTACAGTACATGGGGTGGCAAATAGTTGCATACTGCTGAGTGACTAACATTTACTTACTTACTGTATTCTTTGGAGGAGGAGAAAGCTGCAGAGAGAGCCATGAACTGAGTCCTAGTGTGCAGCTTGTTACTAATTTTCTCATAATACAGTTCAAAATGATGTCATTTTTTCTACTTACCAATCACATATGAGGTAAAGTGTTAAAACCATATGTATTGCCACAGATCAACAATAAGCATTTCAGGAGCTTTCTCTATGTGCCCATTACTTTATTGAGCTGTGATGTTCATGCCCAAATATTTCTTCCTCTATTTTATTATCCTGGAGTGGCCATCAAGAACCCCTCACATATCTCTATATAATTATGCCATTTATTTCCCCCTAAATCTAAGGCTAAGTGCAAGTGAAAGCATTAGTTAACCAGTCTTTGCAACCCCAGGGACTGCAGCCCGCCAGGCTCCTCTATCCCTGGAATTCTCCAAGCAAGAATGGTTGAGTGGCTATCTATTACCATCTCCAGGGGATCTTCCCTCACTTAGGGATCAAACCTGGGTCTCCTGCCTTGCAGGCAGTTTCTTTACCTGTCTGAGCCACCAGGGAAGACCAAGGCTAAAGACAACATTATATAAATTTCCACTTTTCATAGCCATCTATACCAGTGCCTTATAGCTGTCAGAGGTAGCCAAAGATCGAGATATAAATGCAAAGGAGAAAGAGCCACCAGAGAGCTGGGAGGAAGACCCAGAGTGTTCAGCACAAAACATTACTCAGAGTTAAAGGCCAGAGTTTTAGGTTTTTATCTTATGTTCAGATGGTAAGACCCTTAAACAATGCCAGGGTTGGCAGTACCAATGCTTCAAGCAGTGGGAAATCATGCATAGCTTTATGGTTGGTCCTACTCGTGCCTCCACATCTGTGGATGCAACACACTGTGGATTCAGCCAAACTCATACCCTCTGCTAGCTATTTAGAGGTAAAAAATCTGTGTGGAAGTAGACCTGCCTGTTCAAACCCATGTTGTTCCAAGGTCAACTCTGCCAGATATAATTTGATGACCTCTCAGACATAGATACTTCTGGGTGTCTACTACAAAGCAAATCAAATACCAACTTTGACGTAGAGTCCCCCTGGAGGTGTTTGCTTCATGTCACATGTTAACCAGTGTTTTGGGGCCTGTTTCAATGTGCAGAATGATAGCTCAAAAAGATTGAATACTTAAGGCAGTATTAGAAAAACATCACAGTAGCTTCCCCAATGGGCTCACTGGTAAAGAATCTGTCTGCAGTGAAGGAGGCATGGCTTTGATCTCTGGGTTAGGAAGATTCCTTAGAGGAGAAAATGGCAACGCACTCCAGTACTCTTTCCTGGAAAATCCCAGGGACAGAGAGTCTGGAAGGCTACAGCCCTCAGGGTCGCAAGGAGTTGAACACGACTGAGCCACTGAGCACACTGTAGCTTCCATGTTTGCACTGAGCTGCACATACACATATTACATTTTCCATGGTTGAGTAGCTAGTTTTTCGCTTTCGTTTGTAACATATATTTGCTCAAGAGCTCTCAGAAATAAGACCTCACTTTTGTTTGTTGATGCTTTTGTATGACAAATGTGCTTCCACTGAACAGAAGACTCACCTGCCTATCTCAAAGTGGGCTGCTTTGCTTTTCCACGCTGAGGAATATTTTTAAGTCACTAGAGAAATCAACACAGAGTATAAGCAAGGATCCAACTGCCAAAGAATGGTTATAAATGTGAAGCTTGGCCTGATGAACACCTTTCCTGAGCAAAGGGATGACCGATCATGGGGCTCCCAGCCTGAGAAGTATTTTATTTGTGCCCACTAAGAACCCTGGGACTGAGGTGCCATCTGCCCCAAGGACAGTGTTTCCAGGATAGGATGCAAAGGGTCTATATCATACGTTTACATTTTTCTAAAATACTTTGACTGGTCAATACCAGGAAACAACTTCATGGTATTGAACTTCAAGCTCACAAGAGATGAACTTTCAGGTTATAAATATCTGGTCTTTCTTTCATGTTTATCAGAATCTTTTCCAGGAGACATGCTATACCTGACCTTTTCTCACATATTTCATATCATTGATATTAAGGTGCATAGAGTAATCATGCTTAAAAAACCTTTTAAAAACTCATAAGATTTATCAGATGAAAAACACTGTATTTTATATGCTAATGATTTGGAATGGGCACATGATATAATAAATTGGGTCTTTCAGAAAAATTGACTCTAAAACTTCCAATGATGAGAACTTATTGCTATCCTTGTAATTTACAGTTCAGTTCAGTTCAGTCAGTTCAGTCGCTCAGTCATGTCCGACTCTTTGCACCCCATGGACTATAGCACGCCAGGCCTTCCTGTCCAACTCCAGCTCCTGAAGTTTACTCAAACTCGTGTCCATTGAGTTGGTAATCCCATCCAACCGTCTCATCCTCTGTCGTCCCCTTCTCCTGCCTTCAATCTTTCCCAGCATCAGTGAACATGCGATGGAAGATATACAAGTTTTAGTGGAGAATAAAAGAAAATAAATGAAAGTATGCAATAGGAGTGAGGCTTTGAAATCTTTAATGACAGCTTAAGAAGACTCAGAAAAGCTATCAGAGGCTATTCTTTGATACTTCACACTGACCCAGAGCTAGTGGTGGTAGAAAAGTCTTAGATTATTATTCAAATGGATAAATTAAAGTCACTCACTCTGAGTAAAAGAGCAGTGGATGGTTTAATTTAGAATTTATTTCTATTCCTTGATGTCAGTAAAAAGCTCTAACTATTAAAACAGTGATAAATTAGATTTCTGACTACTTTTAAGGGTTTTAGATGTTAAGGTCACACTTTATTATCTCTAATTGCACTTTAAAATAGGAGAAGGAAATGGCAACCCACTCCAGTATTCTTGCCTAGAGAATTCCATGGACAGAGGAGCGTGGCAGGCTGCTATCTATGGGGTCGCACAGAGTTGGACACGACTGAAGCGACTTAGCAGCAGCAGCGGCACTTTAAAATGTATCACTCTATTTCCTGAACACTTGTGTAGGATTTTTTTTCTTATAGAATATTTTCTATAGAAATGCATTTTTATCAAAAATATTCTTCTATAAGAAAAATTTATTTCCATTTTTTCATATAGAAGAATACCATTTAGGATACTATTGAAGCAGTTCAGATGAGACATGATAGCTCTGAATTAAAGAAGTAACAATGACAGTGGAGAAAAAGGACTGACTGAAGATATGCCCCTAGCTTTATCAATGATACGTATGTTATTAACTGGATTTTGGAGGTAAAGGAGAGGAAAGTTGTGAACATGACATAATATATATATAGTTTTTGGATGAGTCATGGATAAATGACAAGCCTTTCACTGAGACTGGGTATATAACACAAGAGGAAGATTTGGAAGAAAAATATAAGCTTCTTTTGTAATGTTTATAATAAATTTCTCCCTTGGTGGGATGTCAAATATGATGCCAAATATATAGATCTGGAGCTTAGGAGGTGAGCTGGAGTTAACAATTTGGCCATCGTATGAGTGGAAAGCTGGTGGTTGAAGTCATAACAATAAATCAGATTGCTCAGAGATAATAAGTAGCATGAGAGAAGAACAAAGATAAATCTGTGAAGAACAGTGAACATTAACAGGCAGCAGAGGAAATGAAGCCAAGAAGAAAACCCTGAGCAGTGGTCTGATTAAGTTGAGGAATCAGTATATTTTAGAAACTAAAGGAGGGCTTCCCTCATAGCTCAGTTGGTGAAGAATCCGCCTGCAATGCAGGAGACCCTGGTTCGGTTCCTGGGTCAGGAAGATCTGCTGGAGAAGGGAACCCACTCCAGTACACTCAGGCCTCCCTTGTGGCTCAGCTGGTAAAGAATCCACCTGCAATGAGGGAGACCTGGGTTTGATCCCTGGGTTGGGAAGATCCCTTGGAGAAGGGAAAGGCTAGCCACTCCAGTATTCTGGCCTGGAGAATTCCATGAACTGTATGTACAGTTCATGGGGTTGCAAAGAGTTGGACACAACTGAGCGACTCTCACTTTCAAAGGAGGCTAAGACTTTAAAATGGGAGGAGTGACTGCCACAGAGCAAAGTCACAGAATGAACATATCCCTATTGGATTTTGCAGTGTGGAAAGTATCAGTGATCAGTAAATGGTTTCCACGGGGTGATATAAAAATTGAACAAATTATGAAGTGATTAAGTGTAGACATAGTCTTCTTTTTCAGGAGATTTGATACAGAGCATAGTTTCTAACTTGGAGGGAGTAAGGCCTCAGGAAGAATTCTTTTTTTAAGTTTAAGAGAGCTGAATATATTTAAATAGAGAAGCAAATAGCCAGTGTAGAAGGAAAGGATGAAAAATAAGCCAAAGAAAATTAAATGGTAGACTTATGGAGCAGACAGGACATGATAAGCTCTGGCACAAAGATGGAATAATTAGACAGAAGAAGAGCTATGCTTTTCCCTAAAAAAAAAAAAAAAAAAAAAAGATGTTATTTTCTACAGCAAGTATTCAAATTCCTTCTATTTTTTTTTATTGATAGGGTTACTACTTACGCACCTCTAAAGCCAGAGAGATAAATTAGTAAACACTTAATGTTACTGTTCAGTTGCTAGGTCATGTCTGACTCTTTGCAGCCCCATGGACGGCAGCATACCAGGCTTCCTTGTCCTTCACTATGTCACAGAGTTTGCTCAGATTCATGTTCATTGAGTCGGTGATGCTATCTAACCATCTCATCTTCTGCCACTCTCCACCCTCTTCGCCTCTTGCCTTCAATATTTCCCAGCCAGGCCTTTTCTAATCAATTGGCTCTTCGCAGTCAGTGGCCAAGGTATTGGAGCTTCAGCTTCAGCTTCAGCATCAGTCCTTCCAATGAATATTTAGGGTTGATTGCCTTTAGGAGTGACTGGTTTGATCTCTTTACAGTCCAAGGGACTCCCAAGAGTCTTTTCTAGCACCATGATTCGAAGGCATTAATTCTTCAGCACTCAGCCTTCTTTATGGTCCAAATATCACATCCAATCAAGACTTCGGGAAAAACCGTAGTTTTGACTATATAGACCTTGGTGGGCAAAGTGATGCCTCTGATTTTTAATATGTTATCTAGGTTTGTCATAGTTTTCCTTCCAAGGAGTAAGTGTCATTTAGATTCATGACTGCAGTCACCATCCACAGTGATGTTGGAACTGGGAAAAATAAAATATGGCACTGTTTCCACTTTTGCCCCATCTAGAACCAGAGATCAAATTGCCAACATCCGCTGGATCATGGAAAAAGCAAGAGAGTTCCAGAAAAACATCTACT
Source organism: Cephalophus harveyi (assembly GCA_006410635.1). NCBI lineage: Eukaryota > Metazoa > Chordata > Mammalia > Artiodactyla > Bovidae > Cephalophus > Cephalophus harveyi. Next base: position 49,003 of record SJYT01042332.1, read on the forward strand.
TCTGCTTTATTGACTATGCCAAAGCCTTTGACTGTGTGGATCACAATAAACTGTGGAAAATA
>SJYT01042332.1:51576-62608 GCA_006410635.1 Cephalophus harveyi
GAACTCCGAGAGATGGTGATGAACAGGGAGGCCTGGCGTGCTGCGATTCATGGGGTCGCAAAGAGTCGGACACGACTGAGCGACTGAACTGAACTGAACTGAAAAATCAACTGAAAAAAAAAAAAAAAACAAAGATTTAATCATAACTAGAGAACTTCTATTCCATAGGAATTTGATTTATTTGATGATCTTAAACCTTAGATTTTAGTTCAGTTACAGGTAAAGTTGGAACCTAAGTATGAAAATTATACTTTATGCCTTATAAATACTAGAATAGTAATTTAAGTTCAAGGAAGGCAAGAATAGAGAAAACGTTCAATGATTTTAAGAAAGGGAAAGAAATTTTAACTTTTAAAGGACTGCTTATGCTTTCTGAACAAAAAATTAATGAGAATCAAGAAGATATTTTTTTTTCCCAGCTTACCTTTGAAGTTTTTTCCTCTGAGGTTTTTTCCTCCTCTCAGATGTTGGTTAAGTTTCTTATTTTTCATTCATTTGTACCTTTAGTTAAGAGTTTATTATTAGTTTATGGAAATTGCTTGGAGGATGACAATGTTTAATATTTATATGGGATATAACCAATAGCACCCATTTTAGTGATTCTCAAATTAGAAACAGATGGCATTTAGTGGAAGCAATTGTGGAAAAAGAGAAATTTTGTGTAACTGTCAAAGTTCACAGTCCTTGAAACCAAGCTGTTGACTGTATACCGCACAGCCCTCTCTTCACACAAGTAGCTCTGCAGAATAGTGAGGGAGAGCTTCCTGGGTGGCTCAGCAGTAAAGAATCTACCTGCAATCCCAGAGACTTGGAGGAAACGCAGGTCAGGCAGATCCCCTGGAGGAGGGAATGGCAACCTACCCCAGTATTCTTGCTTGGAGAATCCCATGGACAGAGGAACCTGGCGGGCTACCGTCTATGTGGTTGCAAAGAGTCGGACATGGCTGAAGCGACTTAGCACAGCACACAACGTAACTCTAGAGAAGCAAATGAAAGAATCTTTAAATGAATAAAACATATCAATTTATTTAGCTATCTTTTGTAAGCACTGCTCTCTCATTACTGATACATGGGTAATACTTAAGTTTTATATTACTTTTTTCTGGAAATCTTTTATAGCAATGTTGAGCAAAGAGAGGAAATAGAGATTTGACTGGGCCAAATTATGAGAAGCAAAGAGAAGAGTTTGATGTTTATTTCATCAGTAATAGAGAAACTGTCCTTTCTTAAGTGTGAATATATCATGAAAGCCTGAATTTCTTTAAGGAAAGGGTTATAGTTAAATTCTCTTTGTATTCATAAGATTCCACCACTGAGAAGAAATCACCAAATATTTGTCAGTAATAATATAACATTAATGCCGAGACCTGCCATATGTCACATTTCTAAGGCTTATGAAATTTGTCTAATTGAACAAAAGAGTGAACTTGCCTAGGGGTAGCATTTGGCTTCGGTGAAAGTGATTGGATTAATAAAACTCAGTGTTCTCTGCCAGTCCCTAGCCCAGATTTAGTGTGTGTTTTTGTTTGTTGGACTGCTTGCTTTCTTCTGCCCTTTTTTTAAGTTGGGCTTAAGCATTTTAAGTAAGCTTCTAAAGGAAATCTAAGAATAGGCTTTATTCTACAAGTATTTTGAACTTCCTTCATTTTTTTCATGTCTCTGTGGTATTTTAATGGGTAGTTGTGAGAAGCCGTAACAGGCACTAGCTAACTTTTGCCATCCCAACTTGGGAGTTTTGACAATTTCTGAATACTCAATTGATCTATAATGTGCAAAGCATTACATGTCTCCAAGATGGGAGAGGAGAGTGAGGCCAGATAGATAACTGTGACATGAGAAATTGTAACAAATAAAAAATGATCATTAGTCCAAGGAACAGGTAGTTCAAGATAAGAGCAAACTTTTTCCTTAATAAGCTCTAATCATCAGCAAAGCCCTTGTCCCAAGTATTTTGTTCTTAACAGAATGCATTTGGTATAGTTATAATCAGCTTTCTTTTTTAATGTTCATTGTATGAAGTTTGTAGCAGAAGATTCTGAGCTTTAAACACTAATTTAGTTTTCAGGCCACCACATTGTCTTGTTTTATTCATTCCAAATTGTACCATGTTTTGCAATTACTGTCAATGCCTCTGTGGTCTAGTACTGAAGTTATAGAGGTGCTAAGAAATGTACTCCTTATTTTACAGGATAAAACCCGATTCATAGTATGCTTCATGCAGTAATATCTTAAAGTATACAAGAATAATCTTTATACTTTTAATAATCACATTTGACTCCTTCCAAAGGATGTTAGTATGAGAATTCCTGGCCAGAGGACCATATAAATAAAACATATCTTCTCGGGCTGTGGTGGGTAAACTTATGTTACTGAGCCTGTAGGAATATAATATAAAATTACTTTATTACCTTTTGCCCCATAGTGCCTAGTTGTCAATTTCTAGACATTTATTGTCCCATTTGACATCCAAGCAGATGGGTATTACTTACATTTAACCAGTGTCAAGTATATTGCAATGTACAGATTATCAAAACCTTATGAAATTAAGTAAATGTATAGAAATTATTTGTTTCAAAGGATTATTTTGAAAGTTTATATAATTATGTAACATTTCCTAGTTTGATTCTCTTGAAATTCAAGCATGCTTCAGAAGACCTGAAGGATGGGTGAAGTGGGTCATCCAAGGTCTATTTGCACAAAAATTGAGATACTTTGTGAGAAGGAAAAGAGAAGATTGAGACATCAAATAAGTTAGCAGAGAAGGATCATTCTAAAAATAATGTGGTGTCTTTTATTCAGATCATCTGCGGATCTAATCCCCATTACTCATGCTCAAATGCTAGTCAAAATATTTTCTGTATTATAGAATCACTAGTTCTGTACCATGTATTACTAATATCTTCAAGGTAAAGACTCTAAAACACAGCATGTTATTTAAAAATAATGTGTTTCTCAGATGTATTCTTAAAATTGATTCATAGCAAAAAGCTATACAGGTGTATAGAAATAAGAAATACACGTGTGGCCCAATACCACACTTGGATAGATACATTTTTCAGATTCACTTTCTTTTTTATTAAATGACTGTGGTAATCCGCTTCCAAATAGCTCCCAACTGTCTACACCTCTTGGTCTTCATGCCCAGGTCAGTTTCTCCCCTTTCTTGTGGGCTTGACCTGATGACTGTCTTCTTTGTTTCTATACTTCACACAAACATTATATTTTATTAATTATTAATATTTTTGAATCTGTCATACTTTGAATAGGAACTAATTCTGTAGTAAATGGATGCTGTTCCTTGTCACCTGGTGACTAACATAAAAACAAAAAATTTAAGAGTAGTATAAGCCTGTTCTATGGAACACCAGAAGCATATTAGATGTTTGTAAACAAACATATCCAGTCCTGACCTTGGCCACATATTTATGGTATAAGAAACCAAGAAGAACAAGTACACTATAATTACTGTGACTGTGCTGCAAGAGGAAGTTGGAATCATTAACAGAGCAGAGAAAGTAACTATCTTGTGTTTTAGAGACAAGAATATATTCTCTTGACACTAGATTGAAATGAATTTCCTGGACAACATAATGGTTCACATGGACTTGTGGATCAAAGAATCTTTGGCTGGCAGGTGTTTACATGGGGAAGGAACATTCTGTAAATGAGCATTTCTATTTTTAGAACCTGTCCAGACAGAGAATTGAAAATGTTCCTCTTTTTATCTCCCTGAGCCTGACCTTGGATTTGTTGATGAGTCTGTTAGTCTGTCTTGTTTACTAAATATACACAAGATCAGCACATTTCCCCTCTGCAGTCAGCTCAGAAATATAGAGGATTTTGCTTCCTGGGATTTTAATATTTCTTTCCTCAAATAAATAAAACTGTGAACTTTAAGTTCCTTGAGGGTAGACATTTGTATTTGTTCCATTTCTCAGCACCACAAGAGTGCTGTCATAGAGCAAGCAGGTCCTCATTAATACTTGTTCAAGTGTTACTCCAACTTAGAGGTGTCAAGAACATATAAAAGACACTTGAGATGTCTTCATGTACATTCAGGGAATTCTAAGTCTAGTGGGTGTCCTAACTTGCTTTCCTAATATCATATTCTAAACATGCCCTACTTTAATAATATTTAGGCAAGAAGACCTGGAAAAATCTCTTTTAGTTCTTGGGAAATGTAAAAACCAGAATCTTTTATTTTTGGATTTTGCTTGTGTGTGTGTGTGTGTGTGGTCCATCCTACTTTCCTCTCCTCCATCCTCCCTGTAATTAAACTCATCCTTTGTTTTATGAAATCTCAGAAGTTGGAACAACGCTTGGAATAGGACTGAAATTAACAATCAAACTCTTAGTGGAAAGAGAAATGAAAAAATTAACTTATAAGGAAACTATGATACTGGGCAATAAAATATTGACCAAGGCAGGGTCAAGGGGAAGGAAGCATGGGGAACCAGGACCAAAGAGGAGGAACAAAGTCTAGCCTCTCCTTAGAGACTGCTCAGTCAACAATCTGGTCTCCCTCCAGAGTCTGGCTACCCTTTTAAACCAAAGAGGAAAAGAGGTGTGATGGCTGGGAATATTGGGAAAGTTGTTAGCACTGTGCAAATGTGATGCATTGACACTTGTGTTCTCTGGCCTTGTTAACTGACTGAAAATAGATTGCGCTTTACTGGCCCTCCATCGCTCTATTTTCACAAACTCTGAAACTGGTGTGCTATTTGTTTAACAGTCCACGGTTAAAGAATGTTTGATTATTTTCAGGAAGCATCTAGACATTTGAAAGTGAAATTGAAAGTCACTCAGTTGTGTCCAACTCTCTGCAACCCTATAGGATTTAGTCAAGTGCTTTATATTAAGGAAGTTCTTATTGGATGTGCTTAAAAGTCATAAGAATTTCAAATCATGAATTTGGGTGTGTGTTGTATGTATGTGAGTATGTGAGTGTGTATGCACACACATGTATATGTATATGTGTATATATTTTATATGCATGTAACCCTGTGGACTGTAGTGCAGGCTACAGAGACAGGTTCCTCTGTTCATGGGATTCTCCAGGCAAGAATACTGGAGTGGGTTGCCATTTCCTTCTCCAGGGGATCTTCTCAACCCATGGATCCAACCAGCATTTCCTTCATTGAAGGTGGATTCTTTACTGCTAACTTCTTTCATCAAGCCTATTTGGTACCACCAGATCATAAATAAAATATTAGACTTTCATTGGAGGGAAAGCAGAGCCGTGCCCATGGAGCAGAGGAGGCGGCATGAGAGAAGGGTTTGTGGACATATTTAAATAGAGTAGGTTTCTAACTCTTTGGAATTCCAATCTTATTAGCTCAGTGGGTTCAAGAGTTCACAAGAACATAAAGTCTTCACATAATACTCAGTATGTTTTATGAAATTGAAATAAGAAATGAGTTATGTTGATGTTAGAGAGAGAAAAAAAAATTGTCTACAAATTCACCTGAAGGCATTGTATTCAGCCCCAAGGTTTTCATTTGATCAAATTTTATATCAAGTACACAATGTAAAATCAGGTTTTGTACCTGAGACAAAATCCAAAGAAGGTAAGATACAAGATGTTACATATAATCTCAGTTATCCTGTATGTTTGAAATTAAAATATTTGCTTAAAAACTCAAATATTTCTATTGTAAAATATGATGGTGCTAAATTTGAAAAGTAAAATGCAATTTATCTGTTTAGTCTTCCATTATTTTTTATGTACTGCTTTATTCCAAAAAGATTGCCTCATAAAAATTAATTATATGTGAAAAACTGCGGAGGGAATAGCCAACAGCTCATTAATTAACCTTTATTAAATGTCATTTAGGTGTCAGAAACTTTCATATCCATCACCTCATATATTCCATTCCACAAACTCCATTAGGCCTATTTTTATTTTTAAAAAGACACTGAAGCTCTTTACACGAAGTCATTTATTGGGCTGGCCATTATATAAATGGTAGAGCTTGGGTTCAAGCCAGGACTTAGACTCTGTGAGTTTCCCCAATGCTTCCCATCACTTTCTCTTAGCTTAGAATCAGGATCAAAGTTATATTTTCCAAACTGAAAGGATTGCTACTGCTAAGTACACAAGACAAAAAATTTCCTGGTGAATTAAGTTGAAAACCACAGCTTCAATCCTAGGAAAATGTAACATGTCTAGGATAGGAGGAGTGAAGCAAATGTTCTATAAATACGTGGTGTCCCAGCTTAAATGATAGATTTAATTGGATGCAGGTGATCTTCTGGGAGCTGAATCACTATCACAGACTATTCTGATTACTATAAAATAAAGAATATGTGCAAATAGTTACTGACTGGAGAAAAACCTGAAGGCCAATGTGTTCTCAAACACCATCTCAGACCAGGCTCACCCGAACTCCAGAACAAAATTGTTGTTAATAAGTTGACCCCCTCAAACACTAATGCCATGCATGGTGTTTCACACGGGTCTTCTCTCTTCCCAAGTCCAAATCCTATCTGAGAGCTGATACCTTTTAGCAGAGAGCCACTTCTTCTATGTTACTGAGAAATTCATACTGCCAGGATGGTTTTCCTTCAACTAGATGCTCTTCAGGCATCACCACTGTGGCTTTCAGATGGATGCCTACCTATTGCGATCATCGCAGAGAAAGTCTCCGCCTCACATTTTGAAGTGAGACTGTCTGATTACATCTTTATGGAAAAGCCCAGATGAACTTATTGGCCAACCCATACTTGCAATCTCTACTTTCTCTGTCATTTATAACTTCTTGATACCCCCTTCCGCTCTTATTTGGTCTTTATAAGAAAATGCATGAGATTCAAATAATTTTGCAGGTGTCTGTTCAGATCTCCACCCTCCATGTTTTAATATACTTAGATTCCCATCTGCCTCTTAGCTGTTCCTATTCAGCCTCTAAGTGTAGCAGTATGACTGATTAGTATATGTACATGTGACTGTGGGTCTTCCCAGGGAGCTCTGTGGTAAAGAATCTGCCTGCCAATGCAGGAGACACAGGTTCAACCCCTGGACTGGGAAGATCCCCTGGAGTAGGATATGGCAATCCATTCCAGTATTTTTGCCTGAGAAATCCCACGGACAGAAGAGCCTGGCAGGCTACAGTCCATGGTACTGCCAAGAGTCAGATACAACTTAGCAATTAAACCACCAAATACTGTCTAGGAAAAAGGATCATGAATAAGGGCTTCCCAGATGGCAACCCACTCCAGTGTTCTTGCCTGGAGAATCCCAGGGACGGGGGAGCCTGGTGGGCTGCCGTCTCTGGGGTTGCACAGAGTCGGACACGACTGAAGCGATTTAGCAGCAGCAGCAGCAGGTGATGCTAATGGTAAAGAACCCGCCTGCTCATGCAGGTTAGATGTAAGACACNCCTGGAGAATCCCAGGGACGGGGGAGCCTGGTGGGCTGCCGTCTCTGGGGTTGCACAGAGTCGGACACGACTGAAGCGATTTAGCAGCAGCAGCAGCAGGTGATGCTAGTGGTAAAGAACCCGCCTGCTCATGCAGGTTAGATGTAAGACACATCGGTTCACTCCCTGGGTTGGGAAGATACCTTGGAGAAGGGAATGGCAATCCACTCCAGTATTCGTGCATGGAGAATCCCATCAATAGAGGAGCCTGGTGGGCTACATTTCATAGGGTTGCAGAGTAGGACACAACTAAAGCGATTTAGCACAAGGATCATGAACTCTTCACACTTTAATATGCACAAGTTATTTAGTTTCTTGTCTTATTTTCCTCATTTAAAATGTGGATGATGGTAGTACCTACCCCCATAGACTTCTAAGAGAAGTAAATGAGTTGAGTGTAGATTGCTTAGAAGAGGACTTGTCATCTAATAGGCTCTGTGATGATGATGATGATATGATGCAACTGATTGACGTGGTCGCCTGTTTTTGTTGACTCTACCTTATTTGTAGTCCCCACTTTTCCTGAAGATGGATGCCTTATTCAATTTGATGCTGTATAATCATGACTCCAATTCTGTTTTAAATAAATTACAGTGGATTGTTGTGAAACAACATAGCTATGCCAGTGCTGTCTCCCTGTTGGGAAATTGTATTTTGAAAAAGCCCATCCTGTAGGTTAGTTTCTATAGTAGTAAACCAAACAGCAAATAGTTTCATATTTCTCTCTAATTAACATCTTGATTTAACTTTATGACTGAGTAATCCTTATTTGCTAGCTAACAGCTAGAGTTGTAAAACACCCACAGTCAAAAATCTGTTAACTTACTCCCTCTTTTTCTCCCTCAAATATCTCAAAGAAGTGCCATCTTCTTTCATCTTCAAGAAGACAATGCCTTGTCTGAGCTATCACAGGGGTGTGAAATATTTACCTTCCATTTATTATCCTGTTGGGGCTTTCCCGATGGCTCAGTGGTAAAGAATCTGCCTGCAATGCAGGGGACACTGGAGATGTGGGTTGGATCCCTAGGTCAGGAAGATCCCCTGGAGGAGAAAATGGCAACCCACTCCAGTATTCTTGCCATCTCCAATCTCATGCGACCCCTGGTGGGGTCGCAAAGAGTCAGACACAATTGAGCACCCACATGCATATATATTACCCTGCTGTCGGATACTTAGATTGGTCATCATTGGGACAGGAAGCTTTCATACTATAATAAGGAATGTTTTCTTAATAGCTAAAACAGCTTACATTATGACACTAAAGTAATTTCATAATCCTAAAAGGCTGAGTAAAAATAATTAGGTGGTATGGGAAATCAAAAGTAGACAAAGAAAGGAAAGGAATGAGGCAAGAGGAATATAGGGTAATAAATACAGGTGAAGACTGAGGCAAAAATAAGTGTATGAGTTAGTTTCCCACAAGAGTGCGCTTGTCAGTAGTGGTGGGATGAGTAATATGTAGAAAAGGAAGAATCCCACAATGGAATAAATACATGGTTCTTGCTTAGAGTTCATCTCTTACACAGTAACAGTCATACTATTAGGTGGCACTGTTGTCTCTGAAGGTTCAACTGGGTGAGGATCTGCTTCCGAACTCATACACAGAACTTTTGGCAAAGCATAGAAAATCTACTTCCAATCTCATTCATGGGGATTTTACTACAGAGCTGCTTCATGTCATGGAAGCTGGCTTTCTCCAGAAGCAAGAATTCCCAATGAGTAAGAGAACACCAAAGCCTCCAAGATGGAAGCCACCATCTTTGATAATCTGATTTTAGAAGTGATACCTTATCATTTCTGCCACATTCTATTTATTAGAAAGTGAAAAATGTCATTCACTCAGTCGCGTCTGACTCTGCAACCCAACTGATTGTAGCCCACCAGGCTCCTCTGTCCATGGGATTCTCCAGGTGAGAATACTGGAGTGGGTTCCATTCCCTTCTCCAGGGGATCTTCTCAACCCAGGGATTGAACCTGAGTCTCCTGCACTGCAGACAGATGCTTTACCATCTGAGCCACCAGGGAATTAGTAGAAATGAGTCATTAAACCCATGCCACATTCAAGGGGAGGGAATTGCACAAGGACACAGATACCAGGAGATGGGATAGTCAGAGGCCATTGTGACTGTCTATCATACTGAATTCAATACTATCCCTCAGGCCAATCCCAAACTTGTGGAAGGTGACTAAAGAATTCAGGTATGTATGTGTAGAATGAAAATGGTATGCAAGAAAATATTTTCTATTTTAAGGTTCATCTAATGATTCAGAAATACAATAATGACAACAATAACAAAAATGTCTTGCCCTTAGAGGTACACATATAATTTTTTTAATATTTAAAATATTATATCTGGTATTTGCTTTGTGTGCAGGCCGAATCACTTCAGTTGTGTCCAGCTCTTTGAGATCCTGTGGACTGTAGCCCACCAGGATCCTAAGTCCATGTAGATTCTCCAGGCAAGAATACTGAAGTGGGTTGCCAGCCCTCTTCCAGGGGATCTTCCCAACCCAGGTATGAAACCCCAGTCTCTTACGTCTCCTGCAGGCTGGCTCTTTAGCGCTAGCACCATCTGGGAAGTCCAGTACTTGCTTTAAACTTCCTCAGTTTTAAAACATTGACATTTAAAACAAACAAAATGGATAAGATGAGTGAAGTATTGTTGAACTATATTATGGATACTTAAAAAAATAAACATAATGATAGATAGATATCACACCTAACAATAATTTCTTGGAATAATATAACACCCAGAAAATATTCAAAATTCCCAATTTGCATCTGATATAACTTTTTACAGTTGTTTTATTTATCCACTAATTAGGATAATCCACCATTATCTTAATAATGATCCACTGTATTGATTTTACTGAGTGTATGCTTTTAGTGCCCTTTATCTCCTGTGTTTTCTGTAAATTGATTTTATATCTGGAGGCTTGACTGGATTCCATTTCAATTGTTTTGGCAAAAATACTTCATAGGTTATTCTGTGTACTTCTTCTTCTATGATATCAAGAGATGTGTAATGAGACTAAATTGATTGCTTTGTTCAGGTGTTGTCAGCTTGAATAATTGTAAAATTCTCAGTCTTTCACCTAATTACTCTAGCATTGTGGTTACCTTCCAGATGAAGTCTTTCACTATTTTGGCAAAAATACTTCATAGGTTATTCTGTGTACTTCTTCTTCTATGATATCAAGAGATGTGTAATGAGACTAAATTGATTGCTTTGTTCAGGTGTTGTCAGCTTGAATAATTGTAAAATTCTCAGTCTTTCACCTAATTACTCTAGCATTGTGGTTACCTTCCAGATGAAGTCTTTCACTCTTTGCTTCAAAAAAGTAAATTTCAAATCAGATCATTTCTTTGGCATTTACAGGTTAGAATTCTTCTGTAAGAAATAATTTTTTTTCTACTCACATATTTGGTTTCCCTGAAATACAGTTTATACAGAAAAGGCAAGATAAAAGAAAGAATACAAATTTTAAATTATTTCTGAAACTTGCTTAATTTTTGCCCACAAAAGTGTGCATGGTAAATATTTATACCTCAGTATTTTTTTAAATAAACAAAGCCATATTTACCACCTACTAGTTAAAATTCCAGAGAGAAT
>SJYT01042334.1:0-18019 GCA_006410635.1 Cephalophus harveyi
TTTCTTGGCTATTGTGAATAATGCTGTGATGAACAGGATAGTTCATTAAGATCTGAAGTTTAATTCTTCTGGATAAATATCATATGATGGTTCAATTTTTATTTTTTTGAGAACCCTCACACTTTCCCATGATGACTGTACCATTTTAATGTTCCCATCAATAGAGTACAAGTTTCTCAAATTCTCATTATCCTTACCAACTTTTGGTCTTATGATAATAACCATGTCAACATTTGAGGTGACATCTCATTGGGGTTTTGATTTTCATTTCCCTGATTAGTTATGATGAGCATCTTTCCATACACTTGTTGGGCATCTGTATGTCTCTTGTCACTTTTTCATTATTTCTGCTTCTTAGTATCAGTTAAAGTAATTTACCTATGATGAATTAATAGATCCTCATATGTGTATTTTCTAATATTTTAAAGTTTTCTCTTCATAGTTAAACTTTAGATACACCTGGAAATTAGTTTCTACATAGGTTGCAGCAAGATTGTTGTGAATGTAAAATATAAAGAATTTGACAAAGTGTCAACATCAAAAAACTACAGCATACTAACAGCAGAATGCAGCTGGAAGCAGCTGTCAAAGGCTAGGAGATGCTTTGCTTCTGAGAAAAGTCCCCTTTCCCAGGCTGCCTCACTGTTTGACCTCTGGAGTCCCATGGGCTACAGAACAGGTGATTCTCAACATCCTGGGAGACACACACCTGAACACCTGGCATTTCTTCCCAGCACTCATTGCTATCTGGAAGCCCAAAGAGGCTTCCTTCCTTCCAGGTTGGCACCCCCAGGCCATAGGACACCTTGCAGGGAGTCAGGGTGGACTGGAAAAGGGCAAGGCTCATGTGGCCACCTTGGTGCAGCAGAACTTTTGGCTATCCAGCATTTTCTGGGTGTGCCAGGGAACATTCATCCCAAGGTCAATCCCAAGCATCCTCTGTACTTGAGAAGGGGCCATACCCTGACACGACTGGGGGCTGAACACAGGCTCAACCATGTTACTGCACATCCCTCCAGAAAGTGGCAGCTGCAGGAAAGCTGGCCCAAACACTTGGCCACAAAACATGCTACCCAGCAGAGAAGAAGTGATATCTCTTCGGTGGTTCTGCCAGGTGGATACCTTGAACTGTGCTTTGCCAGCAGTGAGCAGGCAGTTTCTTTCCCCCCAGGCAGGTGAAGGCAGGCCAGCCCTTGTCCTGCTTGCCAAGTGATAAATTAATGCATTATTTATAAAGAATTTTTAAAATAAGAAAAATAAGGGGGGGAAGGAAGGTATGTGATTCAGAGTTCTGTAATTTCTCATCAAATAACTAAAATGGAAAACTTAAAAAATTGTTATCTCTGAAAAGTAGGCAGAAGACTTAAGCAGACTTTTCTCCAAAGAAGATGCACATATGGCTAGTAAGTTCATGAAAAGATGCTCAACATCCCTCAATTAGAGAAACACAAATCAAAACTACAATGAGGTATCACCTCACACTGGTCAGAATGGCCATCATTAAAACAATCCACAAGCAATAATTACTGGAGAGGGTGTAGATAAAAGCGAACCACCTTCTTGCAATGTTGGTGGGAATGTAAGTTGATACAGCCATTATGGAGAACAGTAAAAAATGAGAAGAGAGATTCCTTAAAAAAGGAAGATTTTTTAGAGATATTCCTTAAAAAACGAGCAATAAAACTTCTATATGACATAACAATCCAACTATGGGCAATATGCCCAGAGAAAACCCTAATTAATAAAAACACATGTTCTCCAGTATTCATCAAAGCACTATTTACAATAGCTAGGACATGGAAGCAACCAAGATGTCTATTGACAGATAAATGGATTAAAAAGATGTGGTAAACATAATGAAATATTACTCAACCATAAAGAGGAACACATTTGAGTCAGTTCTAATGACGTGGATGAACCTAGAGCCTATGATACAGAGATGGTATACTATGGGTTAGTACCTAAAAAAGATTTTATATATATATATAATCTAGAAAGATGGTACTAATGAATCTATTTGCAGGGCGACAATGGCTGTGCAGTGAAGCCGGGGCAGCTGCCCGGTCCAAGAGCAGTGGTGCAGGAGCAGAAGCTGTGTGGCACAGGAGTGACTGAGAGGAAATACCCCACATCCAAGGCCAGGAACAGCAACTGTGAGGAGATACACCATGTCCAAGGTAAGGAGCAGCAGCTGTGCTTTGCCAGAGCAGCCATGAAGAGATACCCTATGTCCAAGGTAGGTGCTGAGAGGGCATTAGAGGGCAGACAGACTGAAACCACTATCACAGACAACTATCCAACCTGATCACATGGACCACAACTTTGTCTAACTCAGTGAAACTAAGCTATGCCATGTGGGGCCACCCAAGACAGACGGGTCATGGTGGAGAGGTCTGACAGAATGTGGTCCACTGGAGGAAGGAAAGTCAAACCACTTCAATATTCTTGCCTTGAGAACCCCACGAACAGTATGAAAAGGCAAAATGATAGGATACTAAAGAGGAACTCCCCAGGTCGGTAGGTGACCAATATGCTACTGGAGATCAGTGGAGAAATAACTCCAGAAAGAATGAAGGGATGGAGCCAAAGCAAAAACAACACCCAGTTGTAGATGTGACTGGTGATAGAAGCAAGATCCGATGCTATAAAGAGCAATATTGCATAGGAACCTAGAATGTCAGTTCCATGAATCAAGGCAAATTGGAAGTGGTCAAACAGGAGATGGCAAGAGTGAACATCGACATTCTAAGAATCAGAGAACTAAAATCGACTGGAATGGGTGAATTTAACTCAGATGATCATTATATCTACCACTGTGGGCAAGAATCCCTTAGAAGAAATGGAATAGCCATCATAGTCAACAAAGAGTCTGAAATGCAGTACTTGGATGATATCTCAAAAATGACAGAATGATCCTGTTCATTTCCAAGGCAAACCATTCAGTATCACGGTAATCCAAGTCTATGCCCTGATGAGTAACGCTGAAGAAGCTGAAGTTGAATGTTTCTATGAAGGCCTACAATACCGTTTAGAACTAGTACCTAAAAAGATGTCCTTTTCATTATAGGGGACTGGAATGCAAAAGTAAGAAGTCAAGAAATACCTGGAGTAACAGGAAAATTTGGCTTGGCAGTACAGAATGAAGCAGGGCAAAAGCTAATGAGTTTTGCCAAGAGAATGCACTGGTCATTGCAACCACCCTTTTCCAACAACACAAGAGAAGGCTTTACACATGGTCATCACCAGATGACCAACACCAAAATCAGGTTGAATATATTCTTTGCAGCAAAAGATGGAGAAGCTCTATAGAGACAGAAAAAAAAGAAAAAGGCCAGGAGGGGACTGTGGCTCATATAATGAACTCCTTACTGCAAAATTCAGACTTAAATATAAGAAAGTGGGAAAAACCACTAGACCATTCAGGTATGACCTAAGTCAAATCCTGGTGATTATATAGTGGAAGTGAGAAATAGATTTAAGGGACTAGATCTGATAGAGTGTCTGATGAACCGAGGTTCATGACATTGTATAGGGGATAGGGATCAAGACCATCCCCAAGAAAAACAAACGGAAAAAATCAAAATGACTGCCTACAGAGGCCCTGCAAATAGCTGTGAAAAAAAGAAATGAAAAGCAAAGGAGAAAAGGAAAGATACAAGCATCTGAATGAAGAGCCAAAGAATAGTAAGGAGAGACAAGAAAGCCTTCCTCAGCAATCAATGCAAAGAAATAGAGGGAAAAAATAGAATGGGTAAGACGAGAGGTATCTTCAAGAAAATTAGAGATACTAAGGGAACATTACATGAAAAGATGGGCTCAATAAAGGATAGAAATAGTATGGACCTAACAGAAGCAGAAGATATTAAGAAGTGGCAAGAATGCACAGAAGAACTGTACAAAAAAGATATTCATGATGCAGATAATCACAATGGTGTTATCAATCACCTAGGGCCAGACATCCTGGAATGAAGAGTCAAGTGGGCCTAAGGAAGCATCACTATAAACAAAGCTAGAGGAGGTGATGGAATTCCAACTGAGCTATTTCAAATCCTAAAAGATGATGCTGTGAAAGTGCTGCACTCAATATGCCAGCAAATTTGGAAAACTCAGCAGTGGCCACTGTACTGGAAAAGGTCAGTTTTCACTCCAATCCCAAAGAAAGGCAATGCCAAAGAATGCTCAAATTACCACACAATTGCACTCGTCTCACAGACTAGTAGAGGAATGCTCAAAATTCTCCAAGCCAGGCTTCAACAATAAGTGAACTGTGAACTTCTGGAAGTTCAAGCTGGTTTTAGAAAAAGCAGAGGAACCAGAGATCAAATCGCCAACATCCGCTGGATCATTGAAAAAGCAAGAGAGTTCTAGAAAAACATCTATTTCTGCTTTATTGACTATGGCAAAGCCTTTGACTGTGTAGATCACAATAAACTGTGGAAAGTTCTGAAAGAGATGGGAATACCAAACCACCTGATCTGCCTCTTGAGAAACCTATATGCAGGTCAGGAAGCAACAGTTAGAACTGGACATGGAACAACACGCTGGTTACAAATGGGAAAAGGAGTACGTCAAGGCTGTATATTGTCACCCTGCTTATTTAACTTATATGCAGAGTACATCATGAGAAATGCTGGCTGGAAGAAGCAAAATCTGGAATCAAGATTGCTTGGAGAAATATCAATAACCTCAGATATACATATGACACCACTCTTATGGCAGAAAGTGAAGAACAACTAAAGAGCCTCTTGATGAAAGTGAAAGAGGAGAGTGGAAAAAGTTGGCTTAAATCTCAACATTCAGGAAACTAAGATCATGGCATCTGGTTCCATCACTTTATGGCAAATAGATGGGGAAACAGTGGAAACAGTGGCTGACTTTACTATTTTGGGCCCCAAAATCACTGCAGATGGTGATTGCAGCCATAAAATTAAAAGGCACTTACCCCATGGAAAGAAAGGTATGACCAAACTAGACAGCATATCAAAAAGCAGACATTACTTTGTCAACAAAGCTTCGTCTAGTCAAGGTTATGGTTTTTCCAGTAGTCTTGTATGGATGTGAAAATTGGACTATAAAGAAAACTGAGTGCAGAAGAATTGATGCTTTTGAACTGTGGTGTTGGAGAAGGCTTTGGAGAGTCCCTTGGACTGCAAGGAGATCCAACCAGTCCATCCTAAAGGAGATCAGCCCTGGGTGTTCATTGGAAGGACTGATGTTGAAGCTGAAACTCCAAATCTTTGGCCACCTGATGTGAAGAGCTGACTCATTTGAAAAGACCCTGATGCTGGGAAAGATTGAGGGCAGGAGGAGAAGGGGACAACAGAAAATAAGATGGTTTCATTGTATCACCAACTCAATGGTGAGTTGGACACGAGTTTGAGTAAACTCCAGCAGTTGGTGATGGACTGGGAGGCCTGGAGTGCTGCAGTTCATGGGGTTGCAAAGAGTCAGACATGAATGAGCGACTGAACTGAATGAAGATATAGACATAGAAAACCGATTTGTGGACACAGTGCAGGAAGGAGAGAGTGTGCCAAATTGAGAGAGTGGCATTGAAACAAATACATTACCATGTATAAAATACATAGCTAGTGAGGACTTGCCATATGAAACAGTGAACTCTGTGACAACTTAAAGGGATGGGATTGGGTAGGAGATGGGAGGGAGTTTCAGAAGGGAGTGGACATGTGTATACTTATGGATGATTCATGTTAATGTATGGAAGAAACCAGCAAAATATTGTAAGCATTTATTCTCCAGTTAAAAGTAAATTTAATTTTAAAGAATGGTTATTTCTGAAGAATGGGCCTGATGCAGGGGGAGAAAGGTGATAACATATTTTTCCAATATCCTGTTTTTAAAAATCATTGTTTACCATACATAAAGCAGAATGAAAGGAGAGTTATTATTCAATGTGGGGAAATGTTCCCCTCCTACATCCCAGAATTTGCTAATTTAACTTCAGTTTATTTTTTTCTAATGTATACAAGTATTTTATTTATTATTTTTATTCACTATTCAAACTTTCCTATTTCCCAAAATATTTAAGGTAAACACCTTGTGTTATTTTTATTTTCTTTTTAAAATCTTCATTGGTGTGTAGTTGATTTACAATGTTGTGCTAGTTTCTGCTGTACTGCAAAATGAATCAGTTACCAGTTCAGTTCAGGTGCTCAGTCATGTCTGCCACTTTCCAACACCATGGTCTTATCCACTCATTTTTAGATTCTTTTCCCATGTAGGCCATTACACAGTATTGAGCAGACCTCCCTGTGCTATAGAGTAGATCTTTATTAGTTATCTGTTTTATACATGCTGTGCTGTGATTAGTTGCTAAGTTGTGTCTGACACTTTATGGACTGTAGCCCATCAGGCTCTTCTGTCCATGGGGATTTTCCAGGCAAGAATACTGGAGTTGGTTGCCATGCCCTCCTCCCCTAGGGGATCTTTCCAACCCAGAGATCAAACCCAGGTCTCCCACATTGATTTTATATATAGCAGTGTGTATATGTCGGAGAAGGCAATGGCACCCCACTCCAGTACTCTTGCCTGGAAAATCCCATGGACGGAGGAGCCTGGTGGGCTGCAGTCCACGGGGTCGCTGAGTTGGACACGACTGAGCGACTTCACTTTCACTTCTCACTTTCATGCATTGGAGAAGGAAATGGCAACCCACTCCAGTGTTCTTGCCTGGAGAATCCCAGGGACGGGGGAGCCTGGTGGGCTACCGTCTATGGGGTCACACAGAGTCGGACACGACTGAAGTGACTTAGCAGCAGCAGCAGCAGCAGCAGCAGTGTGTATATGTATAAGCTGAAGAACAAGATGAGTGAAAGGTAAAAGACAAAAGGAAAGAATGCATCTGGATGAATGCAGAGTTCCAGCAATAGGCAAAGAGAGTTAAGATAGCTTTCCTAAGTGATCAGTGCAGAGAAGTAGAGAATAACAATAGAATGGAAAAGACTAGAGATCTCTTCAAGAATATTAAAGATACTAAGGGAATATTTCATGCATAGATGGCCACAGTAAAGGACAGAACTAGTATGGACCTAACAGACGCAGATTTTATTAAAGAGGTGGCAAGAATTCACAGAACTATACAAAAAAGATCTTAATGACACAGATAACCACAATGGTGTGATCATTCACTTAGAGCCAGACATTCAAGAATGCAAAGTCAAGTGGGCCTTAGGCATCATTACAAACAAAGCTAGTGGAGGTGATGGAATTCTGGTTGAGCTATTTCAAATCCTAAAAGATGATGGAGTGAAAGTGCTGCATTCAATATGTCAGCAAATTTGGAAAACTCAACAGTGGCCACAGGACTGGAAAAGGTCAGTTTTCATTCCAATTCCAAAGAAAGGCAATGCCAAAGAATGTATAAACTATTTCACAGTTACATACATCTCACATAGAGGAAAACAATAGAATGGTAAAGACTAGAGATCTCTTCAAGGAAATTAGAGACACTAAGGGAACATTTCATGCAAAGATGGGCTCAATAAAGGACAGAAATGGAGAGAGGATGAGATGGTTGGATGGCATCACCGACTCAATGGACATGGGTTTGGGTAGACTCCAGCAGTTGGTGATGGACAACAGGGAAGCCTGGCCTGCTGCATTTCATGGGGTCACAAAGAGTCGGACAGGACTGAAACTGAACTGAACTGAACTGAACACGCCCTAGCAAAGTAATCCTCAAAATTCTCCAAGCAAGGCTTCAATAGTACATGAACTGAGAACTTCCAGATATTCAAGGTGGATTTGGAAAAGGCAGAAGAACAAGAGATCAAATTTTTAACATCTGTTGGATCATAGAAAAAACAAGAGAATTCCAGAAAATCATCCAGTTTTGTTTCATTGACTATTTTAAAACCTTTGACTGTGTGGATCACAACAAACTGTGGAAAATTCTTAAAGAGACAGGAATATTAGACCACTTTCCTGCCTCCTGAGAAATTTGTATACAGGCCAAGAAGCAACAGTTAGAAACAGACATGGAATGACAGACTGCNCAGTTTTGTTTCATTGACTATTTTAAAACCTTTGACTGTGTGGATCACAACAAACTGTGGAAAATTCTTAAAGAGACAGGAATATTAGACCACTTTCCTGCCTCCTGAGAAATTTGTATACAGGCCAAGAAGCAACAGTTAGAAACAGACATGGAATGACAGACTGCTTCCAAATTGGAAAGGGAGCACATCAAGGCTGTATATTGTAACCTTGCTTTTTTAATTCATATGCAGTGTACCTCAAGTGAAACGCTGGGTTGGATGAAGCCAAAGCTGGAATCAAGATTACTGGGAGAAATATTAATAACCTCAGATATGCAGATGATACCACACTTTTGCAGAAAGCAAAGAGGAACTAAACAGCCTCTTGATGAAAGTGAAAGAAGACAGTGAAGAACTGGTTTAAAACTCAACATTCAAAAAATGACAATCATGCCATTGCATCCCAACACTGAATGGTAAATGGATGGGGAAAAAATGGAAGGAGACACAGACTTTATTTTCTTGGACTCCAACTCACTGAGGATATTGACTGCATCCATTAAATTAAAAGACTCTTGCTCCTTGGAAGAAAAGCTATGACCAACCTAGACAGAATACTAAAAAAAAGTAGAGACATTACTTTGCCAACAAATGTCTATTTGGTCATAACTATTGGTTTTCCAGTAGTTATGTATGAATGTGAGAGTCGGACTATAAAGAAAGCTGAGCACCAAAGAATTTATGCTTTTGAACTGTGGTTTTGGAGAAGATTCTTGAAAGTTCCTTGGACTGCAAGGAAATCAACCCAATCAGTCCTAAAGGAGATCAGTCCTGAATATTCATTGGAAGAAGCTGAAGCTTCAATATTTTGGCTACCTGAGGAGAACTGACTTGTTAGAAAAGGCCCTGATGCTGGGAAAGATTGAAGGCAGGAAGAGAAGGGGATGACAGAGGACGAGAGGGTTGGATGGCATCACCGATTTGATGGACATGAGTTTAAACAAGTTCCAAAAGTTGGTGATGGACACACATGCCTCTTGTGCTGCAGTCCAGGGTGTTGCAAAAAGTTGGATATGACTCAGGGACTGAACTGAACTGAACGGGAGTGTGTATATGGGGGCTTCCAATGTGGCGCCAGTGTCGGAACCTCTCTCTGCCAATGCAGCAGGCATAAGAGATGCAAGTCCTGCCTGTGCTTTCCTCTAAGATATTTACAGCGCCCAGTCTTATATTTAGATTAATCCATTTTGAATTTATTTTTTGTGTATGGTGTTAGGTAGTATTTTAATTTCATTTTTTGCATGTTATTGAAGAGACTGTCTTTTCTCCACTGTTTATTCTTGACTCATTTTTTATAGAATAGATGATTATAAGTGTGTGGATTTATCTCTGGACTTTCTACCCTATTCCATTGATATGTATTTCTCTTTTTGGAGAACACATTGTTTTAATTATAACTTTATTTTGCAAGTAACCCAGAAAACATCTAAATCATTAATACATCTTGAACAGTGAAACATTTTTCAATTAAATGTGGTTATTAAATAAAATTACACATGACAATCAGATTCATCAGTTTCTAAAGTTATTGAATGATTTAAGCTTTTTCATGACTATTTTCAATTAGCTTCCATATAAATATTTATTCTGAACACAATATTCAGAACAAAATTCAAAATGTTTGCTAATTAATATAAATATCTGTCTTATTAAACTAGTTCTTTTTAAAAATTAGTATTTTTCTTTGAGTCCATGGAAGAGATGTAGTATGCAGATACCATTACATGGAGTATTGATTTTGTGGGCTAACTTTATTTCAAACACTGGCCCAAAAAGAAGATTCTTTCTGAGCATGAATCAGCCTGCTTACAAATAAGTGTTTGGATCAAATCCAGGTCCAAATCAGAGATTTACACTTTTTTTTTTTTCCTGGTTCTGTGTCTTTATCCATATTTCATTGAACCTAGAGACCTATGTATTATAGTTTCCAATTTTATTTGTAATGACAAAGAAAAATATATTATTACTATTAGGTGGCTTAGTGGTAAAGAATCTACTTACCAAGCTGGAGACCCAGCTTCAATCCCTGGGTCAGGAAGATGCCCCCAAAAAGAGAATAGCAACCCACTCCAGTATTCTTACTTGGAGAATTCAATGGACAAAAGAGCCTGGTGAGCTCAGTCCATGGGATCACAGAGTTGGATACAATTTAATGAATTATGTATGTATGTATGTATGTATCATACTAAAGGAGAGAATAGTTTCTTTCTAAAATATGCATGTGCCTAAAATGTATGTAAAAGAATATTATCAATATACGCTAATGATTAAAGTAAGATGGTGATAACTTAAATTGTTACACATCAAGCAAATTAATTATAGAATTTCCCAGTAGAAACAATGATTAAAATAATGTAATATGTGGCAGTCTGGATGGGAGGGCAGTTTGGGGGAGAATGGATATATGTATGTGTATGGCTGAGTAACTTCACTGTTCACTTGAAACCATCACAACATTGATAATTGGCTATACTCCAGTACAAAATAAAAAGTTTAAATAAATAACACAATATGCATTGACTAAAAAAGCTAAATCAAACTACAAAAGACTAAGATAATGGACTACTTTGTGTTCTGTGCACACATTATTTGCAATTACCAAAACCAGAGAGTTATGCAGTAATACAAATATGGTAACCACGCTTGAGGAATTGTATCTGAGTTGATTGTGCAAATCTTAGAAGTAAATAACAGGATCATAATTATTGGAAATTACTTAGGTTGAAGGTGAAATAAAAAGTAAAGTCGGTTTTAGCAATTACATAAATCCCAAGGTTTTTTAAATATTTGCTATAGGAAAGGAATTATGAAACTTGGATTTTATGTCATTGAAAGAGATAGTAAGTGGAAATTACATTCACATGGGTGAATAATATTCTTTTAATTCTACTGCATTGCAGACAGATTCATTACTATCTGAGCCACTTGGGAATCCCAATGTTTTACTGTCAGTGTTAATATTTTCCTTTACTACTGACTGAATTACTTTCAATCATTTTTAAAAATGATTTGTATCATTTAAAATGATACAAATAAAAATAACTTATCATTAACTATTAGGATTTATTTAACTCATTAAAAAATAGTTCTAATAGTTAGGGCTTAAAACTGGAGTTTGTTGTAAAATACTGATGAAGAACACAGAAAATTTTCTATGAATAATCAAACTGAGCCACTTGGGAATCCCAATGTTTTACTGTCAGTGTTAATATTTTCCTTTACTACTGACTGAATTACTTTCAATCATTTTTAAAAATGATTTGTATCATTTAAAATGATACAAATAAAAATAACTTGTCATTAGCTATTAGGATTTATTTAACTCATTAAAAAATAGTTCTAATAGTTAGGGCTTAAAACTGGAGTTTGTTGTAAAATACTGATGAAGAACACAGAAAATTTTCTATGAATAATCAAGGGAATTATGGGAGCTACTTTTATTTTTACTTTTTGAGATAATTAGTGTTTTATCCTTTAATTTGTTAATGTAACATGTACATTAATAAAGTTTTCTAATGTCTATTTGTCTTTAGGATTTTTTTTTTTTATCTGAGATCCTAGGAAGGTTGTCTATAACATCCTCTGTTGTTTCTCTAGTCACTTAATTGGCTATTATCTGAATTTCAACATTTCACATATGAATTGATGACTGGCTGAGCTGGTGGGTCCTGTGAGACTGGGGTGAGGGGCTTTCACTTCAGGGAAATTGGTCATTGCTTCTGCTGAACACTCCAATAGCTCCCACTGAAATCATTTTAAATTAATATTCTTGTTTTGGTTTTGATGAACTTTACCAATGGATAATCTCAAACCCTACATGCATTATAAGTACAGGTCAGTATTTACAATGTTAAAACAAACATACAAAGCAACAAACAAAAAAAACTGCTTAACCCAGGCAAAGCAAACATGTTTGTATATGCATGTGACCCCCTTTGTTACACATGAAGATTTGCAGATTTTTTTTCTCACTGTCTTTTCACTGAGACTGTATTGCTCCAAAGGTTTTGCCTTAGTTGGGAATGGAGTGGAGTCCTCATCCCCTATTCATCTCCAATCCCTCATTTTGAAAGAGTCCCAAACTTTGCCTTTGTTACCCATGCAACTTCCTAATCCTAAGCCTCCATATTAGGCAAACACTTTCAGAGTCCAGGCACACTGCTAGACCCCCAGCCACCATGCACCTTAGGAAATAAAACATTTTACATACAAAAGTAAAAGGTGTTATAATCTGATACTGCCATTCCAGAATTTTATCATCCATATTGAAATTAGTGTTACCGGAGTCAGGTTCAGCTGCTCACCACTCACAAGTCAGTAACTGGAGAGACAAATTGCAGTCGAAGGGAAAACTTCTTTAATCAGAAAGCTAGCAATCTGGAGAGAAGGTGGATTCATGTCCTAAGACAAACTCCAAAGACTTTGCTTGATCATGACAGTTTTTGAAGGGAAAAAAGGAGGAGGGGAGCAGAGAATCTCAGTGAATCATGGAGGCATGAGGGTGGGTTCTGCATTGGTCTCCATCATATACAGATTGGCTGGCTCTCACTTCAGATTTATCTTGCCCATATGACCCACCAACTTAGCGATTTCTTTCCTATGATTGGGTTCTTTCAATGTTTGAGGGGAACTGAATCAGATAAAGAGGAAAAGGGAAAAAGAGCTGCTTTCATTAGGAAGTTTTGTTCCATGGAAACATCTTTCCATCATTAACTCTAACTAAAGGAAGCCAACCAAGACCACACTTCAGAAGATATCAGTGCTTTCCTCACTCTTCCATTACTTACCTTTCCAGGAATAAAAAAAAAAAAAAACCTACAAACCTCTCAGATCTTACATTGAACATCCAGTCTAACATCACCTATTCCCTGAAACTTTAGAAATCTTCCTGTAATGTTACTGTCAAGTAATAATTGTCACTTGCCATCTACCTCTCTGCCAGTGGCTAACCTTCAACACCCCCTGAAAGGAGTTCAGGGACAAGATCGGGAATGAAGCATCTGTACTCTGGGAAAAACTGGCAGAACAGGACTCCAGATAGTTAAATGGTTTCAGAAGATTTTATGAACCCAATTCCTGCATCTCTTTATACTAGAAAACCACTAAAATTATCAACAAAAACATCTGCTCCTCATGACTAGCAGCAAACTTCTGGCAAAATATGTGCTTGATTGCATTCAACTCCCTTCACCAAAATCACATATGTACTGATTTCCCCCCACCTCTTTGTAAGGATTCCTAAGAGCTATCCAAGAGGCTATATCCAAAGCTATCGTTCTCACTTTGCCCCAAATAAAACTTAACTCACAACTCTTACATTGTGTATTATTTTTACTCAACACTAAACTAGCAATCACTAATATATCAATTTGTTTGCCATATGTCTCCATTCTATTCACGGTTCAAGGTGATATCACAGCAGTTTTTTAGGTGACCTCTGTCTTTCCTTTCCAGAACAACAAATTTTTAGCCAGGATTAAGTCCATTTCTCAATATATTCTCCATTTTCTAGTTTTGTATTAATATTAATGTTTCTTATTCTTGTCTAATTTCCTTTAAAAGTGCATCTCTCCGTGCATGTTATTCAGGTTCCTTTCACTACATATCTAATAATTTTTTTTCTTGTTTATGCCAGAAGGATTAAGATGCTTTTTTGTTCTTTTTCCTGGAAAAGAAACCATACTCCCAATTTGGGTGATGCTGTCTTCTCATGGTGCTTATTTGCACAATGAAATGTGTTAGCTTGGAAGATATTAAAAGGAACAAGCTTGATCATGTGAGACACCTACTTCAGGTGAGATCACTATGCAGTCTGTAGACAAAGAAATCTGTTTATTTTATTTATTTGCTTTCTGGAAAAACAGATAGAATGTTACTCTTAGCCAGCAAGTTTTGAGAGGATCTGAATACTGAGATTTCCCATATGTGTGTACTCAGAGGCTATCATCCCTGGACTAAATGTCCCGTTTCCTACCCTATTAGGGATCTGACTGATAAAATGTCATGACTTCAGATTACTCCTCATCTTGGTCTCGAGTGACCTTGGCCTGCAACAGTGTGGAGTGAGGCTTGAATTCCAAACCAGAGACTGAAGCTGGGTCACAGTGGTAAGAGCACTAGACCCTAGCCCCTGGACCAGTGGTCAGTGAGTGACAAGGACCCTGACCCTTCAGCTTTGCAGGAAAGAATTCCCACAAAGATTGAAAGTATGAAACAAGTAAAGTATTTATGAAGAGGGAAAAAGAGTACAGTATGTGTGGATAGACACATGGGCAGACACAGGGAGAAAGAGTCACTGAGTTATGCCCTATAGCAATTTGAATCCACCTGTGGTGCATTTCTCCTGGGTTCCTCTGGCTGATCATTTTTATTTACTTGGTTCATAGCCCATATTTGGTATATCTCAGGATCTTCCCATGTGTGCACATGCATCTCTTAGCCAAGATGGATTTTACCAAAAAGGTATATGGGCAGAGAACATCCCTTGACATAACTTCCCTTTGGCCTCCTAGGAGACTTTCTGCATGTTGTGTGGTCAGGGAAGTCTCTTGACTTGTAGAAGAGAAATATGTGGTCCAGGCAGGGCCCAGCCTCCTCTTCTAATTGTCCTGTTATTCTTGTCTTGGAGTTTCACTCCATAGGGAATGACTCTTCAATAGCTTTACACTGGTGACACCCATCTGACTCTTGCCTCAATCATTAGATACTGAGGCAGCTGTTGATTGTTCTATCACTCAGTTCACTTCAGTTCAGTGGCTCAGTCTTGTCCAGCTCTTTGTGATCCCATGGACTGCAGCACGCCAGGCCTCCCTGTCCATCATCAACTCCCGGAGTTTACTCAAACTCCTGTCCATTGAGTCTGTGATGCCATACAACCATCTCATCCTCTGTCATCACCTTCTCCTCTTGTTCCCAATCTTTCCCAGCATCAGGGTCTTTTCAAATGAGTCAGCTCTTCTCATTAGGTGGCCAAAGTATTGGAGTTTCAGCTTCAGCATCAGTTCTTCCAATGAACATTCAGGACTGATTTCCTTTAGGATGGATTGGTTGGATCTCATTGCAGTCTAAGGGATTCTCAAGAGTCTTCTGCAGCAGCACAGCTCAAAAGTATCAGTTCTTCAGTGCTCAGCCTTCTTTACAGTCCAACTCTCAATACATGACTATATATATAGTCATATACAGGACTACTATACATGACTGCTGGAAAAACCATAGCCTTGACTAGATGGACCTTTGTTGGTTCTATTGCTAGACAATTAAAGTTTTGATAGAAGCATCATAAAGACACTCACATACATGAGTGGTCTAAGCACCTAATTAACACTTCTGAATCCAGCAGTGTCTTTTTTACAATGCCCTGATTTTCAATAAAAGCGGGCTTTTTAAAAAATTAATTTTATAAAAGTAGAATTGATTTACAATGTTGTATTAATTTCTGCTGTAAAGCAAACTGATTCAATTCTACATACATATATATATGTTCTTTTTTTTTTTTTTTTTGAATTATGGTTTATCTCTTTTGCATTATGGTTCATCACAGGAGATTCATTGAATCCCAAGAGCAACCCTGTGAAGTGGGTACCATATATATAACCACTTTACAGAGGAGAAAACTAACATATAGAAAAGTTGAGTCATGAACTTGGCCCAGAATTTTGGCATTTAAAATTTTACTGGGCTGCTCTGATCAACACTTTCAAATATTGCTCACAAACTCTCAATGTAGTACCAACAGTATAAGTGTCCCCTCATCATGCTGCTTCTTTGTTTTTATTGATAAGCCCCCTGCAGGGCCGTTCAACAGCTGAGCTACCAAGTGTTTATCAAGGACAACAGGAAATGATGGCATCTTGATGCAGTTTTCTTCATTTTTATATCAACACAACTTTACTTCTAAAAATAACTTTTATTTGTCTTTGTCATAAATAAGTTGATTAAAACAATTTTACTTATATCATAAACAAGTGGATTTGAAATCATATCAAACCAATTTGAAAAGAAAATTTCCTGGTAGACATTGTAACTGAACGTACTCTTACTTTTCCTCTGAATGTTGCAGCAACAGGTGAGGGACAGAGAGAAGAAAGCAGGATGTAACTGGGCTTGGAAAAAAGAAACCACAAAGGGAGATCTACAATCATGGGTTGATTATTATTCAAACCAATCCCTCGATCTTCTAACTTTAAAAATAGCCTTTATAAATTATTTTTTATGTGTCCTGTATGTTTTCTTTGGGGCTTCTTATTGGTCAATATTCTGATGCAGAGAATAAATTCCAACCTAGAAAGAACAGGTTTTATTCTTCAGTGTGCCAGATGGTACAGAATTATTGAGATGGCTGGATAAAGATCTATAGGGTGAGATTCCAGAATGTATTCTGAAGGCTATACTGCAGGACCATGTTGTCAAAGGAGCTGTTTCTCCTTCAGTGATCAGGAAGCTCTTTGTCAAATCAGGAGATGTCTTTTATTATAAATGCAGAAATAAAAGGCTGCCTCAATCTAAGCTGCTAAATTAGCTAATTACTGGTTCCAGAAGGGCATCACTGTGCTCCAGTCAGGAAAGGTCAGGTGCAAAATCAGAAAGCTGCCATATACCTTTAGGGTCCCACCTTATCATTCTCTACTATCATGAAGCCATTTCTGCTAAACTAGCAAGCTGGGAGTCATAGTTTGGCTCCAGAACTATTCCACAATTGTTCAAATAACACTGAAAAAAAAAAAAAAAAAGGGGCATGCACAATATCCAATTTATCTCAGCTCAAATTTCAAGTCTCATAAGATTTCATCTGATGTGGAACCTGAATCAAACCTGGGTCACCAGCTGAAAAAGGATTGGAGGAATATTTGTGTTAGCTCTCCACAGGAAAGAGAAATCACACTAGAAGAAAACTGGAATAGACAACCTGAAACAAACCACCAGAATCACATTAGATGTTACTCTTACTTCTTTCCATTCCTCTTTGAAATTCTCAAACCTTTACTTGTTATACAGAAAATTATAAAGTTGGTCCTTCTCTGAGCATAGTCTCCAAGTCTAGCAAATTCCTACTCTGAATAAAGTCTTAATTGATGTTTATCCAATAAATTAATGTGAGTGATACACTCTTTGAGATTTGAAAGTATATTTCTGTCAGATTAAAATAGGAAAATATTGGTCATTCTGCTTACTTTCTTTATAGATTTCTTCTCAATATGAAGAGTTATCAGCTGGCATCTTACCTGGAATTCCTATGCATTTGGGAAATTTGTTAAATGTTAGAGAGGACTGAACATACTTAACAGTATTTATGATTTTGTTTGCATAAGAAATTGGGAAACACAAGAGTAGAAAATATTCCTAAAGGATAGAATACTCCAAACAATGCAATTAATCATGAAATGATCCACAGTTTTGAAAGTGGAATAGTAATTATGAATATAGCTTGGTGGCTATAAATCTAATCTTTCTTTATCTTGTCTCATGGGCACATAACTGGTTCCTGGGAGGTGGAAAAGCCATAATTAACAGCTGCAACAGCTGTTGTCAATAACAGACAGGCAGACAAAGATCTGTAAATTTTTGTAACCCAAGCAGTTGTGATTTGGAGCCTGATGTTACATAAAATGCTGGGTGATGTCTTCTTTCAGACCTCCAAACTTCATCTGAGACCCCCCAAAAATGGAGCTGTTTACAGTAGTGAAAAGTCCTGCATAAGAAAAAAAAAATAAAATTCCCCAAAAAACCAAATTCAGAATAATATTTTTTTTTCTGTTCTTCTTTTAATAATGTTTGTTTCCCTAACTTTATCTATGCCTGGTTTCAAACTGTAATAGCTAGGAGTTGGTGGTTGCTTCTGGAAAACTGAGTATTTCTCAAAGTTTATAACCAAGTTAGCTTTGATAAGTAGAAGATTATATTTTTGAACTTATATGTAACCAGCAACACTGCCACCCTATTCACCTCATTGGATCTTTGGTGAA
>SJYT01042337.1:1263-122622 GCA_006410635.1 Cephalophus harveyi
CAACCCGTCCCCCACACCCCACCCTCGTGCCTGTTAAAATGCAACTTTCAGGGCTCCTCTCCAGGCCCATTGGGGTTCCCTCATAGCTCAGTTGGTAAAGAATCCGCCTGAGATGCAGGAGACCTGGGTTCAATTCCTGGGTCGGGAAGGACCCCTAGAGAAGGGAAAGGCTACCCACTCCAATATTCTGGCCTGGAGAACTCCATGGACTCTATAGTCCATGGGGTCCCAAAGAGTCGGACATGACTGAGTGACCTTCACTTTCACTTTCACTTCAGACCCACTGAACCATTACCCTAGGAATCTGGATTAAGTCAATTTAAGGAGGGAGGTACTGAGTGCACTGGAGTGACCCTCACCAGAGATGGATGTGTGCACTCTGTAGCCCAAACTCCAACTGGTTGAGCTTACCCAAAGTTACTGAAGAGGAGAGCAGGATCCAAGCACTAACACTTAGGGTGGAGAGGTGGGGTCTCAACAGTTATATGTCACAGACAAAGAGTAGCCAGCCAAGGATACACAAAGAAAGTATATGAGCTTAGCAGGACAGAATTATACATTATCACTAGGATGAGGGAGTATGTGGACAAAGTTCGGCTGGGTACTTGGATTTATTTTTTCCTCTGAATTCCTAGAAAATGGGACTCCTGTGACTGACCAAGAATATAGCTTGAGCCTGCTGATAGCATCCTGGACAATAAGAAAAACCAATAGGCTAACATTTAGGTACAAAGTAGATCAAGTAGTAGAGTTTTTAAGTATTATCTTGTTCAAAGTAAGAAAAGATCTTAATGTCTCTCATTTTCATCAAGTATGTAACAATAACTTTTGGGTTAAAAAAAAAAAAAACAATTAGGAAATGTTTAAACAGGTGTCTAATATTTTAAGCTCTGGAAGAAAAAAGGTGATTTGCCCCAAGTGTACTATTCCTCCCAGTTATATTATTTCCTTTCCAGTGTTTTTTAAATGGTCCTAGTTTCCAAGGTAACAGCTACAGGATACTAGGTCATATTCCTCTCAGTTTAAGAGTTGCAGGCAGGTGCTGTTCAGAATGTTCTGAAATCCTTGGATCCAAATACCCAAGTGCTCTTCTGGAATTAATAAGCAAAAATATTCAATCACTGCAAACCTTAAAGCTGAAAAAGCTTCTCTGGGTAACAACAGCAATTTGCTGCTGCTGCTGCTGCTAAGTCGCTTCAGTCGTGTCCGACTCTGTGCGACCCCATAGACAGGAGCCCAACAGGCTCCCCTGTCCCTGGGATTCTCCAGGCAAGAACACTGGAGTGGGTTGCCATTTCCTTCTCCATTGTGTGAAAGCAAAAAGTGAAAGTGAAGTCACTCAGTCGCATCCGACTTCTAGCGACCCCATGGACTGCAGCCTACCAGGCTCCTCCATCCATGGGATTTTCTAGGCAAGAGTACTGGAGTGGCTTGCTATTGCCTTCTCCGCAACAGCAATTTACACACCTGCAAAGCTTTGCAACACACAAGGCCCTTTCCCATGCATTTCTCACAGAGTCTTCCTCAGAGGGAAGCAAAGCAGATATTAATATTTTCCCGTTTCACAGGAAGGGTTATGTCTTAGGAATGGCGCCGGGATTTGAACCTTGACCATCAGGCTCGGGAATCTTTTCATGATACATGAAACACATTATTAATTTAAAAGGGTTTCTTTTCTTTTCAGAAGTAAATCTAAGGGACTTCTCTGGTGGTCCAGTGGCTAAGACTCCGTGCTCCTAATGCAGGGGGCCTAGGTTCCATCCCTGGTGGGGGAATTAGATCCCACATGCTGCAACTAAGAGTCACACGCTGCAACTAAAGATCAACATGCCGCAACTAAGAGCTGATACAGCTAAATAAATAAATATAATTTTAAAAATTAGGTTCAGTTCAGCTCAGTTCAGTTGCTCAGTCGTGTCTGACTCTTTGCAACCCCATGAATCGCAGCACGCCAGGCCTCCCTGTCCATCACCAACTCCCGGAGTTCACTCAAACTCACGTCCATCAAGTCGGTGATGCCATCCAGCCATCTCATCCTCTGTCATCCCCTTTTCCTCCTGCCCCCAATCCCTCCCAGCATCAGAGTCTTTTCCAATGAGTCAACTCTTCGCATGAGGTGGCCAAAGTATTGGAGTTTCAGCTTTAGCATCATTCCTTCCAAACAACACCCAGGGCTGATCTCCTTTAGAATGGACTGGTTAGATCTTGCAGTCCAAGGGACTCTCAAGAGTCTTCTCCAACACCACAGTTCAAAAGTATCAATTAGGTGATTAATATTTTAAAAAAGTAAATCTGAAAGGAACATTTGATTGGTAAATGTTTTATCTACAGTTTACATCATCAAATATTTCAGTGATGCCAGGCTCAGTTTTTCTGGTGAACTTGAAGCCTAAATTTCCTGGGAAAACAAAAGGACTGATGCTGAAGGTCCAATACTTTGGCCACCTGATTCAACTCACTAGAAAAGACCCTGATGCTGGGAAAGAGGGAGGGCAGGAGGAGAAGAGGGCAGGAGGAGAAGAGGGCAACAGAGGATGAGATGGTTAGATGGCTTCACCGATTCAATGGACATGAACTTGGGCAAACTCCCAGGAGATGGTGAGGGGTGGGGAGGCCTGGTGTGTTGTAGCCCATGGGGTCTCAAGAGTTGGAGATGACTTGGCAACTGAACAACAACAATGAAATATAAAGAAACTCACAAACACAGAGAACAGACTTACGACTGCCAAAAGGTAGCTGGGTGGGGAGGGAAGGATTGGGAGTTTGGGGTTAGCAGATGCAAACTAGTATATATAGGATAGATAAACAATAAGACTCTACTGTATAGCACAAGAAACTATATTCAGTATCCTGTGATAAACAATAATGGAAAATAATATGAATAAGAATACATATGTGTATAACGTCATTTTTCTGTACAGAAAAAGCCAACACAACATTGTAAATCAACTACACTTAAATAAATGTTTTTTAATTTAAAAAATGTGTACGGTACAGCTACAGCAGGTAAAATTGTCTAGAGGCAAGTTTAAATGCTTCTATTAGAAAACAAGAAAGGTCTAAAACAAATAACCAAATTTCCTCTATAAGAAACAAGAGAAAGAGGAGTATATTAAAGCTAAATAAATAGAAGGAAGGAAATAAAGAGTAGAAATTAACAACATACAGAACAATAAATATTTAAAAAATTTTTTAACCAAAACTGGTGGGAGTTTTTGGTGAAATACAATAAAATTAATAAATGTCTAGCCAGACAAATCAAGAAAATAAGAGAGAAAACACAAATTACCAACATCAGGAACAAAAGAGGAGACCTCATTACAGACACTAGGGAGATTAAAAGAAAAACAGAATAATATTATGAAAAACTTCATGCTGCTGATTTAGGAAAAATTCACCTTTTCCTGGAAACACAGGAGCACACACACGGTTACAGTCTCTGAAACTACTGCTTCTCAGAGCAGTCTCAACCATTTATAATCATTGTAACTTTTAACCAAAATAACTTTTATTTTGCATAGAAAACATTTCACATGGAAAATGTGAATTGTCACATCCCAGCATTTAATCAGACTAGCAGAGTTCATGAATTCACATATAACTTTCTACAGTCACTAATATTCCATATACCACTTCTCAAAATGGTAGAAACAAAGATGTTCACTAACATGAACCAATGACATAGGTTTTCTGTAGTATATAAAAATAAGCTAAAGTATAAAAAATTTAAATATGCTTAATAATACTTTATTTTTTCATCATATTTACAAATGATTTAGGTATTTAATGACTTTCCATTAATTAGCCTGATCTAATGTCAATCCAAGATTTAACTTACCAAGATCTTGCAAATTTATCTTCAAGCTGACATACCATAGGACATAATTATTACACTAATCAAATAAAGTACATCAGAATAAGGATTAATTTGGTCAAATACAAATTTATATTTATCATCAGTTCAGTCCAGTCGCTCAGTCGTGTCCAACTTTCTTTGCCACCCCATGAATCGCAGCACGCCAGGCCTCCCTGTCCATCACCAACTCCCGGAGTTTAAGCAAGCATTAAATGGAAGTAATGCTAGCTTACTTAATCAGTAAACCTGTATAAGTTTAGAAAAAACATACCCAAATATAACATAAATGTATACATGCATTATATATAATGCTGATAAAGAAAATATAGCTGTTTTATTAAACCAAATTATTAAAATAATCTATCCCTTCTGAAAAGGTTTTTTGCAGTTCGCATAAGAGACTTTAACTGGTTTGCTGCTGCTGCTGCTGCTGCTGCTAAGTCGCTTCAGTCATGTCCGACTCTGTGCGACCCCACGGACTGCACCCTACCATGCTCCTCCGTCCATGGGATTTTCCAGGCAAGAGTACTAGAGTGGGTTGCATTGCCTTCCCCTTAACTGGTTTAGTGGGTTGTTATTTGGAAGAAGACTGGAGAATCTGTTAGGTAAGCAAGACCACTGGTGATAAAGAACCCACCCCTGGCTATTTCTAATTACAGGGAAATGATGCTGACTGGGAGATCCCCAAATCAGTATTATGATGAGCTGCAGACTCTTCATTCTTAAATAGTCTCCTGCCATATTCATTCTACCAGGATTAAAAGGTCTTCACAGCTCAGCAGTTCCTTTGACTGCATCATGATTCAATTATCCTTTCAAGGGTGATTTGAGACCTGTGGGCATTCTCCAGTCCTTTCGGCTTCCCAGGTGGATCGAGCGGTAAAGAGCCCATCTGCCAATGCAGGAGATGTAAGAGACTTGGGTTTGATCCTTGGGTCAGGAAGATCCCCTGGAAGAGGGCATGGCAACCCACTCTAGTATTCTTGCCTGCAGAATCCCATGGACACAGGAGCCTATCAGACTACAGTCCACAGGGTCAAAGAGTTGGACACAACTGAAGCAACTTAACGTGCACACACACACTGCAGTCTTGGTCTTACTTCCTGAAAAACCGCAAGTGGAGAAATCCACAGCATGGGTTCCAGTTGTAGTCTCAGGTGGTCTCCATTCAATAAAACTGGAGGAATTTTTCTCTTGCCCTTGATTTGTTTCCATGTCTTCTTCATCACCAATGACCACTGTCTTACACTTTCCTTCTGAGAAGCCAATGCTCCTGAGGATGGGAGAATTTCAGAATCATTTCATTGTAGCTGTTAACTTTTTGATGATATAAATGTTATGGTTCTCTGACCAGTTATCACTAGTGCTGAAGGCTGGGGAGGCCATACAGGTTCAAAAAACATCACCATCATCATCTTCTACTGATGAGTCTTGAAATTTATTAGACCTAGAAACTAAAGGATTAGGTGGACCACTAAATGAATTTCCTACATTAGTGAGACACATCATTCATTAGATATTTAATGAATGAATATATGAATGGTCCTCACTGAGTCAGCCCCTTTGGGGAACTGATCTTTTCCCTCCCTAATTCATCAGTGGCCTCTGATATTCTGGGACAATCCCTTGAATACTCCACACAGACAACCACAGATTTCAGATACTCTGCTGCTTATGTTGTTCTCTATCCTGGGACCCACCCTCATCATCAAGATTGAGTTAAAAATAAACCCAAGAAATGGTAACAGCTTCTTGCCTTAGCCCTTCTAGAAAGGTATCACTGTTTAAAGGGGATGTTTTAGAATTGGAGCAAAAATGCATTGCTCTAGTGACTAAAACATTCAGCCATCAAGTCTAGGAAGAGTTCATCTGAGTTAGGCCTTTTGGATCATCTCATACACTCTCTACTCATCATGCCCTTCCACACTGCTGAGCTTTTACAGTTTTTCATCAACCTTGCCCACCTGGTGAAATACCACCTCAAAATTATCTTCTCTATCTCTCCTGGTTAGCAGCTCTCACCTGTTTCCTTAGCAGAGCTCATACCTTTACAGCTGTGCTATTAGTTATCATAATTATATATGCCGTCCTCTCCTCTCCCAGAGACATGAAGCCCAACAAGAGGGGGAGGAGTTGCTGAATTCAAAAATGGACTGGGAGAAGAAGGCAGTAGGAGAGAATCAGAGAGATGGCAGTGGGAGGACTCAGATGGCATTACCAGCTTTGAAGATGGATGGGGCCACGGGTCAAAAGCGTAGGTGGCCTCTAGAAGCTGAAAAGGTGAAGAAACAGATTCTTCCCTAGAACTTCCAGAAGAGGAATTAGCCTTGCCAACAGATTTTTCACTCGGTGAGATCCATATCAGACTTCTGATCTAAAGAATTGTAAAATAATAAATTTGTGTTGGTTTCTTTTAAAAAAAGAAAAGAAAAGGACTGTTTTACTTGCCAGTTTGTGTTGCTTATCTTGATTCTGGCAAATTCTATTTTTCAGCAGTTACTGGCAACATCCCCATGAAAGCACGAGGGCTTCTCAGTGAAGAACTATGGTCTGAGCCACTGCTAAAAGCTGTGATTTCAGGTGATCAAGTCTCACCATCACTCACCAATCTTTTCACTCACAGTGCTCCTCTTTTCCCAAATGCCCTATTTGATATCTTATTTAAGCCAAATTGTTTCCCAAATTTTTTGACCATTACCTTTGGGATTTCTGCCATATCAAAGTAGCACCAGAGCTAATAGTAACTTAATCCCTTTCTTCAAAGCAACTTAATTTTTAAATAGTACTTTTGCTTTATAGGTAATATGCATAAAATATTAGGTTTGATGTGCTAATTGTTTTCTCCAAATACACATTTAAAAACAAAACTATTAAAATTTTAAAAAAAACTTTGCATTAAAATAAACTTGTAACTACTAAAATTTTAAAAACAACTCTGCCTAGCTACCCAGGAAAATCTTTTCATGTACATCAGTAGGATAACTCCTCCACTTTGTGAAATACTTCCTAAGTTTTTTCTACCCTCCCCAGGCCTTCTGCCCAGAGCTACCCCTTCATTTTCAGCAGGCTCCCTCACCTCCTACCTACTTAAATAAAGAGTCCTTCAGACTTGAATTCCATCAAGCAATCTCCCCGTATCTTCCCACTCCATACACACCCCTGAAAGCTCACCCGCATCTGCTCTCATCCTTGCTCCCTCTGCCTTTACTCTCAGAAGAGGAGCCTGACCTTCTTTCCACTAAAGAAATGTCTGTTCACTCATGTTCTGAAGCCCATTCTAATACACTGCCTCAAGGATCTTACCATTAAAATAGTTTTCAAGGATTTACCTAAATTATACAAACAAATTCTTAAAATGAGCTGATTCCTTTACTTTTTAAAATCTAGCATATTTTAAATCCCAGAAATCCCATTCCTTATTTTCTGAGAATTATAGGAATATTATATTTAAATAGGCACTTATTTATCTCAAAAGCCAATAAGAATGGGACTTCTTTAACTTAGGAAATTTTTATCAACTAATAACACCATCTGGATTTGGAAAAACGTTATACATCCATAAAATGAGATGTAAAGACTTTTTTTGAATTACATACAAACACAGAGTTTAATTCCAGTCATAAGTCAAGAGTAAACACAGAAGTACAAAAAATTTACTGGCTCAGATAGCAAAGAGCTGTTCTCCTTGGTGAAATACAATATTCTTAATTGTTTTGAGCCCAAATAAATGAATAACCAAACAAATAAGGCTAACAAACTAGTTTCTCTGTTGTCTCTCATCCAACAGAGACCCGATCTCTACAAATCATCGACCCATTCACATGTTATAGTTAGACATAACACCAGATTCCCAATCATTGCTGCCAAGAGAGGGCAGTGATACTGTTGCAAGCAGAACACATACAAACCACAAAATTAATACAGAACAATATTAAAATTACATTAACAGAGAGCAAAGCAAAGTTACTGTCATTTTGAGAGCCAAAAAACAAAAGATATGTCTAAGCTTTAAGCAACCCATGAGTTGCATTTCTCTGGGGAAAACTACACCTAGTTTTGTTAGGTGAATCCATTGAGCAGCTCAGTAGAAGATCTCCAAGATGTTAAAGTATATTTAAAAAAAAAAAGTAAAAATCATGCCTCTCATACAGATATAAAATGAACATGTGTTAAAGATTTTATTGAATGTATTAATCAATGAAGAAACAAGGTAGATATTGCAACAGCTCAAACGAGAAATAAAAAACCACAAATTTATATGGAGTAAAGGAATGCTGAAATGAATCTGCAAATGGAAGCAAAATAAGCTTCTTCCACGGTGGCAGACAGAAGTCAACTGAATCTCTACTAGTCAGGACAGATTTTGCATGTCTATAAACATGAATTATTTTGTGTTGCTATCAGCTATCTTAGAGAAGGAAATGGCAACCCACTCCTGTAGTCTTGCCTGGGAAATCCCATGGACAGAGAAGCCTGACAGCTACAGTCCATGAGGTTTCAAAGAGTCAGACATGACTTAGGGACTAAACAACAGCAATCAGTTTTCTACAATTAACAGTTTTAAGACAGTTTTCATAGATTCGGAATCATATAACTCTAATCAGATAAGCCTGGGGGACTGTCTAGATTCTAGACGATGCAGTTATCCACCTGGGCACATATTCTTCCCACACAAGAGACACTTCTCCCATGAAAACAGAAGAAACAGGGATTGTGTGAATATAAGTAAATTTGGAGTTGCCGTTCAGTGACTAATTTTTTAAAATGTCAGTGCTGCAGTCACCATCCTCAGTGATTTTGGAACCCAAGAAAATAAAATGTGTCACCCTTTTCACTTTTTCTCCATCTATTTGCCATGAAGTGATGGGACCAGATGCCATGATCCTAGTTTTTTGAATGGTGAGTTTTGAGCAAGGTTTTTGGAAATTAAGGAAGCTCATCATTGATAAGTCTCTTGTGCAAGCTTTCACCTTTTCCCAGTAATATGAGAGGGAGAATATGAGGTTATCTGCTACTACAAAGTAAAGCAACTAGTTGCTGTGAAAGGGCTCCGTGCATAAAAATATCTCACACCAGCCTTACCACAGTGACTTTCTCATTTCACTAAAAGTAGCCTTTAAAACACAGGGCTTCCCTGGTGGATCAGTGGTAAAGAACCCACTTGCCAATGCAGGAGACACAGGGTTCCATCCCTGGTCTGGGATGTTCCCACATGCCTGCAGAGCAGTGAAGCTAGGGCGCGACAACAACTGAGCCTGTGCTCTAGAGGCAACGTGCCACAACTGCTGAAGCCCGCACCCCTGAGAGCCCATGCCCCACAACAACAGAAGCCATAGCAATGAGAAGCCCAAGTACCGTAACTAGAGAGAACCCCCGCTCACCAAAACTAGAGAAAAGCCCACACAGCAACAAAGATCCGGCACAACTGTCCCCAAAAAACACACATATAAATCATCTGGGTATCATCTTTTGCATAACTTGTATGCAGAATACATCATGCAAAATGCCAGGTTGGATGAATCACAAGTTGGAATCAAGACTGCCAGGAGAAATATCAACAACCTCAGATATGCAGATGATAACACTCTAATGGCAGAAAGTGAAGAGGAACTAAAGAGCCTCTTGAGGAGGGTAAAAGAGGAAAGTGGAAAAAGCTGGCTTAAAACTCAACATTAAAAAACTAAGCTCATGGCATAGGGTCCCATCACTTCACAGCAAATAGAAGGGGGAAAAGTGGAAACTAACAGATTTTATTTTCTTGGGCTCCCAAAGCACTGTGGATGTTGACTGCAGCCACGGAATTGAAAGATACTTGCTCCATGGAAGGAAAGCTATGAAATACCTAGATTGTATACTAAAAAGCAGAGACTGACTTTGCCAACAAACGTCAACATATAGTCAAAGCTGTGGTTTTTCCACTGCTCATGTATGGATGTGAAAGTTGGACCATAAAGAAGGCCGAGGGCCAAAGAATTGATGCTTTCGAACTGCAGTGCTAGAAAATGCTCTCAAGAGTTCCTTGGACAGCAAGGAGATAAACCAGTAAATCCTAAAGGAAATCAATCCTGAATATTCATTGGAAGGACTGCTGCTGAAGCTGAAGCTCCAATACTTTCACCACCTGATTTGAACAGCTGATTCATTGGAAAAGACCTTGATGGTGGGAAAGACTGAAGGCAGGAGGAGAAGGGGGTGGCAGAAGATGAGATGGTTGGATGGCATTACTGACTCAAT
This sequence comes from Cephalophus harveyi, assembly GCA_006410635.1. NCBI lineage: Eukaryota > Metazoa > Chordata > Mammalia > Artiodactyla > Bovidae > Cephalophus > Cephalophus harveyi. The sequence goes on from SJYT01042337.1 coordinate 11,354, forward strand.
GGAAATGAGTTTCAGCAAATTCCGGGAGATAGTGAAGGGGAGGGAAGCCTGGTATATTGCAGTCCATGGGGTCACAAAGAGACACAACTTAGTAACTGACCAACATCATCATCCTTTGACTAGTACAGTCAAACCCTCACAGCCCAATCCTCTGGAAATCTATCACTAGGCAAGTTTGGGAAACACTGCTCTACCACATTTTAGTTTACGGGGTTAGTCAGAAGAGCCCTGAAGAAATAAAACCCAGTCCTGGTGAGTTTTGAAAGATCCTTGGAGATCTTTCTAAGTGGGGCATTTAGGAGGTGTTCTGAGGAGTCTATGGGTACGTGAGGGAAGTGGGAATAGCCATAAAAGAGAGAGAACAGCAAAGGAAGGGGGCTGGAGGAGAGCACCAATGAGATTCATTAGTAGAGATAGACAGAAATGGAGAACAATTAAATCAGAACCTTCAGGGGAGGGCTCTGGCACTGATATTTTTTAAAGCCCCCATGATGACTACAAACTGTAGCCCAGGTTTATAATCTCTGTTCCTTAGCTGAAATTCACCAATTTCACACCAGGTAAAGCTGGTCACTGATACTGAGGTTGTGATTCATTTATTCCCTGCTCAAGAGGATGTGAGGATTTTAGTTGAGCTGCTCCTTTTTAATTAGAGCAAACTTCCTAAAGAGGAAATGATTAGCAGGTTTTGTCCATTTCAATTGTGCCATATCACTGAATGTTCCCTTTCTATGAGTAAAAAGAATAAGGTAGATTTTCCACTTATCAGTGTGTGTTATCCAGTTGTTGCAGTAAGATGAGAAAAACTCAGAAATATGGCTGTAAAATAAGTCTTTAAGTTTTTATTCTTTTCTAAGCTATTGCAGAGTAAAGTGAAGTGAAAGTGTTGGTCACTCAGTCATGTCCGACTCTTTGCAACCCCATGGAATGTAGCCCGCTAGGCTCCTCTGTCCATGGGATTCTCCAGGGAAGAACACTGGAATGGGTAGGCATTCCCTTCTCCAGGGATCTTCCCCACCCAGGGAACAAACCTGGTCTCCTGCATTGCAGGCGAGTATGACCTAGTAATACTACAAGCAGTCCAGTGGAAAAAGAAATGAATTTGATCTCAGAAGATAGGTAGGACCAGTGCCAGTACTGCCCATGGAAATCATTAAACACTTAACTCAAACTTAGCTTCCTTCTCCGAAAATAAGATTTTTCATCTCTTTCGATCTATAATGCCAGTGATTGTAAGATGCACCAGTTTTACATATCACAAAGAAAACACAGATGACTGTTTTATTCCATCCGTAATGTAAATAGTTAGAATTTTGACAGCATCTATTGGTAACACAGTCTAATGTTCCAGAATATAAAAATAAAAACTTTTTTTTCTTGTCAATAAGATAAGCTGAGAAAAAAACCTCTAAATCAATCTTTCCTAAAGTCAATTTGCTAAAAATGCCCACCGAAACTCCCTTCTTCTTCTCATGCTTGATGTTTACTCGCTAAATTCTGTCCGACTCTTTTGTGACCCCATGGACTGTAGCCCGCCATGCTCCTCTGTCCATGAGATTTCCCAGGCAAGAACACTGGAGTGGGTGCCATGATACAAAAGATTATCTAATTAAAAAGCAACCTACCTCAAAAGTTTCCTATATAACTTCCAAAACATGTGTTAAAGAACACTATCTGCGCCCACCCCCCAAAGAAAGTGATTAGAGACTTACACATATTTAACTGGTGATAAGAGCAAGAATTGTTTTAGTCAAAATCTAATCATGGGATCTTAAAGATATTTTAGTTTGGCAGAAGCCAACAGTGTTTGTTTCAATGTTGCAAATGTGTAGCGAGAAAACTTGAGGGTGATTACAAAGGCATAAGGTGAACTGGGTAAGCAGGCTGTTAGTGAGGTATTCCATGTAGATGGAGGAGGGACAGGATGAGGGAAAGAAGATACAGGTGGAGAAGACTAGGGGAACACAAGAGTTTGAGGGGGGAAAAAAAAGACAACTGTGTAACAGAAAGGAGAGAAGAGAGGAAGGAAATCTAAGAGGCTAACTGAACGCCTCTAACAATTGTTCTCTTGGATGAGGCCTTTAACAAACGTATAACCTGACAGAAAACAACATTCAGAAAATATCCAGAAAAGAAACAGCCTGAATGCAAATAGTAATGAGGGTGGGTGGCAAGAAACTGTAGCTAAAGGAGAGAAGACTGTGAGGGAGGTGGGGCCTACAGACCCACTGAATGGCTCCAGAAGAGCCTCTTGGTAGCGAGGAGGCAGAAACAGGACTATACAATCTAGCTTAAGAAACAAAGGCAATTTGCTAGCTCATGTAACCAAACTATGGAAATGACTGAATGATCCGGAGGCTCAAAAGACAATGATACTCTTCCTTCCTTTCTCATCCTGGTCTTTTTCTCTCAATTTCTTCCTTGGGGTACCAAGAGCCTTAGGCTGACATTCTTTATAGCGCACGAACCAAAGATTAAAACCAAAGATTAAAAACAAACCGAGAGCCAGCCAGCCAGCCAGACCCTCTACCTGGGCAACGTTCATCACTGTATTCTAAAATCATTAAGTGAAAGGTGTATGGGAAACTTGATAATGGAGGGTTCAGGCTGATGACCTCACCTGAACTCACTGATTCAGCCAGACATTACCTGCCTTTTGTTGAGATGCGATAGGAAAGGATACGTGCTACCAGTGCGCCTCTAAAGCTTAGTAAATTATACCAGGATCTAATTACAGCTTTATATCTAACTATAAATTTTCAAAAAACATGGAGAAACAAGTTAAACGACATCATGAGTGATAAACGAGCCAAATGAAAGAAATGTTACGTTTCATGGTGTAAATATCCGGTTCACCCAACAAATCAGTATCATGAAGAGAAACGGCGGTGGGGGAGGGAGGAGTGGAGATGGGATGTTAGAAGAGTTGACTCATTGTAAAAGACTGATGCTGGGAGGGATTGGGGGCAGGAGGAGAAGGGGACGACAGAGGATGAGATGGCTGGATGGCATCACGGACTCGATGGACGTGAGTCTGAGTGAACTCCGGGAGATGGTGATGGACAGGGAGGCCTGGCGTGCTGCGATTCAGGGGGTCGCAAAGAGTCGGACACGACTGAGCGACTGAACTGAATTGAACTGAAGAAGCATAGCAACCAAACACAACGTGGGAGGACAGAACCTTCTTTGGAAGGCACCTTTTAAACAACCAAGGAAACGGGAACGTAGAGTGAATATTAGGTGATACTAAGGAATTACCTGAACTTTTCGAGGTGTGATAATGGGTGATTACTTTTCTTCTTTTTCCCCAAGTACTTATCAAAGAAAGTTTAACTGGGAAACTACGAGCTCTAAAGGGAGGCGGGCGGCCCACTCCGAAGAGCGTCCGCCTCAAGGAGCGCGCGTGTCCCGCTGGCCCGCGGGCTCCCACAGCACGCAGCTCTGAAGGCCATTGTCGCGCTCGCCGCTCCCAGCATGCTCCGCGGGCCAAGCACTCCCGCAGGAGGACCCGGGGCCCTGGGGCCCTCGACGAGACCCCTTACCCAAGATGCTCCGGGCGCTCATTTGCATGTCCCACCAAAAGGTGAACTAGACTGCGGTCTGGTTGTCAGAGTACCAAACGTGCGAGCTTTATGAGTGACTGCACGAAATCAAATTTCCCTAAACGTTCCACCTTCGCTGGGAAGAAGCGCAGTTTGGTCACCATAACTGTAAAAGAAGAAAGATATTCGTGCCTTATATATGCTGTGGGGGAACGCTGGTAACGTGCTCGCTTCGGCAGCACATATACTAAAATTGGAACGATACAGAGAAGATTAGCATGGCCCCTGCGCAAGGATGACACGCAAATTCGTGAAGCGTTCCATATTTTGCTATTTTTCCCACAGTCCAGATACTGTCTCAAGCCCAAAAGAAACGCCTTGGGTCAAGGACTACGTCTGGCACGCAATGCTGAATTTGTGATTTTTCACTATAAAATGTTATAAAAAATATTCGTGCAAGGCAATCTATGAAATGAGAATGAAGCTGAGTTACATCTGTAAATTTTTGTGCAAATATGAGTTTGAGTAAACTCCGGGAGTTGGTGATCACAGGGAGGCCTGGGGTGCTGCAGCCCATGGGGTCTCAGAGTCGGACACGACTGAGCGACTAACTGAACTGATGTCATTTCTACGTTATCTTGGAGATGAGAAATCTTGCATTTCCTTAACAGAATTCGAAAGTTCTGAAACCGCCTTTTGATCTGTCTCCCTAGACCACACAAAGCAGAGGCGCAGGTGGGTCTGGCTCTTGGTTCACTAAAGGCTGCCTGACACATGAAATGCTCAATGAATCCTTACCAAATCATTTCTAAATTATTAAATAAGTGAATTATTGCTAAGTTAATGAATCCTTGCTATAGGAAGTAAGCAACAGTAGTACACATTTCTCGGGCCGACTTTGTGACTTTGGTCGTTTTTGACTGGAATTCGTACTCTTTTCTCAGATTGTGAGCTACCCAAAAGCAGGGACTGTTACCAAAGAGTGAACTCAATGTTAGCCGGTGGATCCTAGAGATTCCGGATCCATTGAAAACTGGCCAGAAGCAGCAAGCCCGTTACTAAGTCTTTCTGAGACGGGTTTTCTATGCCTGTTTTTATCTGACTTCTAAGGGGCACTCAAAATGCCGCTTTACCTAAACCGGGTGGATTCTGTGATGGGAAACATAAAAATTCAGCGCCCAAAACCCAAAGTGTATTTTTACCAGTAAAAACAAGCATTCGACTGCAGACACCAAGATTAGCTAGGTAACTTAATAGAAGTGAGACAGGTTGGCCGGGGGGATGCCAGGCAATCATCGAGCTAGAATCGACGCTGGGAGGGCAGAGGATCCGGTGGGAAAGAATTCCAGGTGTCCTCACGCTTTGGGGATGCACGTCGGAAAGCGCAAACCGGGGGTCTGCCTCCAAAACTACCTGTCAATACTTCACAGTTTTTTGTGTTAATCCGGCAAATAGTGTCTGGAGGTGGGGAATGGCGCAAAATATGGAACGCTTCACGAATTTGCGTGTCATCCTTGCGCAGGGGCCATGCTAATCTTCTCTGTATCGTTCCAATTTTAGTATATGTGCTGCCGAAGCGAGCACACCCCAGCCTTCTTCCACGGGTTATATGAAACTCAGAAGGTCTTATCTCTTTACAGTTACGGTGACCGAACCGTGCAAATTTTTTTTTTTTTAGATGATTCTGAAACTTTTAGGGAAATTTGATTTCACGGATCCACGCACAAGGCTCGTATGTTTGGTATTCTGACTGCTAGATCACGAAACTTGTCGAGTTCGCCTCTTGCTGGGACATGCAAATGAGTGCCCGTAGCATCTTGGGTAAGGGCCCTGTCACCGACTCCAAGTCGGACGATGGGTCCTTCGGGGCGCTCAGCCCCGCGGAGCATGCCGGGAGCGGCAAACGAGACTTGCTTGAGGAGCTGCTAGCAAGCTGGACACGCGCGGTCCGTGACGCGGCCGCGATGCGCAGAGGGCTGCCCAGCTGCGAAGACTGAGGCAGCCTTGGGGGCCTGCCTGGAACAAGTAGCATCTTCCTCAAGTCTAAGAATTTGCGAATCGGTTGTTTTGCTGAACCAGTAGGATGCTGGGTCACTAGGATTTTGGGTCGAGCTCGGGTTCTCCCAGCAAAATGTGGAACGTGTCACCAATATTTCACCCTGACATAGTAGCCTTGTGCCAGTTCCAGAGGCTTTGTTGATATAAGCCTAGCGTCCAGCCCTCCGGGAGATTCCTCCCAACAACTAAACCAACTTAGATAATGACGGTCAGCACCACACTCAAGGATGCCCCGGGCTCCTCCAGCGTTAGCACCGGTGGATCCGGCCTGAATCCATTCTGCGCAGGAGTCGGTGAGATGGGAGGGGCCGCCAGGACGGATGGCCACGCCCCCCACAGGTGTCTTTCCCCGAGGCCACTTTGTAGCCTGGCCTCCAACCCGCTGGAACACTGAAGGACACGCTGAAACACAGCTGTTTGGCCTGAAAGATCGATTAGAAGAATTAAAGTATTAGAGCTGAACTGGAGAATCATTCTTGAGCTTCCGCGTACTTCCCCACACGCTAAACCTAACCCTATTATGATACAAACACGCCGGACAGATCTACCTGCAAGACATACTAGAATGCTAGTGTTAAAACATCCTGATTTTAACTACTGCTTAAGTAGCAGCCTGACACGTTGTGAACTGAGGTCCAAAGGTGAAAGCCTCCATATGTTGAATTAAAGTGAAGGGCATAAAAGCTTGCCTGCATTGTGTTAAAATGGCACCCTTAACAAGGCATATGGCATATTAGAGAATAAGTGGGATTTTACTTCTTTTGGTCGTTCTACCCTTTCCACAACACAGTATTTTGAAGTAAAAATCTGTGAAAGACCAGTAATTTTGAGGAGTTTTAAAATTGATATCCAATTTTATGATATACAAAAAGAAAATAGGGTGAACCCATCTAAGAGTTTCTGGTATTGATGAGACAAAAATAGAGAAAGGAACAGAAAGCCTACATGGATTATTGTTGAATCTGTCTTTCTCTGTGTTTATAGTTATAATTCGCTTCATTCACAGATTTTGAGAAGCAATAAAATATATTGTTCTTACCTCTCCCCAAATCAGGCAAAAATACCAGTCTGTTGAGTTAAATCGTCCAATTACAAATGAAATATGCTTTGATGCATTTTTTCTAATGGCCTGTCTTTTCAATAAGCATTTCTGACTTCAAAGCTATTGAGAAATAGTAAATTGATGTTCAGTTTTATGACTTGAAGAAATATATCAAAGCCCCTCATGTTCTTACTCCAGGTTATTAAAGGATACATGTTAAGAGGAATCTGTGGTTCAGCTGGTAAAGAATCTGCCTGCAACCCAGGAGACTTGGGTTCGATCCCTGGGTTGGGAAAATCCCCTCAAGAAGGGAAAGACTACAGTATTCTGGCCTGGAGAATTCCATGGACTGTCCATGGGATCGCAAAGAGTCGGACACGACTGAGTGACTTTCACTTTCACTTCATAGTTGGAATATGGAGTTGGTCAGAGTTCTAATGACATGAACTTGATGTCTCTACAAGTTATAAACTTCAATCAGGCTACACTTCTAGGTGACCATGTTTAAGCCCTTCATATTCTGAAAAGAGGAAGAAAGTTTTACCACAGACAGAAAAAAAGTGAAAGTTGACTAAAGATCAAATTTTTATAATGGCTTTAAATTATCAGATATGCATAGAAATAGCAAAAATGTGTGATTTTCGAGTCATGACACTGGGAGTAGAACAGAATTTCTCACAGGTAATTTACACATGACCCCCTTTAAAGAAATAAATTCTCTCTAGGCTCCCTATATTGCTGTAATTACATCGTTATTTAAATATGTGTAAACATAAAACTGGGTATAAACTCATTCTTGTAGCTGTTCAGTTCAGTTCAGTCGCTCAGTCGTGTCCGACTCTTTGAGACCCCATGAATTGCTGCACGCCAGGCCTCCCTGTCCATCACCAACTCCCGGAGTTCACTCAAACTCACGTCCATTGAGTCGGTGATGCCATCCAGCCATCTCATCCTGTGTTGTCCCCTTCTCCTCCTGCCCCCAATCCCTCCCAGCATCAGAGTCTTTTCCAATGAGTCAACTCTTCGCATGAGGTGGCCAAAGTACTGGAGTTTCAGCTTCAGCATCAGTCCTTACAAAGAACACCCAGGACTGATCTCCTTCAGAATGGACTGGTTGGATCTCCTTGCAGTGCAAGGGACTCTCAAGAGTCTTCTCCAACACCACAGTTCAAAATCATCGATTCTTCAGCGCTCAGCTTTCTTCACAGTCCAACTCTCAAATCCATATATGACCACAGGAAAAACCATAGCCTTGACTAGATGGACCTTTGTTGGCAAAGTAATGTCTCTGCTTTTCAATATGCTATCTAGGTTGGTCATAACTTTCCTTCCAAGGAGTAAGCGTCTTTTAATTTCATGGCTGCAGTCACCATCTGCAGTGATTTTGGAGCCCCCAAAAATAAAGTCTGACACTGTTTCCACTGTTTCCCCATCTATTTCCCAAGAAGTAATGGGACCAGATGCCATGATCTTCGTTTTCTGAATGTTGAGCTTTAAGCCAACTTTTTCGCTCTCCTCTTTCACTTTCATCAAGAGGCTTTTTAGCTCCTCTTCACTTTCTGCCGTAAGGGTGGTATCATCTGCATATCTGAGGTTATTGATATTTCTCCCGGCAATCTTATAGCTGTTACATAGTCTAAAACCAAAGCAAAATTACAAATTAAATACACAACTACAAATCAATATAATTCAGATGAACAACATTAATTTATTGCAGTAGATAATATGTATGGCTGAAACTAAACACTCATGGGTTTGATAGTGGAAAGATGTAGCCTCAGATTTAGTTCTGTATTAAACTTATTTCTGTGTTTTGACTCATGCAGAGAATGCAATTCACATAAGTATGTTCTGAAAAAACTGAACTTTGGTTTACTACCAAATTATAGATACTGGAACATATTTTTAAAAATATTTTGGCATTTTTGAAATCAGGCCATAGTATACAATAGATGGGCACTGAGGCTCTATGAAATAGGGTAGTTTCAGAATATCAGGCCTCCTAGTTAACACTGCAGTAAGCAATCTTTACTGATGACTCCATAAAGCTGTAGTATTTATTTCAACATGGAGTTGGTGTAACAGCATAATTGAAATTAGCACTAAATATATATCTAATCAAATTTTGCTGAAATTTAGAACAAGATAAGATTATATGGAGTTAGTTTTAAACTCTTAAGTATTTTTTTAACATTTTTTTTTTCCAGTTTCAGCCCTAAGATTATAGTCAGACAATTGAAAGCTAAGAATGAACTAGGTTTCTCACAGTGTTTTGTTTACATCTTCTTGGGACTCCATTTGGACAATATTTCAACAATTGTTGGCAAGAGAGGAAAGGATTAACAGAGAGGCTGTATAATCAAAATTACCCTCTTACCCCCAAAACAAGGCAGACAGGTTCTACAGAGAAACAAGTCTGACACAGGCATCATAAGCCTCATGGTTTTTCAAACAGGTTCCATATCATGTTGGCCATGAATGAGGCTTGAGAATGCAGAATTTCACTGAGGCAATTAGAAACTGCCTCATTTACATCATTTCAAAACTGATCATAAATCAGACTTTATTATGATTGGTTCCACTCTGTTTTCAGTTTAGAATATTCAAATTGCCATTTAATCTTTATTTGTGTAGACTGTCCTGAAAGCATTTGGATTTCTCCTGGTGCAAATACATCATTTATATTATTCAGTTTATCTCTGTTCATTTCTCATTAGCCCCTACAAAATAATACAGTACTCAGTGGCATATCATTTTCTTGATGAGAAACCAAAGTACTGATTTCTTTAAAAAATAAGAAACTAAAGACAAGCATTGAAAATGTTATTCATATGTATATTATTACTAGGGAAATAGAAATTTTGCCTTCACAGATATAAGTACAGTGGCAGACACTGGCCATTGCTACCATTTATTATAGACAGTAGGACATGCCAGCCAAACAGCACTGACACACTGTTTCCTTAGTTCAGAAAGCTGAAATTTCAAAGGTAAATGAAAATTTATATTGAAATTTCATGGCAATGCTTAGTTGTAAACTAAAGATAACTTATTCAGAAGTTTCAGACTCTGCTTATTTTAATATTTTAGGATAATCATCCAAATATAAACAATTTCTCTTTAAAATCCAGTAGAAAACTCTGACCCCTGAGAACCTGTTTTAAGACTCTAAGAGATTCTATATCCCAGTCTGAGAAACACTTTATAGGTTGACATAGAAAAATCTACTTTCTAGAGTGTACATCTTTATATGTGTTCTTTTCTTGAGAGGACAACCCAAGAATTAGAAATAGAAAAGGAGAGAGTAATAGTTATTAAGCACCAACTACTTGGTAGGCATATAAGATTGCATTTAATATTTGCAATTATTATCCCATTCTACAGCTGAGGAAACTGATGCTAACAGGAATTATGCACCTTGTATAAATTCATATGAGTAACAATACTGGGTTAGGGGAAAGCCAGCATTCAAACTCAGGATCCTCAGAATCTAAATCAATGTTGCTTCTTATTCTATAATTTTATCTAACATTAGAGAAACTCTAATACAGCTTTAACCAAGAAAATCTTTAAGAAGTATTTTGATATTATTGGGCAATCAATACATAGAATATCAGTTCAGTTCAGTCGCTCAGTCGTGTCCAACTCTTTGAGACCCCATAGACTTGCGGTAGTTGGATACTTCATAAAAAGATATTCAAACAGCTAATAAGCAAATAAAAAGATGTTCAACACCATTAATCACTAGAGAATTGCTAGTTAATATACAATGAATAGTATTCCACACCTATTAGAATGGCTAAAATATAAAAGATTGACAGTACCAAATATTGGCAATTATGTGGATCAACTAAGAACTCTCATACATTGTTGGTGGGAGTATAAAATGATACAACTTTCAAAGAACAGCTTGACAGTTTTTTATAAAGATAAACATACATTTACACATACACTTACACAAGTTTTCACATATTTGCCCAGAGAAATTAAGACGTATGTACACAAAGATTCATATAGGAAGGTTTGCAACTGCTTTACTCATAATAGTTGCAAAGTAGAAACAATCCAAATGGTTTCCGTCAACAGGAAACTGGATAAGTTGTAGTATACAGTGGAATACTACTTAGCAATAAAAAGGACTACATCACTGATATGCATAACAACCTGGATGAATTTTACAGATGTATTGTACAAAAGAAGCCAAACATAAAAGAGACTCTAAGAGATTCTATATCTTGTATGATTTCTTTCATATAAGGTTTAAAAGGAAGCAAAGCTAACCTAATAGGAACAGAACTCAGAACAGCCGTTGCTTAGCAGGGAGAAGCAATAGGAAATGGACTAAAAGATGGTACAGAGAAATTTTCTGGAATGATGTAAAGTTCTATATATCTCAGTCAGTGGGTTATATGGGTGTATATATTTGTCAAAACATATCAACTATACACGAGATGTGTGCATCTCATCATTATCAATTATACTGTAATAAAAAAGCAGAAAGCAGTGAGAATAATACTTCAGTTCAGTTGCTCAGTCGTCTCCGACTCTTTGCGACCCCATGAATCGCATCACACCAGGCCTCCCTGTCCATCACCAACTCCCGGAGTTCACCCAAACCCATGTCCATTAAGTCGGTGATGCCATCCAACCATCTCATCCTTTGTTGTCCCCTTCTCCTCTTGCCCTCAATCTTTCCCAGCATCAGAGTCTTTTCAAATGAATCAGCTCTTCGCTGTCGCTAAAATCCAATGCTGATGGGTTTTTAACCACCATTATTTTTAACCAGTGTTCTTGGAACTTTATACTCTGTCTATACTCTTTACTAAACATATATTGATCCCATCTAGTAAAAAGGCATTTACTAAGGCTATGGTTTTTCCAGTAGTCATGTATGGATGTGAGAGTTGGACTGTGAAGAAAGCTGAGCACTGAAGAATTGATGATTTTGAACTGTGGTGTTGGAGAAGACTCTTGAGAGTCCCTTGGACTGCAAGGAGATCCAACCAGTCCATTCTGAAGGAGATCAGTCCTGGGTGTTCTTTGTAAGGAATGATGCTAAAGCTGAAACTCCAGTACTGTGGCCACCTCATGCAAAGAGTTGACTCATTTGAAAAGACCCTGATGCTGGGAGGGATTGGGGGCAGGAGGAAAAGGGGACGACAGAGGATGAGATGGCTGGATGGCATCACTGACTCAATGGACGTGAGTTTGAGTGAACTCCAGGAGTTGGTGATGGACAGGGAGGCCTGGCGTGCTGCGATTCATGGGGTCACAAAGAGTCAGACGTGACTGAGCAACTGAACTGAACTGAAAGCTGGTAGATATAGCCTTTGTGGAGGTTTCATCAAGTTGAGTTGAGAAATAGATACATATACTTCTAAAGTAGTGCATTGAATATCTTTCAACACACAGTGTGTGTGCTTAGTCACTCAGTCATGTCCAGCTCTTTGAGATCCCATGGACAGAGGAGCCCCCCAGGCTCCTCTGTCCATGGGGATTCTCCAGGCAAGAATACTGGAGTATGTTGTCATGCCCTCCTCCAAGGTATCTTCCCAACCCAGGGATCAAATCGAGGTCTCTTGCATTGCAGGCAGATTCTTTACCATCTAAGACACTAGGGAAGCCCTCACACACAGTAATTCCTTTATTTAATAAGTAGTTATCGGACTTCCCTAGTGGTCCAGTGGATAGGAATCTGCCTGCCAATGCAGGGGACACAGGTTCAATCTCTGGTCCAGGAAGATTCCACATGCCTTGGGCAACTAAACCCTTAAGCCACAACTACTAAGCCTATGCATGAGAGCCCAGGAGTGGCAACTACTGAGCCCCTGTACCCCAACTACTGAAGTCCACGCACCTAGAGCCAGTGTTCCGCAGCAAGAGAAGCAACTGCAATGAGAAGTCTACACGCCACAATGAAGTGTAACCCCCTATCACCACAACTAGGGAAAGCTCACAAACAGCAACGAATACCCAGCAGACACATAAGTTAAAAAAAACAGTAGTTATCAAATACCTATTATCTAGCAGGTACCAGAGGCAGAGTAGCAACCATGGAGTTTTAGCTGAGTGTGAAAGAGAGATTTTTTAAGTATTCAAATAAATAAATGAGATAATTTCAGATGGTGATAAATGCAATGAATAAAATGAAATATTTGACCACATTTTACTTATTTCTGAGGCAGGATGTGTGAATCACATATTTGCACGTCAAATTACATTTAGCTCCCTTGTATTTCAAAGATCAATTCTCATATACTTTCTTTCTCACTCTATGAAGAAAACACACTTTCAAAACATGAAAACATGAAGACCTGTTTCACTGGTACACATTTCTGTACATTTTCTCACACACTCTTTTTAAAAGGACAGATTGACAATTCATCAGATCATCACACATAAATTAAGAGCACATGGACTGTAACAGATCCACTATCATCCTTCAGTTTCCCTGGAAACTCACACTTTCTTCTCAAGGCTTGAATATTCAAGAAGGTATACTACTGACTGGGATTTTAAAAGCTATTGGCTTCAAATGACCCCAGAAAATCATACTATTAATACATACCAAGCTTTCATTCATATAACACGTACGATATAATAAAAGTTTGACTCTAAAGTCATAGCACCTAGTTCATTGAAATTATTCTAGAGTCATGCAGTTGAGCCACAGGATTTCACCAGTCTAAGAATCTGTTCCCAAACAATAGTATTGTTGCTTTTGATATCTTAAAGTTTATTTTGATTCTCATCAGTGGAGGAACAGAAAAGAGATTTGAGCCGCTGGTGCCTTTAGTTTTGTTTGTAGCTGATGAAAAGCTAAAACTGTAGTGGTCTTCACTATGGCAGATCAACCCTTGTCATACAACCAGCTTTCCCAAAGTCAAGTAGGCCTGTGCAAGCCAAAACGTGGGTGAAATAATTTCCTGTCATTTCTATGATGCTTTATATCATTTTGAGAAATGGTGGGTTTTTTTTTTTTTCATTAGCAAACTCTATTAGCACTTCAGGGAAAATAATTCCTGAATGATTTTCAGAGACAAGCATCTTTAATGTCACCTGCTTAGAAACAGACACTATGCCAAAGGGCAATGTGGTCTGCTCAGTGGCTTACTTATAGAACTGAAAATAACCAGAGAGCGATGAATTGTCCATTCTGGGTTAATCTTCTAGCATTTCATCTCAGTTACACCATTCATATGGAAGAAAAATCTTTGCTGATTGTCAACATAGTCTGCACATGATGAAATTATACATTTATATTCATTCACCTTGCAAAATAATGATAACAACATTGGTGATAGGTCTTGAGAAACCATGGAGCAGGTATTCAAGTGAAGGCAAGCAATCAAAGAGAAGGACAACTGGGTTTACATAGTTACCTGAGTAAAAAGATAATTAAGAATTAAAATGATCACATAAATAGTAATAGTAATGAGAGTGAAAATGGATACTTACAATTTATATGATGATGCTAGTGTTTTTTTCCCATGAAAATATATCCACAGTGTTTGTACTCACATGAACAATAAAACTCAATTCATTTTATCTTTGAAAATCAGAGTTTGAGGCTCATGGGAGAGGCAAAGTTAGTTGCGCAGTCTTGTCTGGCTCTTTGCAACCCCATGGACTGCAGCCCACAAAGCTTCTCTGTCCATGGTGAGTCTCCAGGTGAGAATACTGAAGTGAGTTGCCATGTCCTTCCCCAGGCATCTTCCCAACCCAGGGATTGAACTCAGGTCTCCCATATTGCAAGCAGATTCTTTACCATTTGAACTACCTGGCAAGTCCACTTTACACTCTAGGCTAAGAAAATAATGCCAAATCATTCCTGAAGGGCATCCATAATGGTGGCTGAAGTCACCCTAAAATGGTTCATTCTCCCGACTCCTTTCTAATCATTCTGAGACTCATGGTCGGCAGGTCAGCAAGGACCTCTTCTCTATCACAAGGCTCTTAACCCATGGGGTTGTTAGGAATACAAACTCTGGGGGAGACATATCTGGATTTGAATCTCAGCCTGTATGATCCTGGGTTAGTTTTTTGGTTGTGCTTTCTCACAGTTCCTTGAACTGGGAACAGTACCAACCTCATTACTGTAAGACTGAAAGATAAGATGCTGTATGAAACATGCCTGACCTATGAAACGTACTCAAATAACTATTTAGTTCATTTCACATCTGTTTCTTTCTCATAGGTCTTATCACACATTGCTTGTAAAATGTTATCTTGCTGTTTACCCCTCCTTTGATTATAACCTCCTCAATAGTGAGGATGGCAAATCATTCCTTGTTGTGTCCTCTAGAGCCCACCACATAGTGCCTTAAACAGAGAAGGCACTTGGAAACTATATATTGAATTTAACTTCTTGTAACTCAGCATACACTCAGCAATTTAATGAAACAGAGTCAAAATGTCTAATGATATTTCTTTTTCCTATAGACAGGTTGCTTTTATTTTTAGAAGTGTCTTTTTGGAGCATTCACTTAGACTGATGGCCTTTCCCTTCAGGCAGACAGTCTTCCCAGGTTAGATGCAGCTATCTGTTTTCACCACTCATCTGAGGCTTTGCTTTTGTCTTGAAAGTAGTTTGTGACATGCATGTTTAGATGAGTTTTCCAGTAAACTCAGGAGAAGCCCAAGGAGTAAATCAGCCAAACAATTCCACCTTTTGCCAACTGAACATCCATTAGCTGCAATTTACAGTACAGCTGACTATATGTATGCATGATATATTTTTAAGCAGTCATAAGAATTTTAGTGAGCCCTAAATATATTCAAAATGCTTTAATCCAAGAAAATTTATTTTTTTCAAGTTCTCCATATATAAAGTAGATGGCAATTATAAAAATACTTTAAAGAGGCAAATTCAAATCAGTCACATGGGGCCATGCCTTGTACATTTTACTATGGGAAAAATGTGAATAAATTAATGGTTTTGAATATTTATGAATTAAGTGCAACTTTTCTTTCCTTTATCTTTTCCTTTGGCTCTGTGACCTTAGAGAACCTCAGTTTTCTCATCTCACAAGTCTGTTTTGAGGATGAAATGATGTAAATATACACAGTGCCCAATGCATCACCCACTGCACAATGCAGACTGCAGTTGGGGCAGGTGGCCAGGTGATACTGCTATTCAAGGCACAGCATGAGCCCAAGTCTCACTTTCAGGAGAGATGAGAGTTCTCAATGACAATCCAGTAAGGAATTTCCCAATCCCCTTCTCTCTGAGCCCTCAGACATTCCAAAGACTTTTGAGTCAAAATACCATAAGAATTCTGATCACAAGAATAACAAATTGCAGCAAACAAATGAAAACATTAGTGTGAAGGGGAGTTTGTGGTGGCCCAGTGATTAGGACTCTGTGCTCTCACTGCAATTCCTGATGGAAGAACTGAAATCGTCCCTTGTAGGATGACATCTTAGGAATCAGTGAATGGACTGGAATGGGTGATTTAACTCATGAACATTATATCTACTACTGTGGGCAAGAATCCCTTAGAAGAAATTGAGTAGCCCTCATAGTCAACAAGAGAGTCTGAAATGCAGTACTTGGATACAATCTCAAAAATGACAGAATGATCTCTGTTCGTTTCCAAGGCAAACCATTCAATATCACGATAATCCAAGTCTATGTCCTGACCAATAATGCTGAAGAAGCTGAAGTTGAACGATTCTATGAAGACTTACAAGACCTTCTAGAACTAACACCCAAAAAAGATGTCCTTTTCATTATAGGGGACTGGAATTCAAAAATGGGAAGTCAAGAGATACCTGGAGTAACAGGTAAATTTGGCATTGCACTACAGAATGAAGCAGGGCAAAGCCTAACAGAGTTTTGCCAAGAGAATGCTCTGGTCACAGCAAACACCCTCTTCCAACAACACAGGAGAAGACTCTACACATGGACATCACCAAATAGTCAATACTGAAATCAGATTGATTATATTCTTTGCAGCCAAAGATGGAGAAGCTCTATACAGTCAGCAAAAACAAGACCAGGAGGTGACTGTGGCTCAAATCATGAACTCCTTATTGCCAAATTCAGACAAATATTGAAGAAAGAAGGGAAAAGCACTAGACCATTCAAGTATGACCTAAATCAAATCCCTTATGACTATACAGTGGAAGTGACAAATAGATTCAAGGGATTAGATCTGATAGACAGAGGTTCATGACATTGTACAGGAGGCAGTGATCAAGACCATCCCCAAGAAAAAGAAATGAAAAATGGCAAAATGGTTATCTAAGGAGGCCTTACAAACAGCTATGAAAAGTAGAGAAGCAAAGGGCAAAGGAGAAAAGGAAAGATACACCCACTTGAATGCAGAGTTCCAAAGAAGAGCAGGGAGAGATAAGAAAGCCCTCCTTAGTGATCAATACAAAGAAAGAGAGGAAAACAATAGAATGGGAAAGACTAGAGATCTCTTCAAGAAAATGAGAGATACCAAGGGAACATTTCATGCAAAGATGGGCACAATAAAGGACAGAAATAGCATGGACCTAACAGAAGCAGAAGATATTAAGAAGTGGCAAAAATATACAGAAGAACTGTACAAAAAAGATCTTCATGACCCAGATAATCATGATGGTGTGATCACTCACACTCACCTAGAGCCAGACATCCTGGAATGCAAAGTCAAGTGGGCCTTAGGAAACATCACTACAAACAAAGCTAGTAGAGGTGATAGAATTTCATTTGAGCTATTTCAAATCCTAAAAGATGCTGCTGTGAAAGTGCTGCACTCTATTGAATGCAACAAATTTGGAAAACTCAGCAGTGGCCACAGGATTGGAAAAGGTCAGTTTTCATTCCAATCCCAAACAAAGGCAATGCCAAAGAATGCTCAAATTACTGCACAACTGCACTCATCTCACGTTAGCAAAGCAAGGCTCAAAATTCTCCAAGCCAGGATTCAACAGTACGTGAATGATGAACTTCCAGACGTTCAAGCTGGATTTAGAAAAAGCAGAGGAACAGAGATCAAATTGCCAACATTCACTGGATCATCGAAAAAGCAAGAGAGTTCCAGAAAAACATCTATTTCTGCTTTGTTGACTATGCCAAAACCTTTGACTGTGTGGATCACAACAAACTGTGGAAAATTCAAGAGATGGGAATACCAGACCACTTGACCTGCCTGTTGAGAAATCTGTATGCAGGTCAAGAAGCAATGGTTAGAACTGGACAGGGAAAAACAGATTGGTTCCAAATCGGGAAAGGAGTATATCAAGGCTGTATATTGTCATCCTGCTTATTTAACTTCTATGTAGAGTACATCATGTGAAAGGCAGTGCTGGAAGAAGCACAAGCTGGAATCAAGATTGCCGGGAGAAATATCAACAACCTCAGATATTCAGATGACACCACCCTTATGGCAGGAAGCAAAGAGGAACTAGAGAGTCTCTTGATGAAAGTGAAAGAGGAGAGTGAAAAAGTTGGCTTAAAACTCAACATTCAGAAAACTAAGATCATGGCATCTGGTCCCATCACTTCATGGCAAATAGATGGGGAAACAATGGAAACAGTGACAGACTTTATTTTGGGGGGCTCCAAAATCACTGCAGATGGTGACTGCAGTCATAAAATTAAAAGATGCTTGCTCTTGGAAGAAAAGTTATGACCAACCTAGACAGCTTATTAAAAAGCAGAGACATTACTTTGCCAATAAAAGTCCATGTAGTCAAAGCTATGGTTTTTCCAGTAGTCATGTATGTTGGACCATAAAGAAAGCTGAGCACCAAAGAATTGTTGCTTTTGAACTGTAGTGTTGGAGAAGACTCTTGAGAGTCCCTTGGACAGTAAGGAGATCCAACCAGTCCATCCTAAAGGAAATCAGTCCTGAATATTCATTGGAAGGATTGATGGTGAAGCTGAAACTCCAAAACTTTGGCCACCTGATGTGAAGAACTGACTCATCTGAAAAGACCCTGATGCTGGGAAAGATCTAAGGAGGGAGGAGAAGGGGATGAGATGGTTGGATGGCATCACTGACTCAATGGACATGAGTTTGAGTAAACTCCGGAAGTTGATAATGGACAGGGAGACATGATGTGTCCATGGGGTTGCAAAGAGTTGGACATGACTGAGCGACTGAATTGAACTGAACTGAGAATGACAAAAAAAAAAAAAAAAGAACTAACAACAATTACCTTGAAAAGGAAAACAAGGAAGCAATTATCATAGGTGGGGATGTGTGGAACATTCAAGGGTGTCCTGGGAATTGGCAGTGTTTTGGATCTGAGTAGTGGATACATGGTTTGATTTTATGATGATTGAGTTATACATTAGCTATATAGTAGCTAAATTAGTGCCTATGGAAAGAAAACTGATGGTGTACTCTCCATAAAATAAATCTCAAGTAATTTCAAAGAAGCATTATCAGAAAGACTATGATTTCTACAATTCTTCCATATGTGAGTTACACCAGCTAGAATCCCAATTTTGAGCTTTCCCAGCTAAAGCGCTTTTCATCGATCTTTTCTCTTGGTTGAAAAAAATCACAGGCAATTTGTTGACTTTGATTGTGATGAAATAAAATTCATATTTTATAGCAAGATAAAAAATTTTTTTAAAGACTATGATCTTTAAAAATGCAAATAAATTAGAAACTATACAAAATAAGAATATAGCTAATGTACTATGTATAGGAAAACCTAGAGCTTTAAATGCACATTAAAAGAATAAAAAAAAATTAATGATCTAGGCAATCAACCTGAAAAATTATAAAAATAACTTAATAAACCCAAAGAAAGTAGAAGGAATTGATACAGATAAAAAGAGGAATTTAATGAAATAAAAACAAAGACCCTATTTTTGAAAGAACCAATAAGCCCAAAAGTTGTTTTTTTTTGGGGGGGAAAAAAACTAACAAAATTAACAAACTTGGGCAAGACTGATCAATACAAAAAGAGAAGAGGTATAAAGAAGCATTGTTTAAAATGTAGAGGAAGGGATATTACAGATACAGAGGGAATAAAAAAGGTAATAAAGTAAACACAAACAACTTGTGACAACAGATTTGAAAGATTAGATGAATGAGACAATTTCATGCAAAAATACTTCATTCAAATCAGATTGATATGGTTATGGATGGTGTAAACTGCAAATTCACTAAAAAAAATGTCAGACTCACACCAAAAAGGGATGATCTTTTAGATGATTGTTTGGATACTTCTTGACCAGAAAAGGAAGGATTATCTGAACTCTCATATCTCATGCTAAATCTCTGATGGTATAATGAAAGACAAATTACATTTGGGGGTGGGGTGGGACAGGCCTAAACATCAGTACCCTCTCAACAACAGAAGATTAGTCAGTCAGTTCAGTAGCTCAGTCATGTCCAACTCATTGTGACCCCAAAGACCCCATAGAAGATGATACAAGGTATGAAATTATGTTTGAGTTTTTATTGTAAACCATTGCTAATTTTCTTTTCATTCTTTTTTTGAAAAATCTTTTCAGAATTCTCCCCTCATTTGTATTTATTTATTTAGTGATGTCCTGTGGCTTGCAGGATCTTAGTTCTCTGACCAGGGATCAAAGTTTCCAGGCCTACAGCAATGAAAGTGAAGAGTCCTAACTGCTGGACCGCCAAGGGAATTCCCTAGTTTTCTTTATGTTGCCATGTTCAATCTCAGAAATTCAAGTTACAGGTAATACAGCATTGACTTTGTAGTTTTTTCCAAGTTGATCAAAACTGCAGCATCCTCAGCTTTGCAGGCTTTCTTGCCACTTCCTGGTACAGTAAGAATTCATAGCACTATGGACTTCTTCAAAGGACCATCTGTCAAAGAACAGCCACTTCTTCCGAGTCAACCTATCAAATTAGTAAGAAGCAGATAAGACTGCAAGAACATGGGTTTTAGGCTTCCCTGGTAGTAGAGTGGATAAGAATCCTTCTGCCAATGCAGGGGACATGGGTTTGACCCCTGGTCTGGGAAAGTTCCACATGCCATGGAGTAACTAAGCCCGTTCGCCACAACTACTGACCTCAAGCTCTAGAGCAGTGAGCAGCAACTGCTGAGTCTGCACGCTCCAATTACTGAAGCCCATGCACATAGAGCCTGTGCTCCACGAGAGAAGCCACCGCAACAGAAGTCTGCACACCTCAACTAGAGAGTAGTCCCACGCTCTGAAACTAGAGAAAGCCCACACGCAACAATGAAGACCCAGTGCAACCAAAATATTCATTGTAAAAATTTTCAAATGCCTTAAAAAAAAACACATGTACTTTGAAGTCAGAACAATCAGGGTACAAATTCACCATAAAGCTTGTATAATCTTGAAAAAATTACATTTTAAATATCTACATTTCAGTTTCCTCATTTGCAAAATTAAAATAGTATTGTTCATAGAATTACTAAGCCCAGGACAGGACGTGTTTGAATAGAAAGGGTTTATTGTAGAGCATGTAGGTGCTCTATTGTGTAGTTCTTGTCCCTAGTTCCTACTCAGTGTTGGAGAAAACATGTTTTTAAATGGGTGTAACTCATACACAGTGAAAATGCTTCTCCTAGAATCTTTGGAAGTTATAAACATCACATATTTAATAATCCAATTGTTTGGGCAAAAAAATTCCATTTCAAGAAATTTTGTATTTTTGGTTATCACACTGTTCAAGGCGGCTGATTAGATTTTTTTTTTTTTTTTTGGTCTGTATTATAAAAGAGAATGTCCAGTTTTTGAAATGACTGTAGAAGGCATAAGGGCATCAGTGAACTGGCTGCCTGCCTACCCACACCAAGATGGTGCACAGCTGATAATCCTGTGTATAAATTTAGGGAAAGAAAGTTTTTGTGGGCTGACCTGCTTTATACCTTAAGAGATGTTCTCCCAGTGGGAGATGTATTTCCATCCAAACAAACGACTTCCAATAAGTAGTTCATATTTGACAAATTAACCTTTGAATACCTATTCTTATCAAGTTATATTTAAAATCGAGAGTTTTTAGGCCTACAACTCTCAACATTTGTGGGGGTTTTTGTTGCTGTTTTTTTTGTTTTAAACTTTGGGACCTAACCTATTACTGGGCAGTGAAATCACCTGCAAGAGAGGATTGCAGCTATAATTAATTAGTTATGATCAACACTAAAAAAATACAGAAAATATTTGAAAGCATTAGTCCCTTGGACTGCAAGGAGATCCAATCAGTCCATTCTAAAGGAGATCAGTCCTGGGATTTCTTTGGAAGGAATGATGCTAAAGCTGAAACTCCAGTACTTTGGCCACCTCATGTGAAGAGTTGACTCATTGGAAAAGACTCTGATGCTGGGAGGGATTGGGGGCAGGAGGAGAAGGGAACGACCGAGGATGAGATGGCTGGATGGCATCACCGACTCGATGGACGTGAGTCTGAGTGAACTCCGGTAGATGGTGATGGACAGGGAGGCCTGGCGTGCTGCGATTCATGGGGTTGCAAAGAGTCGGACACGACTGAGCGACTGAACTGAACTGAACTGAATATATGGCAAGGGCAAGTTCTGTTTGGGAAACTTTCATATCTATGTTCTACGTGTAGGTGTTTATGTGTGCACATACACAAATGAATCATCCTGTCAAAATAATTTTTATTCTGGGTTTTGGTCAAAATGAGAATTGAAAGCTGCTGCTCCGTGTAAACTGGGCAAAAGTTTTGTTGTCCACTATATGATAGGGCAAGGGTAGGGGAGGAGATTCCCTCTTGTTGATCTAAAACCCAAGAACCCACACATCACACACACATACCAAGTAGTTTCCAATGTTCAAGTTTGTTTTGTAAGTTTTGGGGGACTCAGAATGCATCCTGCAAGAGAAAGACATCAAACCAGTCCACTAAATTCTCTAATCTACAGCCACAGTATTAAACAACCCAAGAACTTTCGAACAATATTCCACAGGGAAATGCAATCATTTTCAATTTATGAAGTGAGATACTCACCAACCTGGAGTAGAAGACACCTAGCTTGGTTGCCACTAACCTGTTAATGATTTTAGGCAAAGCAGTCTGAACTCAGCTTCCTCAGGGAAGAAATGTTGAGGTTCTTTAAGGTTTCTTCTTCCTCTGTCATGTGATGACCCAGTATCTGTACTGTCCCACCTTCCTCCCTACAACAGAACGTGGGCGCTTGGTGTCCAAAGTCAAGTGTTCCTTTCTCCACCAGAGCCCAGGAATGTGTCAGGAGCTGTGTTTCAAAACATGAAGTATTCTGGATGGCATGATCTTGTTCCAGAACCCCAAGGGTCTGTCCCTTTAGGATTTTCAACAAATTCTACATTTCCACTATTGACACCTCTAAGACCAGAGGGTCTGCTGGATACTACTGTATACTTGCTTGTACCAAAGCTTTACCTTCTTCTGGACGCTCTTCTATTCTGGACCACCTTAAAATCTGGCAGCTTTCCCTGTCACTTAGTTTATGGGACAGCAGAATTCCTAGGTATATAGCAAAGGTTCCAAACCAGGGGTGATTGTGCTTCCCAGGGGACATTTGGCCAAGTTTGGAGACAGTTTTTCAGGACCAGAGTAGGGGTAGTGCTATTCGGATCAACTTGGGTAGAGGCTAGGGATACTGCTAAACATCCTACAATGCACAGCATAGCTCCCCCGACAAAGAATTATCTGGTCCAAAGTGCCAGTAGTGCCAAGGTTGAAAAACTCTGGCATAGAATGTGTTCCATTCAGAGCCTGAAGAGGCCTACCAGGTGCTGTACTTTCTTATCCGTGGTAGGGGATGCAAGATATGTAACAGCAATTTTCTCTTACTCTGAGGGGGACCCTAAAAATTCCACTGAAGCTCCCTGATCTGAAAAAGGCTTCTCTCTCCCCTCTGGAGTGTACTACTGTCTCATCAAGGACTCCACCTGCGTAGTCAGTGTGACATTAATGTAATGGATCATGGATGCCCAGACACTTTCAGTTCTTCAAAATGTAACAGATGTTAAGAGAATTGACATGGTTCTGAGGTAAAATTGTAAATCAATGTTATTGTCTCCTTCACTTAAAAGTAAACTGTTTCTCATTCTCTTTCCTAATTGGAATATACTCTTATACTTGCCAAATCAATGATATGTATATTATTAATACATGCTATCACTGATATATAAAAAAGATCTTCATGAGCCAGATAACCATGATGGTGTGATCACTCCCCTAGAGCCAGACATCCTGGAATGTGAAGACAAGCGGGCCTTAACAAGCATCACTATGAACAAAGCTAGTGGAGGTGATGGAAATCCAGTTGAGCAATTTCAAATCCTAAAAGATGATGCTGTGAAAGTGTTGCACTCAATATGCCAGCAAATTAAGAAAACTCAGCAGTGGACACAGGACTGGAAAAGGTCAGTTTTCATTCCAACCCCAAAAGAAAGGCAATGCCAAAGAATGCTCAAACCACCGCACACTTGCACTCATCTCACACGCTAGCAAAGTCAATGGAAACAGTGACAGACTTTATTTTGGTGGGCTCCAAAATCACTGCAGATGGTGACTGCAGCCATGAAATTAAAAGATGCTTGCTCCTTGAAAGAAAAGCTATGACCAACCTAGACAGCATATTAAAAAGCAGAGACATTACATTATCAACAAAAGGTCCACCTAGTCAAAGCTATGCTTTTTCCAGTGGTGATGTATGGATGTAAGATTTGGACTGTAAAGAAAACTGAGCACCGAAGAACTGATGCTTTTGAACTGTGGTGTTGGAAAAGACTCTTGAGAGTCCCTTGGACTGCAAGGAGATCCAACCAGTCAACCTTAAAGGAAATCAGTCCAGAATATTCATTGGAAGGACTGATGCTGAAACTCCAGCACTTTGGCCACCTGATATGAAGAACCAACTCATTGGAAAAGACCCTGATGCTGGGAAAGATTGAAGGCAGGAAGAGAAGGGGACAACAGAGAATGAGATGGTTGGATGGCATCATCAATACGACGGACATGAGTTTGAGTAGGCTCCAGGATTGGTGATGGACAGGGAAGCCTGGTGGGCTGCAGTCCATGGGGTCACAAAGAGTCGGACTCGACTGAGTGACAGTTAAGATAAGTGATATTGGGTTTCCCTGGTGGCTCAGATGGTAAAGAATCCATCTGCAATGCAGGAAACCTGGGTTCAATCCCTGGGTTGGGAAGATCCCCTGGAGGAGGGCATGGCAACCCACTCCAGGATTCTTGCCTGGAGAATTCCCATGGACAGAGAAGCCTGGTGGACTGCAGTCCATAGGGTCACAAAGAGTCGGAAACAACTGAATAACCAAGCACATCAGTGATATCGTGCCTAACACTACCGTTATTAGGACCACCTTTCGGTTGAATTTATGACAGCCTACAGTCATCCTCCAGGATCCATCTGGTTTCTTCAGAGGGCAGACTAGTGAATTTCTAACAAACGGGTGGGGATGATGTTTTGGGTCTCTAGGGATCAAATATCAACTCAGCCTGTGTCTAAAATTCTTTGAAATCCAAGGTTCTCCTTTCTCCAGTGTACCATCACCAAGTAATGGCCTCAGTTGTTTTGGGAAAAGACAGAAAATATTTTACTTGCTGAGTTGTTGTAGGATTCTTCCTCCAGGAGACCCATTCACCTTTTTAGTCAGTTGGTTCTGGATGTGAATACAGGTCAGGGAACTAAGTAAAGGATTTTCACTTTTTTTTGGAGTGGCTGCCTTTGGCCTCTTGTTTCTCCAAGAAACAAATTTTTTTTGTTGTTGTTCTTAGATGTTAAACAGCATCCTCACTTAATGTCCATCTGTTTTGTCCCTACAGATGACATCTTCTATTAGTTCAGTTCAGTTCAGTCGCTCAGTCGTGTCCAACTCTTTGCGACCCCATGAATCACAGCACGCCAGGCCTCCCTGTTCATCACCATCTCCCGGAGTTCACTCAGACTCATGTCCATCGAGTCCGTGATGCCATCCAGTCATCTCATCCTCAGTCGTCCCCTTCTTCTCCTCCTCCCCCCAATCCCTCCCAGCATCAGAGTCTTTTCCAATGAGTCAACTCTTCACATGAGGTGGCCAAAGTACTGGAGTTTCAGCTTTAGCATCATTCCTTCCAAAGAAATCCCAGGGTTGATCTCCTTCAGAATGGACTGGTTGGATCTCCTTGCAGTCCAAGGAACTCTCAAGAGTCTTCTCCAACACCACAGTTCAAAAGTATCAATTCTTCGGCACTCAGCCTTCTTCACAGTCCAACTCTCACATCCATACATGACCACAGGAAAAACCATAGCCTTGACTAGACGGAACTTAGTTGGCAAAGTAATGTCTCTGCTTTTGAAAATACTATCTAGGTTGGACAAAACTTTTAGCCATCTCCATAATTCCCTGGTCAAGTCTCTGAGACTACTCCCTCCAACCTTGCAGGTCTTGTGATTGGCCTTGTGATTTCTTGCAGTTTAGTGTGCCACCTACTTTGGGATGCCGTCATTCCTGTTCTATTTATTAGCTCAATTCTGTGACCACTTTCCTACCATCACTCCCAGTCTGCAGATGAGAGGAGCCACCACTACACTCTTTAGTGAAACTGGTGTCCCTCTCAGAAGTCCATTCCTGCTGGTCTTGATGGATGCAGAAATATCTAGATCCCACTGTCTGTTCAACACCACCCAGTAGTTGGTCATTGGCTATAGGGGCCCATGGATAGTACATCTTGAGTTTAAATGCTGCAATAGATTCTGACAGTGTTGCAGCGGAGAATTGTCAGCTGACTAGAATCCTAGAGGCAAAGATTTGAGCAGTGGTACACTTCCATGGTTACCATATGGACATAATTTTGAACTGAGAAAGAGGCACTAGGGCAATACTAGTTGTTCAGATGGGAATCAGGATGACGCTTATTCAACTTGATTGGGTCCTCCAGCCCTGCAGAGGTCCACTCACAGATGTACCACTTCTATCTTATGAGAGATTGCTGCTGGCTCCATCTGACCTGATGATGCCTTGATAGATTTGACAGAACCTACCTCATCTTAAATAGTTCTGGCCACATGTTCACTGATAATCCATGATCATGCTTGCTGTCTTGTCCATGGCTCATAAGCATGCCAGGAACTTTCTGAAAAGTATGTAATTTTCGGCTGCAGATGGCATGGATTGCTTCAAAGCCCTAAGAATCTGTTGTGATTCTCCTGTTGGGGAACCCATAAATGTCACATGTTGTCTTCTCCCATCACATACCTAAAAATATATGTAATTCTGCTTGTCTTTTCAAAGATATGAGTTGTGATTAATACATACACACTACTATATATAAAATAACCACCATGGATGGACCTACTGTATAGCATAGGGAACTATATTCAGTATTTAGCAATAATCTTGAGAAAATAATCTGAAAAATTATATATACATACACACACACAGAAAAATAACTGAATCACTTTACTGTACACTTGAAACACACTGTACATCAACTATACTTTTGGCTGGACTAGGCCCATTGTGGCTCATAGGCTTAGTTGCCCTAAGGCACATGGGATCTTAGTTCCCATACTAGGGATTGAACCCACGTCCCCTGCATTGAAAGGCAGATTCTTAACAACTGGACTAGGGAAGTCCCAATTATACTTCAAAATAGAAATTTTTTTAACTAATTTATTTTGGGAAAAGATTTAAAAAAAGATGAGTTGTGACTTTACTCTGTGCATCTATTTTCTACTTCATTAGTTTTTACTTTTTCCCTGCTGATAATCTAGGTTTCCTAATATATGCATTAACAGCTACACATTCAAAGCCATAAATCTCCTCCTAAGCATGGCTAGCAATCTCTCACAATTAACATCCCACATGATTTGATACTATTTTCAGTATCTTTTAGTTAAAATATTTCTATTTTTCACTCATGAACTTTTATATATTATCCAAACATTTCAGGATTTTATCTTGTTAATGATTTTTATCTTAATTCTAATATAACTGGAGAACAAACTTTGTGACTTAAATCCTTTAGCATGTGAGATTTCCTTTGCGGTTCAGCATATGTTCAATTTTATGTTTCACATAAATATCTAGTTATTGGGTACAATGACTAATATAGGTCCATTATGTCATATTTGCTTGCCATGTTCAAATTTTTGATACCTTTATGGATATTTGCTTCAGTAATGAAGAGGTGCTAATGTACTTGGGATTGTAAACTTTTCTGTTATTTCTAACTTTTTTCTTTACTTAATACTATGCCTACAAATTTAGAATTGCTCTCTCTTATTGAGTAGTTTTTATCATTATTAAATATTATCTCTCTCTACTAATGTTTTTTGCCTTATACTGTCTGATAATAGTATGACAATACCAGCTATTAGTATTTGCGTATTTTTATGTCTTTTTACCTTTTGAAAGTGATACATATTCCTTGTTCCATAAATGCAAATTAGATTTTTAAAAGTTGAACCAACTCTTATTTCTTCCTCTTAATATTTGGTTAAATGCTGAAAAGATTTTTTTCATTTATATTCATGAGATTGCCCCATATGTCCTTGTTGAATTTAATTATCAAGATTCTGTTGACCTCATCAAATGTTACTATTTTTCAGTTCTGCTAAAGACTTTATGTAAGATTTGTGTTAGTACTTGGTAAACTTCATCAGCAAAACCATGTAGGTCTAGGTACAATATGTACTTTTAAGTTACAAATTCATTTTAATAGTTATCAGTGGTTTATAATACCAACTTTTTCTTAGTATTTCTGATCCTGAAGACTTTTGGTGAGACCCTTATAAATGTTTATGATTTTGTCATTTTTAAAACCTGGTCTGATTCTCTTATCACTTATTTAGAACAATTTTTAAAATTCAATGTACTTATTAATATATTGGGGTCTAAGAGGAGGACACGATTGAGCGACTTCACTTTCACTTTTCACTTTCATGCATTGGAGAAGGAAATGGCAACCCACTCCAGTGTTCTTGCCTGGAGACTCCCAGGGACGGGGGAGCCTGGTGGGCTGCCGTCTCTGGGGTCGCACAGAGTCAGACACAACTGAAGTGACTTAGCAGCAGCAGCAGCAGCAGCAGCAGCAAGAGGTGATGGAATTCCAGCTAAGCTATTTCAAATCCCAGATGTTGTTGCTGTGAAAGTTGTTGCACTCAATATGTCAGCAAATTCGAAAAACTCAGCAGTGGCCACAGGACTGGAAAAGGTCAGTTTTCATTCCAATCCCAAAGAAAGGCAACGCCCAAGAATGTTCAAACTAATGCACAATTACACTCATCTCACATATTAGCAAAGCAATGCTCAAAATTCTCCAAGCTAGGTTTCAACAGTATACGAACTAAAACTTCCAGATGTTCAAGTTGGGTTTAGAAAAGGCAGAGGAACCAGAGATCAAATTGCCAGCATTCACTGTATCATTGAAAAAGCAAGAGAATTCCAGAAAAACATCTACTTCTGCTTCAATATGCTAAAGCTTTTGACTGTGTGGATTACAACAAACTGTGGAAAATTCTTCAAGAGATGGGAATACCAGACCACCCGACCTGCCTCCTGAAAAACCTGTATGCAGGTCAAGAAGCAACGGTTAGAACTGGACAGGGAAAAACAGATTGGTTCCAAATCGGGAAAGGAGTATATCAAGGCTGTATATTGTCATCCTGCTTATTTAACTTCTATGTAGAGTACATCATGTGAAATGCAGTGCTGGAAGAAGCACAAGCTGGAATCAAGATTGCCAGGAGAAATATCAACAACCTCAGATACGCAGATATCACCACCCTATGGCAGAAAGCGAAGAACTAGAGTCTCTTGATGAAAGTGAAAAAGAGTGAAAAGGCTGGCTTAAAACTCAACATTCAGAAAACAAAGATCATGGCATCTGATCCCATCACTTCATGGCAGATAGATGGGGAAATAATGGAAACAGTGAAACTATTTTTTTGGACTCTAAAATCACTGCAGATGGTGACTGCAGCCATGAAATTAAAAGACGCTTGCTCCTTGGAAGAAAAGCTATGACTAACCTACAGTAATGCGATGGACACAAGTTTGACTAAGGTCAGGGAGTTGTTGATGGACAGGGAAGCCGGGTAGGCTGCAGTCCATGGCATAGTAGAGTTGGACACGAGTGAGCGACTGAACTGATGTAAATTACTATCCTTTCCCCCCAAATCCTTGTCCTATTGCCTTTATTATCAGTTTCTCCCTTTCTCTGATTGAACCCTTTATTCACAAAATGGGAGAGAAGGAATTGTAAACACTTTAATTTTCTAGGAAATAGCATTAAAACTCTCCTAACATGCCCAGATCTCTACCATTAAAAAGCCTTGCTTTGACTAGCTTAATACAATGTGTGATTGTAAAACTGCTCAGTTACTAGCAAGCCTACATGATATAAAGTTACGAGTTTAAATTTGAATGCCCAGGTTTTTCCTATATAATCAACTCCTACCATATAAAATTTTTCCTTTGGGAACTCCCATTTTGTCCTCCCTACACAGAGTATAAAGGCACATGACAGGGAATAAATCTCTTACTCTCACACCTCTTAAGATTGTATAGTTGTATAGCTTTTGGATAGCTTGATTCTTAAGAAGCTCTGACAAGTGATTTTGATATATGGAAGTCACTGCTATAAATAGAAAAACACTCGAAAGCCAGCACATTCTTAAAACTTGAGAAAGGTTAGTTTCACCTGAAGGATCTTGTTTGAATTTAACAAATCTATTAGGATTTGTCATTATAACCTTTATATAGCACTTATATAAAACAATCAAGAAGATTTCAGAAGATCTAGTTTGATCACCCATTAAATGATGGTCACATACTTTAATGGACATAATGGATGATGTCCATTATGGAAATTTATTTTTGGTTAGATATTTTGGTTAAAGATATTAATCACTTCACTAACCTATATGAAAACACTGTATGGTCATGATTACAGATTAAATTACTACCCTCAAAAATACTAAGAACAGATGTTCTGAGTTACTCTATCATACATTATTCAACATGAATAAAACTTGGAAGATTTTACTAACCATCTAAGGCAAGGATCAGTCTAAGCTCTGTTGACCAAATCCAGTCTGCTGCCTCTTTATAATCATAGTTTTATTAGAATGCAGTCACATTCATTTAATTCTGTATTGTTCTGGTTGTTTTGGCACCATAGAAGACTTGAATGGTGCCAGAGATTGTATGACTTACAAAGTCTAAAGACATCTGCTGCCTGTCCTTTAACCAAATTTGCTCACCCTGATCTATACCATAATGATTAGATTAAAAAAAATTTAATTACTTATTGGCTGTGCTGGGTCTTTGCTGGTGTGTGCAAGTTTTCTCCAGTTGCAGCAAGTGGGGGTTACTCCCTAGTTGTGGTGTGGGCCTCTCATTCTGGTGGCTTCTTTTGTTGCAGATCATGGGCTCTAGGAAGTCTGGGCTCAGTAGCTGCAGTTCCCAGGCTCTAGAGCAGTTCAATAATTGTGTTGCAGGGGCTCAGTTGCTCCATGGCATGTGGGATCTTCCTGGACCAGGGATTAAAACTGTGTGTCTTGCACTGGCAGGCAGATTCTTTACCACTGAGCTACCCTGGAAGCCCTTAAGTGGATTTTAATGTAACTTACAACAGTTATTTTGTAAAGAAGAATTGGATGAAACAGTTTGTACTTTTTTAAAAAGTACATTGCTAATAATGATTTCTCTATATAAACTAAAACTGTACTTTTGAGTGCCAACAAAGATGAAAAATTTGGAAATAAAATTTCAAGAAATCTCAAAGAGTATCTAAGACTGTGATCTCTCACATAGCTAGTTTAGAAAAAGAACTTTTTCACCTACACATTTGAAATAATTCGCTTTATACAATAATTAACCATAGTAGGGACAGAGCACACTGCTTCTATCATTTTAAGTTATTAAATAAATATAAGCTGGCTTCGTTAAACACCTACAAAAGATATTTATATGGATAAAATGAAATACCAAGAATCTAGAGATAAGAGAAAGTAAGAGTTTGAAATTTAAAACTGGTAAGATAGTTTAAAATCTCGTTCAGTTCAATCGCTCAGTCATGTCTGACTCTTCGTGACCCCGTGAACTGCAGCACACCAGGCCTCCCTGTCCATCACCAAATCCCAGAGCTTACCCCAACTCACGCTCATTGAGTCGGTGATGCTATCCAACCATCTCATCCTGTCATCCCCTTCTCCTGCCCTCAAATCTTTCCCAGCATCAGGGTCTTTTAAAATGAGTCAGCTCTTCACATCAGGTGGCCAAAGGATTGGAGTTTCAGCTTCAACATCAGTCCTTCCAATGAACACCCAGGACTGTTCTCCCGTAGAATGGACTGGCTGCATCTCCTTTCAGTCCAAGGGACTCTCAAGAGTCTTCTCCAACACCACAGTTCAAAAGCAACAATTCTTCAGTGCTCAGCTTTCTTTATAGTCCAACTCTCACATCCATACATGACTACTGGAAAAACCATAGCCTTGACTAGATGGACCTTAGTCGGCAAAGTAATGTCTCTGCTTTTTAATATGCTGTCTAGGTTGGTCATAACTTTCCTTTCAAGGAGTAAGCATCTTTTAACTTCATGGCTGCAATGACCATCGGCAGTGATTTTGGAGCCAAAAAAATAAAGTCTGACACTGTATCCCCATCTATTTCCCATGAAGTGATGGGACCAGATGCCATGATCTTAGTTTTCTGAATGTTGAGCTTTTAGCCAACTTTTCACTCTCCACTTTCACTTTTCATCAAGACTCTAGTTCTTCACTCTCTGTTGTTAAGGGTAGTGTCATCTGCATATCTGAGGTTATTAATATTTCTCCCGGCAATCCTGATTCCAGCCTGTGCTTCATCCATCCCAGCGCTTCTCATGATGTACTCTGCAAATAAGTTAAGTAAGCAGGGTGACAATATACAGCCTTGACATACTCCTTTTCTTATTTGCAACCAGTCTGTTGTTCCATGTCCAGTTTTAACTTGCTTCCTGACCTGCATACAGATTTCTCAAGAGGCAGGTCAGGTGGTCTGGTATGCCCATCTCTTTCAGAATTTTCCACAGTTTGTGATCCACACAGTCAAAGGCTCTGGCAGTCAATAAAGCAGAAATAGATGTTTTTCTGAAACTCTCTTGCTTTTTCGATGACCCAGCGGATGTTGGCAATTTGATCTCTGGTTCCTCTGGCCTTTTCTAAAACTAGCTTGAACATCTGGAAGTTCATAGTTCACGTATTAAAAACTGGTAGGGACTTAAAAATATTAAATAGGACAGACTACTGAGTTCAAGGTCATAAAAAATGATCTGGTGCTCAGTCATATTCGACTCTTTGCCGATGCCATGGACTGTAGCCTGCCAGACTCCTCTGTCCATGAGATTATCCTGGCAAGAATACTGGAGTTGGTTACCATTTCCTCCTTCAGGGGATTTTCCCCATCGAGGGATCAAACACGTGTCTCCTGGGGCTCCTGCATTAGAAGGTAGATTCTCTACCGCTAAGCTACCTGGGAAGCTCTGGGGAATACTGATACATAACTAACTTGGATGAATTACTAAGCAATTAGTAAATATGTCCACTCCTAATCCAATATCATGTATACTGGGATTAAGATTTATTACAATATAGAAAGAAATTTGAAAAAATACATTTTAATACCAGGGGAAAGTACCAGAAAAGCTATTAGAACAAGAACTATTATTAAATAGTTCAGAATAAATTTTATAAGGCAAAGAAAGCTGAACAGAAAATCCATACTGTGGGAATAAACAAGTATCAGGTTGTTCCTAAACTATAAATTCCCTGACATCTACTTACAGCAGAAGTCCATTCTACTGAAGGTTTTGGCACTCTTCCAATGATGAGTAAAAGTAACTAAACCAGAACTGCCAACACTACATTAATTCCAAGATTTAAAATTTAATACATCAAGCTAAGATCCTGAAAGATTTTTATAAAAGATTAATATTGAACACTCTAAGATTTAAACAACATGAGAACTGTCAATCTTTCCCACCCAGCCCTGCACCAGAGATAAAACCTTACCAATTCCTCGATCCCAACAGCACAGAGATAAAACTAACACTGTAAGGGGGAAAAAATGGAATCATGCTCATAGGGATGATGATGAGATCAACTAAGTAGTGAATATCCCCAAAGTTCATTAGTCAGTAGACTTTACCTACCTTAAGAGATCATGGTACTTGGATCACTTCTAATGAATGGACATTGGATATCAGATGTTATTAATGCTTGAAGAGTCTTCTCAACTACACACAGACCCTACCATAAGAAGTCAACGTTGAAGAGTAGTTCCTTCCCTTATTCAATCTTAGAAAATTTTATTTTCAGACATTTGATAAACTGAAAAGGCTTCTGAGAACTTCCAAAGTTCAGACACAATAAAAAATTTAAAATGGGATATAAAGTTTTGAAGTAAGTCAGAAATTGTTCAGCCTAAGAATTAAGGTAGTTAAAAGGATTAAACTTAAGATAAAACACATACAATCATCATTCAGGTCACTGACCTCACCAGATCCATAGAATCTGGTAACACAGTCCCATAAACTTTGTAATATTCATGAACCATGAAGAAAACAAAAATATTATATTCTTCAATGTCAGCACCTCTGTTATAAACTATAATAGGCTTCCAATACTTCCAGTAGCTCAAAATGTCTAGCGACAGCTAAAAATTCAGACCTAGGTAACATTTGAGTCTTAAGAAACCTGTGCAACCTTGTTTTTCCAAACATTTTAAAATTAAATTATCATCTGTAGGTATACATACAGAACAGATTCTGGATCTCCTCTCATGGTACAGTAAAAACTCAATAACATACTTCTCGAAGTAAATTATGTCACCATACTGACATTATTTAAAAAATATTTTCCTATTTTATGAAAAAAAAAGTTGATTTTTACCAATGAAATGGTAAAATTAGAGGCAACTATAACTTATAATCACATAGCTTCTTAATGTTTTATTCATAGCATTCTTTACACAGACGCTTCACTGATATTAAATTTACTGCAGCATCCTGTTGGTGAAGCACAAAAAATTACATTATAAACAAAGAAACAAAGCACTTTGACTTTTTAAAATTATATATATATTTATATCCAGTTGACAAATAGCATCACAATTATTACTGTATAAAAAACTAAAAATCACCATGTAAGCTAAGGCCTAAATTCTTAATCCAACTGTTCCTGTTACTATCTAAGAGATATAAGAAATTAAATTCCAGTACCTCAAAAAAAAAAGTCTACATTATTTACATACAGTATGGAAAATAAAAGCTGCTTTTTGGCTAAGTTAGATTGCTAGTACCTACATTATTTACACTGTAAATATTAGAGGGAGAAACTACTAACAAATACCATTTCAAATGAAAATATATTTTGCCTGGAATTTTGTTCTAAAATTAACTGTATATCCTAAATAAGTATCTGTTGAAGAGAATTTGATTTCCCATAAATCTACCAAAAATTTAGACAGTTCCACTATGCTTTATATTGCTAATCTAGATAGTGTTAAGTACAATATTGAAATAAGCACTGAAGCTTAAATGAAACAATGGCAACATGTGTGTAGATGGATTTTATTTAAAACTGTAAAATATAATGCCTTAATATTTACCCATAATTATGAGACTATCTAATATTCTTTTCATCCTTTAAGAAGTTTCATATATGACAGGTCCCTAAAACAGTGAAACCTTCCAGTAACTTACCAGAAAAAAGTTTCATTATATTATTTCGCTTGTAGAATTACTTTTCTAACATTAAAAAACATATCTAAACCCTTGGCAAAAACAAACGCAATCAATTCAGTGTAACAGACTGAGCTTTAAACTGTATTTTAATTATCAATTAACTGTAACCTATTGGTTAACTGAACCAAAAGTAGAATTTTAAATGATCTGCTATGAAACTTTTCAAATCAATTATAGAATGCATAGAAAAGTGGAGATAAATTTTGGGGAAGGTGTAAGGTAGTAAATGTGGAAAATGGTAAATGCTAGTTTTAATAACAAAAGTTGCACTAAATGTACATGGAAGTTAAATTAACACAGTATAAAAGAGAATAGCTTAAATAAATTGGGATTCACATATTACAATAGCAAAGTTATGACCGAATGAACTGAAGACATGAACAGTTCTGAAAATTCTCTTTTCAGCCTACTTCCAAAAGAAATAGTCAGGCTTTTTTCCTGTACATAGTTTTGAGCTTTGTCTATACCATATATAGTAGAAAAATAAATTCTTTAGCAACCTAGAAACAGTTTATAAAACTCTTACAGTTTAATTTTCTTTGCCAGACATGCTGATGTTAAACTGACAGCTATAAATTAAAGCTATATAGACAATAGGTATAAGTAATATAGAACAAGAATACTACATTTACCAGATTTTTCTTTTTAAAAATTACTGTACTTTCTTAATTCCTGTGTGCTTTGCAATAGGAATAATAGGGACTTTGTTTTCTTAGAAAATAACATGTAAGAGTATAACACAAATAAGATAATTTATAATATACATGTACTTCCACAGCAGCCTGGTTCATGTCAACATCTTGATTCTGAAGTCAAAATTAGAAGTACAATACCTAGGACATAACAGTTGGGAAAGACAGTATATTTATTTTAGGAAAAAATGGAGCAAATCAAACTCTTAGGAGCCTCAAATCTCAAAATCATCTATTTACTATAGTTATACATTAGACAACCTTAAAATTGCAGTATGAAGATCACAACATGGACTGAAGAAATTTTTCTTTACTACACAAAATATGACCTAGCAACAAAAAAAACACATTTTTTCCTTTCTGGGGAAAAAAAAGGGCATGGTTTGATAATGAACAAATTTTGAAAAAATCCTAACAAAATTTACCTATGCCACTTAATTCTGAAAATTTTATCCGTAATTTATAGTGTTCTGGTTGTAACTTTGCTAACAAAATGTTTAACCTCCAAAGCAGCAATCATTTACAGCAAATCTGGTACCAACATCAAAGGAAAATAATTGTTTTACAAAATGGTGCAAAAGCCACTTTGGATTTTTAGTACAACATATCACAGAAAAGAATATGAATACAAGTTTGCAACTTTATATATACATACTCCAAAGAGGCTGTCAGTACCCAAAGTATTTTTATTGCTATATCAGCAATGGATTTTTGGATATGTTTTTTTAAGGGCCACATAAAAATAGATTCAAGGGACAGATTAAATTGAAGTCCTAGATTAAAATGTTTGGTTTAAAGAATTTTCTACAACAAATTTCATGTTTATGTATGAAAAGTTATATAACCTTATATGAAAATGTCATGAAGTATTTTCTACACTATACTAAATGTATTTCCCAAGAGGGAAAAAATTAAAATATCTAAAATATATTAGATTAAGATTACAAGACCATAATAGATCTTTTGAACATGCATCTGTTTACAGAATTAACAGTATACAAGATGTTGGTTTCATTATGGACTATAAAGAAATGAGTTGGTGATAACTATCCTTTGCACAACATTATCAACTCACTTTAGCCACAAGCATGTCCTTGGTATGTGTGTACAAGAAATATTTTCATTTACCCCCATCAAATCATCCACAGGTTTACTTAGAAGATGAAGGTGCAGAAATATGTTAAATGTATTTTTCTTTCCTTCAAACAACATCCCAAGCATGGCATAAGTAGCCTGAAATAATAAAATACTTAACTGGGCTTTTTAGTTATCTACACAGACTACTAAAAGTAAATTAAGTTGCTCAAATTAACACATCAAATAACAAAACCAGCCATAAAGAAGGCTGGAAAGCATTAAATGTTTCATATACGTGAGTTTTTAAATCATTTAATTTCTATAGAAAAATTTTATTCACAATATAATGTGACAGAAAATGCCACAGGAATGATATACTGATTGCAATAAGGTTGCATGCAACAGCAGCTTTGTATTTTATAGCTATTTTTGTTTATAAAAATTAAACCTCTCAGTCATGCTTATCACATGGTCTTAGATTTGTAATGTAAATGAGTAAGGAATACCATACAGTTCAAAGAGGAAATGTCTCATCATTTTGAATGTGAATTATATGTAAGAAACATGAAGTATACTACTGAACCCTGAAACATGCATGTCTAGATTTTCTTTTGTCCAATTTCAGGCTGTCTGCAATCCTTCTTACTTATATAATACCAAGAGGATCCGTCTGTAACTGTGGTTGTATCAGCTGAGGCTGCAATGGTGGTGGTAACTGAAGTGGTACCATTGGTTCTACCAACTGTCCTGGGTTTGAAGCAGGTGGTGGAGCCACAGTGTTTGCAGTTTCCACAATTTCTCCATTGTAAAAGAAGAACTGACACTGCTGAATGAATGTTTCAACAACGGACTGATGGATCTTGGTGGTAGACAGAAATTCTCGATTTTCAAAATCAGGTCTCATCAAAGTTGGCCAAAAACAGATGGATAAGTTGTCTGCTGTCATTAAGTTGACTTTATTATGTTGACTGACCCTGAAATTATGATATAAAAGAACAATTAGAAACCGGTCAAAACTTATTACAATTAAAGAATTCATGAGTTGGAAATTATTTCAGATGATTTGGCTTTTTTTTTTTAAATCTTAACTTCAAATTTGAAACATTTTCTTCTTGTGCATTCCATGTTCAACTACATTCTAATAACAGAAGACAGCAGTAAAACCCACTCCTTATGAGAATCAAAGATGGTTTTTACTTCCAGAAAAATTATTCTACTTCCACCTAGGAGACTTTTTAACTTTCAAAAAAAATTAAGTTTCTAGTATTCTAAAAAAACAATCTTTTTAATCATCAACTACCTTGCACATCATCACAAATTTAGTTTCAATGACAACAGTTCACAGAAGCACATTCTACCTTAAAACTCC
Source organism: Cephalophus harveyi (assembly GCA_006410635.1). Classification (NCBI taxonomy): domain Eukaryota; kingdom Metazoa; phylum Chordata; class Mammalia; order Artiodactyla; family Bovidae; genus Cephalophus; species Cephalophus harveyi. The sequence goes on from SJYT01042337.1 coordinate 49,819, forward strand.
TATGATTTAACAATAAATAATTTACAAATGACCCTATATTACTAATTTGCACTTACAGTCTTTTAAATATGTGAGCAAGCATTACTGCCACCATATATAAAAATCAAGAAGAATCAAATCTTGAATTTTAACTCAAAATTATTAAATGGGGAGGAAGTTTTAGATATTTTATCCTACCTTCTCATTTCACACATAAAGAAATAGCTCAATATGCATTGTGTATATTTACCACAGCTTTCTTATCCATTCATCTGCCAATGGACATCTAGGTCACTTCCATGTCCTAGCTATTGTAAACAGTGCTGTGATGAACATTGGGGTACATGTGTCTCTTTCAATTCTGGTTTCCTCAGTGTGTATGCCTAGCAGTGGGATTACTGGGTTGTATGGCAGTTTTCAGTTTTTAAAAGAATCTCTACACTGTTCTCCATAGTGGCTGTACTAGTTTGCAATCCCACTAGCAGTGTAAGAGGGTTCCCCTTTCTCCACATCCTCTCCAGCATTTATTGTTTGTAGACTTTCTGATAGCAGCCGTTCTGACCAGCATGAGATGGTACCTTACTGTGGTTTTGATTTGCATTTCTCTGATAATGGGTAATATAGAGCATCTTTTCATGTGTTTGTTAGCCATCTGTATGTCTTCTTTGGAGAAATGTCTGTTTAGTTCTTTGTCCATTTTTTGATTGGGTCATTTATTTTTCTGGTATTGAGATTCATGAGCTGTTTGTATAGTAAAGGGCTTCCTTCCCTGGTGGCAAGTAGCAGGAAAATTTTATACCTAACTGTGCAAATCAAAAAGTTTAAAACTTAAACCAAAGGACCCACATCCCCAAACATAGGAATTGGTCATCTGAGGTAAAATAAATGCACTAAAAACGTGTTCTGTGGTAAAAAGGCATTATCTTTGTTAAGAGACTAAATAAGAATACACAGAATGAACCTTTTCTTACAGTGTATAGTGGGGCCCAGTCAGGTATGTCTATGTGGTAATCAAATAAAGATTCTGAAAATGCCTATAAATCTGAAAGACATGAACCTGGGCAAGTCTAATCTTTGAGTCAAAACAAACAAAAGGGAGGTAATGTTTGAGTTGAGCAAAGAGTAATGGGTGTTAGTAAAACACTAGGAAGAGTACTTCAGTCACAACAGTGGTTCTCAAATACTAGAAAGCTAAAGTAATCAAACAGCATGGTATTGGCATAAAAACAGACACATGGATCAATGGAACAGAACAGAGGGCCCAGAAATGAACCCACACATCTATGGACAATTAATATTCAACAAAGGAGAATACACAATGGAGAAAAGACTGTCTTCAGCAAGAAGGAGAGCTGGACAGCCACATGTAAATCAGTGAGGTTAGAACACTTTCTCACATTATACACACACACACAAAAAATGAAGTCAAAACGGCATAGGACTTAAATGTAAGACATGACACCATAAAACTCCTAGACAAGAACATCTGCAAAACACTCTCTGACATTGTCATTTAGTTTTTAAGTTCTATCTGACTCCTTTGTGACCCCATGGACTGTAGCCCACCAGGCCCCTCTGCCCATGAGATTTCCTAGGCAAAAATACTGGAGTGGGTTGCCATTTCCTTTTCCAGGGGATCTTCCTGATCTAGGGTTCAAACCTGTGTCTTCTGCATTGGCAGGCAGATTCTTTACCACTGAGCCCCCTGGGAAGCCATATTCTCTGACATAAATCACAGCAACGCTTTCTCAGGTCAGCTGCCCAAGGAAATAGAAATGAAAGCAAAAATAAATGAGACCTAATCAAGCTTACTGGAGAAGGCAATGGCACCCCACTCCAGTACTCTTGCCTGGAAAATCCTATGGATGGAGGAGCCTGGTAGGCTGTAGTCCATGGGGTCGCTAAGAGTCGGACACGACGGAGCGACTTCACTTTCACCTTTCACTTTTATGCACCAGAGAAGGAAATGGCAACCCACTCCACTGTTCTTGCCTGGAAAATCCCCGGGACGGGGGAGCCTGGTGGGTTGCCGTCTCTGGGGTCACACAGAGTCAGACACGACAAGGAAACTTATAAACAAAATGAAAAGACAACCTATGGAATGGGAGAAAGTATTTGCAAACAGTGTGATCGACAAGGAGTTAATTTCAAATACACAAACAGTTCATACATCTCAGTAGCAAAAAAAGTACAAACCCAATCAAAAATGGGCAGAAAACCTAAATAGACATTTCTCCAATGACATACAGATGACCAATAGGCACATGAAAACATGCTCAACATTACTAATTATTAGAGAAATGCAAATTAAAACTATACTGAGATACCATCACACACTACTCAGAATGGCCATCATCAAAAAAGTCTACAAATAATAAATGATGAAGAGGGTGTGGCGGAAAGTGAACCCTCCTAAACTGTTGTTGGTGGGAATGTAAATTGGTGCAGCTACCATGGAGAACAGTACAGAGTTTTTAAAAAATATTAGAGTTGCCATATGATCCAACAATCCCACTCCTGGGCATACATCCAGAAAAGATGAAAACTCTAAACTGAAATGATATATCCATCTCAGTGTTCACAGCAGCATTATTTACAACAGCTAAGGCATGGAAGCAACTTAAGTGTCCATCAAAGATAAAAGGATAAAAATATGGCAAATATATAAATACACAATGGAATAAAAAAGAATGAAATTATGCTATCTGTAGTTAATGAATGGACCTAGAGACATACTAAGCAAAGTTAAGTCAGAAAAATACCATACAGTATCACTTGTGGGATCTAAAAATTAAAATGATACAAATGAACTTATTTGTTCAAAACAGAAACAAGACTCACAGACATAGAAAACCTATGGTTACTAAAAGGGAAAGGGCAGGAGAGGAATAAATTGAGGACTTTGGAATTAACAGATACACATTACTACATAAAAAATACAAAAAACGATACAAAAAAAATACAAAAAACTGCTGTATAGTACAGGAACTATATTTGATATTCCATAATAACCTATAATGGAAAAGAATCTGAGAAAGTATGTAATTGAATCACTATGCTGAACATCTGAAACCAACATAACATTGTAAATCAACATTAAAAAAAAAAAAAACCACCTCCCAGTGATTCTCAGTGTCTATCAGAATCTTCTAGAGGGGCTGTTAAAACACTAGATTGATAATTATGTCTTGGGTGGGGTCTGTTAATTTGCATTCCTAACCAGTACCCAGGTTTTGCTGATGCTGCTGGTTTGAGGACTGAATTTTGAGAAAGACTAAGGCAGTCATGTGTGGATCACAATAAACTGTGGAACATTCTGAAAGAGATGGGAATACCAGACCACCTGACCTGCCTCTTGAGAAACCTATATGCAGGTCAGGAAGCAAGTTAGAACTAGACATGGAACAACACGTTGGTTCCAAAAGGGAAAAGGAGTACGTCAAGGCTGTATATTGTCACCCTGCTTATTTAACTTATACGCAGAGTACATCATGAGAAACGCTGGGCTGGAAGAAGCACAAGCTGGAATCAAGATTGCCGGGAGAAATATCAATAACCTTAGATATGCAGATGACACCACCCATATGGCAGAAAGTGAAGAGGAACTAAAAAGCCTCTTGATGAAAGTGAAAGAGGAGAGCGAAAAAGTTGGCTTAAAGCTCAACATTCAGAAAACGAAGATCATGGCATCTGGTCCCATTACTTCATGGGAGACAGATGAGGCAACAGTGTCAGACTATTTTTTTGGGCTCCAAAATCACTGCAGATGGTGACTGTAGCCATGAAATTAAAAGACGCTTCCTCCTTGGAAGGAAGGTTATGACCAACCTAGATAGCATATTGAAAAGCAGAGACATTACTTTGCCAACAAAGGTCCGTCTAGTCAAGGCTATGGTTTTTCCAATGGTCACGTATGGATCCGAGAGTTGGACTGTGAAGAAAGCTGAGTGCCGAAGGATTGATGCTTTTGAACTGTGGTGTTGGAGAAGACTCTTGAGAGTCCCTTGGACTGCAAGGAGATCCAACTGGTCCATTCTGAAGGAGATCAGCCCTGGGATTTCTTTGGAAGGAATGATGCTAAAGCTGAACTCCAGTACTTTGGCCACTGCATGTGAAGAGCTGACTTAATGGAAAAGACTGTGATGCTGGGAGGGATTGGGGGCAGGAGGAAAAGGGGACGACAGAGGATGAGACGGCTGGATGGCATCACTGACTCGATGGAGATGAGTTTGAGTGAACTCCAGGAGACGGTGATGGACAGGGAGGGCTGGCATGCTGCAATTCATGGGGTTGCAAAGAGTCGGACACGACTGAGAGACTGAACTGAACTGAACTGAAGGCAGTCATGTTAAGATGTGATAAGGAGCCAGGTACAAATTGATACTTTTTGTTAAATGTTATCAGTTTAATTAATACAGTAGCACTATAATACTAACGTGGTAGAAATGGAAAGGAAATTTAACAGAATAAGTTAGAACTAGGAGAAGGCAACAGCACCCCACTCCAGTACTCTTGCCTGGAAAATCCCATGGGCAAAGAAGCCTGGTGGGCTACAGTCCATGGGGTCGCAAAGAGTCTGACACAGCTGAGCAATTTCACTTTCACTTTTCACATTCATGCATTGGAGAAGGAAATGGCAATCCACTCCAGTGTTCTTGCCTGGAGAATCTCAGGGATGGGACAGCCTGGTGGGCTGCCATCTTTGGGGTCGCACAGAGTCGGACACGACTGAAGCGACTTAGCAGCAGCAGCAGCAGGAGGCCACTTAATGTTAAACAATTTGGATTTTTTTTCTTCAGGATATAAGTGATCTTTACAGAGAGCTTTCAGAACGACCACTCTGGCATTGTGATCAAAGGAGAAAGAAAAACTGGCAGAGAGAGCACAATGAAAAACTAGAGTTCCCTAAATAAGAAATGATGAAATTAAAACTAAAGCAGTGGCAGAGGAATGAAAAGGAAAAATAATTAGGATAAAAAACTAATTTGACACAGTAACTCACTGAATATGAAAGGTAAAAGAGAATATGTTTAAAGAACAACTCTATGGATTAATTTTTGCAATCTGTCAATCACCCATTATATATTTATCATTTATTTCCTATACTAGAATGTAAGTTCCATGAAATATGTGATTATTTTATTTACTGATCTCTGTATAGCACTTATAAGAGTACCAGGCACAAAGAGTAAACCCATTATCGTCAATAACTGAGCATTTCTTTTAAAATTTAAGTCTGATGATACAATTTCTCTATTCTACTTTCTAGTGGCCCCCCACACCATTCAGAGAAACAATCATGCAATGTTTCTTTTCATTGACACTTGCTCCCCATCCCAACCCCTATAAATGTCAGTTGAAATCAACACTGAAATTAATGATATACATGAAAGCAACCTCCTTGTGAAAATATTTTGAGGACTAAAGCTAGTCAATAGGTTATACTCTGAGTAGTAAGCAACGTATGCTTCTTTGCTCTTCCTCAATGTATCACTGGAGTCAAACACAATAAGTGTGTAACATAACACTGACGGTGGACCACACATGATTCTTTGAACATGCTCTTTCCTTTGTCCCTTTTCCATATTATTTTTTAATGAAGTTCAATTCTTATTTCAGCACTTCAATCAAACTATAAAATAATATGTTCATATACCATCCCAACATTCCATACAAGACAACGTCTCTTCTAGTACTCTGTACACATCAGTTAAAGCATGAACCATCTGTATGGTAATTTTCAAAAGAGGAAATTCCACTACCTATACTACAATGTTATATATGCTGGTATTTTCTCAGACAGGGAGACTTCAGAGAAGTTACTAGAAATGTTTATAATTTTATGCTACACTGAAAACAACAAAACTTTAATATTCTACTTTAAGAGGTACAGACTGAAATGTACTTGTTTTGGACGATGATTATTATTAGCTTAAAAAAACCAAACATGAGTTCATTACAATGTTAGTAGAAAATATTGTGAAAGGTGGACTCTCAGTCTCAATAACAACTCTGTGAGGTGTTTTTCTTCTCACTCTTATACAGTCAAGAAAATCAAGACTTAGGAAGGGTTAAAAAATTTGTCCAAGGCCACAGAACTAAAAATGTTTCAAAACCAAACCTATTTTCAAGAAGGATGGTAATATGAATTCAAGTTTCTAATAGACTTTCACTATGAAGACTATCTAAACAAAACAAGCAAGATATACAAAAGAAATAGTACAAAAGAAGAGGGAATTAAACCACTTAATAAAATTTGAATTCTAATTGTAAGATGTGTCACTTGAGCCTATGATTTCTCTCTTTAAATCTCAATTCTTCCAACTTCAAACAGGTTGATTTGGTTAATTATCTAAGTGTCATTTTGTAACTAAAATCTAAGATTCTATAGAAAAGAACTGTTAAAGAATAGCAATGACCAAAAAAAGTACTCACCACATTTACTTCTGTCTCTTATACACATCTAGATGTGTATAAGAGACAGCAAGGGCCATATATCTTTCTTTAAAAAGGTTGATGAAAAACCTATTTTACAAATCCAGGAAAAAATGATCTAGAGATTCAAAACTGAACTGTATGTTTAGTTTGTCTCTATCTTAAAATTATCCAATTTACAGTTACATGTTGAAATCTGTAGTGCATTTTACTTGCAAAAACAAAAAAAATAAAAATACCTGTTCAGATGTGTTATTATATATCTGAATACATCATAGTTAACAGGATGAAATTTCTTAACAATTTCTTTCAGTGCATGAAGACGTTCTGCTTTATCCAGGATTTCTGTAAAAGCAGTGAGGAATTTGTATGAAACAGACATTAAAAAATATTGATAAAGCTTCTTGCTGTGCTTATTGTATAAAATAATCAAGAATGTATATGAAATATGTTAGGAGAGGTAAACAAAAACAAAGAAAATGTAAACAATCTGCTAATTAATAGATTATCATTTATTACAGTAAGACTTTTCACAAAGCTAATAACTGAATAACTTGGGGATGGCAAAATCGTGTATCAGTAATTTTTTAAAGCAACATCTAACTAGATAGATACTGACTTAGAATCAACTAGTTACTAATAAATCTGTTAAGCTCTTAATATTCATGGTACAAAGAGTAAATATTTTAGGCTTTGTGGGTGAAACTATTCAACTCTGCAGTTGTACAAAAGCAGCCATAGACAATATGCAACAAGAGTGGCTTTGTTCCAAAAGAACTTAAAAAAAAATCTGAATTTCATATAATTTTAACATATCATATAATTTTTTCTTTTAACATTTTCAACCGTTTAAAAATGTAAAAAAAACATTCTTAGCTTGCAAGCCTTCTGAAAACTGATGGCAAGCTGAATTTTTGGCCTATAGGTCAGTTTGCCAGCACCTGATTTAAAGCATCACCATATACTTATTTATAATTCACTTAGCTTATCAAACATCTTTTTTCACAATCACTACAGCAGTCAGTTACTTTTCAAACTTTTGCAAATTATGAAACAGGATAACTGAAAGGCGGTTCTGCTGTAAATAGCAGAAGAAAAGAGAGCACCCTTATTGCTTCTCTTCCTCATTTCACTTCTTTCTTCCAAAGTAACAGTGGTTTCCTCTGGAAGGGTCCAATCTGCATAGCAACTCATGGCAGGTAGTCAAATACCACTTACTGTGTATTAGTCACTCAGCTGTGTCTGACTCTTTGCGACCTCTGTCCATGGGATTGTCCAGGCAAGAATACTGGAGTAGGTAGCCATTTCCTTTTCTAGGGGATCTTCCTGACCCAGGGATCAAACCCAGATATCCCACATTGCAAGCAGATTCTTTACCATGTGAGCCACCAGGGAAGCCCCAAAACCAAGTACTAACAAATTTCTCATTTGCCACATATTACTTCTAAATGAGCCCTCAGTAATTTCCTAACTAGAAAAGTTCTAAGGCTATTGTTTACAGTCAAAAAGTAAGAAAATCTAAGCTATCAAATGAACCATTTTCCCAGTTTATATATGAGACTATGTATAAGGCAACTGGATCGTGTGCCAATATATTGAAGTGGATTTTAATTAAAAGAAAATTAACTGAGACCTCTAACAATCAAAGTTGTAAGAAAGTAACTTCACTCTAAAGAGCCTGAAGACTTGGAATCAGAAGGACATATTGAAGAGAAATATTTAGAAACTAAATATTGAGAACACAATAAGGCTTCCCTGGTGGTGTAGAGGTTAAAGCGTCTGCCTGCAATGTGGGAGACCTGGGTTCGATCCCTGGGTCGGGAAGATCGCCTGGAGAAGGAAATGGCAACCCACTCCAGTATTCTTGCATGGAGAATCCCATGGATGGAGGAGCTTGGTGGGCTACAGTCCCAAAGAGTTGGGTCGCAAAGAGTTGGACACGACTGAGCAACTTCACTTTCACTTTACTTTCTACCTGACAGTCAAACAGACCTTTTTTTCTCATTTTCCAGATAACAAATGAGTATCTGCTAAGTAGAAACACCTGGATGAATGATGATGCCAAGTAAGAATCAATACTGAATAGGTATTCATTTTCCTGTCTAACTCTCTCAAAAAGTGACTTAAAACACGAGGCCAAAGTTAATTTCTTTGACTTAAAACTTATGTTTTTTTTAAAAAAACCGTATTTTACTAAAGTACATTACAGATACATTCATTTGAAGAATTAACTTCTTTTTCCTACAATGCCTTTGAGTTTGAATTAAAACACAAACCTCATACTACCAGCACTATGATCTAACTTCTAGGAGGACCTAGTCATCTAGGAGGCTAGCTAAAAGTATTTAAACAGAAATAACTTTAATAAACAGCTCTAGAAGCTGAATTTTTATTTGCTACACATTCTACTGAATGACCTCTTTTAGCACATAGCAACCAACGTACAAACCCCACTACCATATCCCTCTCAAAAAAAAAAAAAAAAAAAAAAGAGGCTTATACTTACTTGCTGCTTCCAGTAGCTCTGGATGAAGAGAATATGGAATTAAAGGATCTGGTAGGTCTGCAAAGAAAGCTTTAAGAGCTCCAGCTACAGCATTTACTGTTACTTCCATTGATACTAGACTGATATTATGATCTACAAGACAAAAATTGAAATTAAAAATTATAATAAATTTAAATTTATTACAAGAGAAGTAAGCTAAGTGGTACTTGAAGAGCCAAAGATATTTAAGTCTTCTCATTGATCACCTTTATTTAAAGGCAGATTCATCTCTCTCCCACTGTTTTAATGTAAGTTTGCCTGATAAAACTATAGATAATGAAAGAGAAAACCAAGCAAGGAGCATTTTCTGTTATAATAAAAAAAAACCTATTAGGCTTATTAGTATACAGGCAATATTATTTAACATCTCTCTTCTCTTAAAACATTTTGTTTAATGTAAGCTATTTTTAAAAGAGGTCATAAAGAAACAGAGACACAAAGATAGGAATCATACATATAAATTCAAGCTTCAATTTTTTAACTTATACTTTAAAAATTTTAATATAAAACACTTTAAACACTTATCAGTGAAGTTCTGACTTTAAATAAACAATAACAGAGATGTGTATAAGAGACAGCTTTATCCACCACAGTGGTCAACAGAGGCTGGTGGAGATCAAGCAGGGTGGGGAGTCCAATCTTCTAGCCTCACTTTGTAGTAATGAGGCAGCCTTCCTCCCAGCTAGTACAGTGTCAGAGGAGGCCTGTTAAAAATAATTTAAATAAGACTCAAAGTTTCACAGCATACTATTCAAAATCTAGAATAAAACCATAATAAAATGAAAATCATTCATCATTTCAAGAATCAAGAAAATCTCAATCTGAATGAGAAAAGACAATTAAAGATGTGTATAAGAGACAGTCCCTTTTCTGCTCATTTGAAAAAAAAAAAAAAAGAATCAGATATATTTTTTATATTGAATTTCATTTTTAAGGCATTATCCAAGGTTATTAAAATTTCACCAGCAACTTTTAAAAAATTTTTTGACGGAGCAGGAAACATTTCATTGCAATTTCAAGCTTGTAGAAATTCTGCAGTAATAAAAATACAAAGAACTCACACATACCCTTAACCAAGAATCACCAATCTTTACATTTTGTCCTACACATAAACAATTTTAACAACTATAAAACATTCTCCCAGACATAAAATTTACATAATATTCTATTAAAAGATTTAGACTTATTTCATTAAAAAAACTATAAAGACATTATGATTAAAAACTTGTATTTACTAATGCTTACTTCCTTAGGCAGGCTACATTACTTGAAATATAAGCTACCCAGTGAACATTTAACATGGTGTCTGGCACAGAAAATTCATCATATGCATTATCTCATTATTCTTCAGTTATTTTTATCACTCCCATTCTAGATTATGAAAAAGTTGCTGTTTAGAAAGATTAACTTCCACAGGTCACAAACACAGTTAGGTGACTTCCCAGGTGGCGCTAGTGGTAAAGAACCTGCCTGCCAATGCAGGAGATATAAGAAATGTGAATTTGATCCTTGGGTTGGAAAGATCTGAAGGAGGGCACAGCAACCCACTCCAGTATTCTTGCCTGGGAAATCTCATGGACAGAGGAGCCTGGCGGGCTGTAGACCATAGGGTCGTGAATAGTTGGACACAACTGAAATCAACTTAGCACAGTTAAGTGGTAGAACTAGAAAACAAAACCAGAAAGTCTAAATCAAGAGACCCTGGTACTGACTATTCTTCCTTTATTACTTAGAAGTAAAATTGTAAGAATTTGATAAAATCTAAACAGTTCTTGTAAGAAAATACTTTTTAAAAGGGAAACACTAACAATACTCTTTCAAAACAAAGCACATACACCCCTTTCTCCAACACTCAACAATTTTACCATTTCACATATATAATCTTCATTATTCTATATGGTTATCTAGTATTCTGCTTGTAAACATGAGTGGACTCCCCACCTTTAAAACAAAATACAAACAACACTGCAATAAATTTCTTGGTAGGCTTACATGAAGACTTGTAACATAAATATTTACAAATGGAATTTCTCCAGCAAAAGCTATCTAAAGCACCCATAACCAACAATATACAACATACCTGTTTGCCTATGCCCTACCAATAATCTTTTCCATTATCATAATAAATATAACCTTTTTGTTTTAATTTTTATTTATAACTGACAGAGGCTGAGCATATTTCCATATGTATGTTGTTCTTCTGAAATGAACTGCTTAATCTAGCAAAGAAATTCCATAGCCCCCCTAGATTTGCAGTTTTTCTCCTGATTTTGTTTTATCCACTGTTCCATATAGAAGTTTTTACATTTTTAAGCAGTCCAGTTTATCATCTTGTTCATGCTTACTAAGTTTCATGTTAAGTTTAGGCCTCTCCCTACTCCAAGATTATAAAAATATTCACTCATTTTTCTCCCTATTACATACATTTTTCATTTTTTTCACTTAAATCTTTGATCTCATATAGAGTTAATTTGAGTAGGAAATTCAGCTTTTTAAAAAATCCCTAGTCAGTTGGCACAGTATCATGAAAGAAAAAAAACACTTTAAAATTGTACTTAAAGGTAAATCTGCATACACAAAGATGATGATGCATCATAACTCAATTTACTGCTTTTCCAATTCTTGTAATGAATTTACAGCTCTCCTGTTTCTTGACTGTGGTACCTGTTTGATTAAATACTCCTAATATTACTTCAAAATTTTCTCCCATAATATATAATCTTAAGGAGGTTTTCATATGAAATTTCAATAAGGAAACTAACAAAATGATGATTTTGTCTTATATAATTATCTTTTTACCTTGATCAAACTGCTTTTGAATATTGTCTTGATCAGTTTTGTTCCCACTAACACGGTAGAGTCCTTCAGTACATAATCCTAAAACAAAGAAAGAGACTTTTGTACATGCATATATAGGTACAACAAAGAATATACTTAACCTTATGTACAACTTAATGACTTACAAAATATGATGGTAAATATTTTTAGGAATAAAATAATTTTGAACATTTCATTTAAAGTAAGTTCACAATGGACTAATTTTAAACCAGTTAGGCTACTCAGTTCCATGCAAAAAATGAGAAGAAACATTCTTCCTATTTCTTTTACTAAATACATCTAATTTCCCGACTGATATGTACAACTTAATGACTTACAAAATATGATGGTAAATATTTTTAGGAATAAAATAATTTTGAACATTTCATTTAAAGTAAGTTCACAATGGACTAATTTTAAACCAGTTAGGCTACTCAGTTCCATGCAAAAAATGAGAAGAAACATTCTTCCTATTTCTTTTACTAAATACATCTAATTTCCCGACTGTGATATATTGAAAAAATTCAAAAGACACTGAAAGGTGGAGAGAAAGTCAATTAACAGCAGCTCTGAAAAACACCATGACTGAGTTCTCTGGGTTTTCTTTTTGCCTTATATATCCTAGACCAGGCAACAGAGAAGCCTGCAACCCAGAAACACTGATGAACACAGGAAAAAAAATAAAAACAACAAACCACCACTCAGAAAACCAACAAGAAAAGCTGCTCTCTCTGGTGAAAGGATTGGGAAAGGTGTAGACTAGCAAGCAAAATCAGTTTTTAATTACTGCCCTACTCCAGCCAAACACCGAGGAACCTACTCCTCCTCATTCACAACAATGGCAACCAAGTAGAATTCTACTTTAGCCAGCAGAAACAAAGGTGTCCTTCCCCTTTCAAGATGCCAGCAAGGACTGATTGAAGTCTGACGTTCTTAACTATCACCTTGAGGTAAGAGGTACCCTCCCCTCTCCACCACAGTGGTCAACAGAGGCTGGTGGAGATCAAGCAGGGTGGGGAGTCCAATCTTCTAGCCTCACTTTGTAGTAATGAGGCAGCCTTCCTCCCAGCTAGTACAGTGTCAGAGGAGGCCTGTTAAAAATAATTTAAATAAGACTCAAAGTTTCACAGCATACTATTCAAAATCTAGAATAAAACCATAATAAAATGAAAATCATTCATCATTTCAAGAATCAAGAAAATCTCAATCTGAATGAGAAAAGACAATTAACTGACACCAATACAAAGATGTCAGTTGTGGAATTATCTGATAAGGATTTCAAAGCATCATAAAACACTTTGGTGAACAATTATAAACACACTTGAAACAAACTTCCTAACAAAGTTTCAGCAAAGAAACAGAAATATAAGGAACAACAAAATGGAAATTTTAGAACCAGAAATACAGTAACAGAAACAAGAATACAGTAACAGAAACAAGAAATTCACTGAATGCAATCAACAACAGACAAATGATGACAGAGAAACGAGCAAGTGATCTTGAAGACAAACAACAGAAATTATCCAGTCTAAAGAACATAAAGAAATTAGACACACACACACACACACAAAAGATGAGCTACAGGGATTTGTGGGACAACAGAAGAACCAAGATTTGTATTATCAGCCCAAAACCTATCCCTATGTTCAATGGGAAACTTCTAAAAGAGACTCAATTTCATAAGGCATTGTACTCTTCTGATCACAAGGAGGAAAAAAAATAATAGAATAGTGGATTCTGTCAAACTTATTTCCAGAGCAATATCAAAGGTGATTGTATGGGACAATATATTAATCCCTTCTAATTTTCATCAGGTTAAATTATTTTATTAATATTTTGTTTTATAAATTTCACAAATATCTTTACATACGAAGATGTGAAAAGGGAAAAAAAATGTACCTCACACTGCAGGGAACACTTCAACATTGAGAAATTCATGAACATAAAGGTAAGGGAAGATCCCCTGGAGAAGGAAAAGGCAGCCAACTCCAGTATTCTTGCTTGGAAAATCCCACGGACAGAGGAGCCAGGCAGGCTGTAGTCCATAGGACTGCAAAGAGTTGGACACAACTGTGCAATTGAGCACAAACACACAAACACGCAAAGGTAGCAAAAATCCACTGACAAAAATTTCATGGGTCAAAGTTATTAAATCCAAAGTTTTAACTTCAATAAAGCACGGCTGCTGCTGCTAAGTCGCTTCAGTTGTGTCCAAATCTGGGCGACCCCACAGACAGCAGTCCATCAGGCTCCCCCGTCCCTGGGATTCTCCAGGCAAGAACACTGGAGTGGGTATAAAGCACAACAGACACCATCAAATAACCAAAATTATCATTTACTGTGGGACAAAATAACATCCTAGCCCAACAACTCAACACTCAAAACACGAAGATTATGGCACCCAGTCCCATCACTTCATGGCAAATAGATGGGGAAAAAGTGGAAACAGTAACAGACTTTATTTTTGTGGGCTCCAAAATCACTGTGGACAGTGACTGCAGCCATGAAATTAAGACGCTTGCTCCTTGGAAGAAAAGCAATGACAAACCTGGACAGCATATTAAAAAGCAGAGGCATTACTTTGCCCTCAAAAGTCCATAGTCAAAGTTGTGGTTTTTCCAGTTGTTACATACGGATGTTAAGAGCTGGACAGTGAAAAAGGCTGAGTGCTGAAGAATTTATTCCTTCAAACTGTGGTGCTGAAGAAGACTCTTGAGAGTCCCTTGGACAGCAGGGAGATCAAATCAGGCAATCCTAAAGGAAATCAACCCTGAACATTCACTGGAAGGACTGATGCTGCAGCTCTAATACTCTGGCCACCTGATGCAAAGAGCTGACATTGGAAAAGACTCTGATGCTGGGAAAGATTGAAGGCAGGAGGAGAAGGGGACGACAGATGATATGGTTGAAAGGCATCACGGACTCAATGGACACGAGTTTGAGCAAACTCTGTCTGGGAGGGATGATGAAGGACAGGTAAGCCTGGCGTGCTACAGTTCATGGGGTCACAAAGAGTCAGATACACCTGAGCAACTGAACAAACCAACAGATATGATGCACTTAGATACAACAATACTTTGGTGGTATTTCTAACTAAAATGCATAATTTGAATCCAATAATGAGGAAAAGAAACCTCAAATTGATGGAGAAAGAAAACGTTTATTTGTATAGTAAAACACCAATCAATAGACATAAAAAAAATGATAGACTAACCTGACATAGTGAGATGCATTTATTTGCTACATGAAAAAGGAAACGTGTAATCATCCATGCTAAAAACCTTGCCTTCCTTTCACTGATAACTGAGTGATATGTTTTTTTCTTTTTCAAAAAGAAGCAGCAACAGCAACTTAATAATCTAGATGTGAATTAAATCGTCCAAAGTACCCATCCTGGGCCTCCAAGTAATACAGGCATTAGAAATCTATACCAATATTCCAAAACTATGCTTTAACCAAGTACTTTCACCTTTTTTTTCTTCCATTAGAAAGATAACTAACCCTTACACTGCACAGAACTCACGGTATCTGAAGTTCTAAAAAGGTCTAAGTTCTATCTGAGTTGATAATAGATTGAGTTTCACTAAAGTCACAAAACACACGACAAACAGTAAGGGAGAAGCAAGCTGTGTAGATAATCCATGAATTATATTGTTTTCATGGGAGGTGGCATCAGCAAAAGAGATGAAGAAACGAATTTTGGAGCTTGGTTCTCCAATAAAAGCAACTAAAAGTGAAAGTGAAGTCGCTCAGTCATGTCTGACTCTTTGCGACCCCACGGACCGTAGCCTACCAGGATCCTCCATCCATGGGATTTCCAGGCAGAAGTACTGGAGTGGATTGCCATTTCCTTCTCCAGGGGATCTTCCTGACCCAGGGATCGAACTTGGGTCTCCTGCATCGTAGGCAGATGCTTTACCGTCTGAGCCAGCAGGGAAGTCAAAAGCAACTAAGGAGCAGCCAGAATGTATCAGAATCAACTTCTGCAGAACTCTGGAATCTACTTAAAAAATTACAACCACCATTAGAAATTTTGGAGAAGAAAGCAGCTTTAAACTGCCCAGCTACTACTCCCCATACCCTAGAACGGCAACGACCATGAGGAAGGCAGTCTGCACTCAGGGTTTAGGCTGCAAGTGTCAGAGGCGGGAACAAAGATCTTGTTTGCAAAGAACTATAGTTGTAAATTTTAACTTGTCTGGTGACTCCTAGAAGAAAGAGCACAAGGGCTTGCCTATGTTTCACTATGCTAAAATATTTAAATATCTTATTTTCAACAAAAAATTTAAGAAGCATAGAAAGAAAAGCCAGTATGGTCCATTCTAGGAAAAAATACTAACAGAAACTGCCTATGGGGAAACCCAGTCACTGCACTTACTAGACAAAGACTTTAACCTTTAAAAATGCACAAAGAACTATAGGAGGCCATGAACAAAGAACCAAAGAAAACCAGGAGAATGGTGACTTAAAAAACGAAGAATATTAATACATACAAATTCTAAAAGATGATGCTATTAAAACACTGCACTGAATATGCCAGCAAATTTGGAAAAAGTCAGCAGTGGCCACAGGACTGGAACAGGTCAGTTTTCATTCCAATCCCAAAGAATGCTCAAACTATTGCACAACTGTGCTAATTTCACATACTAGGAAGGTAAAGCTCAAAATCCTTCAAGCTAGGCTTAAACAGCATGTAAACCAAGAACCCCATGAACCGCAGCATGCCAGGCTTCCCTGTCTTTCACTATCTCTCAGAATTTGCTAAAACTCATGTCCATTGAGTCTGCGATGCCATCCAACCATCTCATACTCTGTTGCCCTTCTCCTTCTGTCCAGTCTTTCCCTAGCATCAGAGTCTTTTCCAGTGAGTCAGCTCTTCACATGAACTGGCCAAAGTATTGGAGCTTTGGCTTCAGCATCAGTCTTTCCAGTGAATATTCAGGGTTGATTTCCTTTTGGATTGACTGGTTTGATCTCTGTGCTGTCCAAGGGACTTTCTCCAGGACCACAATTCAAAAGCATTAATTCTTTAGCGCTCAGTCTTCTTTATGGTTCATCTGTACATGACTACTGAAAAAACCACAGCTTTGACTATATGGACCTTTGCTGGCAAATTAATGTCTTTGCCTTTTAATACACTGTCTAGGTTTTTCATAGCTTTTCTTGGAAGGACCAAGTGTCCTAATTTCATGGCTGCAGTCATTGTCCATAATGATTTTGGAGTCCAAGAAAATAGAATCTGTTAATGTTTTCACTTTTCCCCCATCTATTTGCCATGAAGTGATGGGACTGGATACCATGATCTTAGTTTTTTGAATGTTGAGTTTTAAGCTAGTTTTTTCACTCTCTTACCTTCAAGAGTGAAGTTGCTCTTCACTTTCCATCATTAGAGAAATTACTGCATATTTGAGGTTGCTGATATTTCTCCTGGTAATCTTCATCCCAGCATGTAATTCAACCAGCCCAGCATTTTGCATGATGTACTCTGCATATAGTTAAATAAGCAGAGTGACAATATACAGCCTTGTTGTACTCCTTTCCCAATTCTGAACCAGTCAGTTGTTCCACATAAAGTTCTGTTACTTCTTGACCTGTATACAGGTTTCTCGGGAGACAGGTAAGGTGGTCTGGCATTCCCATTTCTTTAAGAATTTTTCAGTTTGCTGTGATCCACACAGTTAGTCTTTAGCATAGACAATGAAGCAGACGGAGATGTTTTTCTGGAAATCCCTTGCTTTTTCTATGATCCAGCAGATGTTGACAATTTGATCTCTGGTTCCTCTGCCTTTTCTTTTTTTTTTGAAGTGGAAAAAATATTTGCAAACCATATTTATCTGATAAAGTTTAGTATCCGGAATATATAACTCGTGACAACTCAACAGAAAGAGAAACAATGACTTTTAAGTGAGCAAAGGACTTGAAAAGACATTTCTCCAAAGATAAACAGCTAACAAGCCCAGAAAAAAAAAAAATTCAACATTATTCATTATCCCTTCAGTTCAGTCGCTCAGTCATCTCCAACTCTCTGCGACTCCATGAATTGCAGCACGCCAGGCCTCCCTGTCCATCGCCAACTCCCAGAGTTCACTCAAACTCACGTCCATCGAGTTGGCGATGCCATCCAGCCATCTCATCCTCTATCGTCCCCTTCTCCTCCTGCCCCCAATCCCTCCCAGCATCAAGAGTCTTTTCCAATGAGTCACCTCTTCGCATGAGGTGGCCAAAGTACTGAAGTTTCAGCTTTAGCATCATTCACATAAGGGTGGTGTCATCTGCATATCTGAGGTTATTGATATTTCTCCCAGCAATCTTGATTCCAGCTTGTGCTTCTTCCAGCCCAGAGTTTCTCATTATGTACTCTTCCCCGCGATTCCACCAGTTGAGGCCTGCAGAGGGGCTACCTCCCGGGCGGGGGAAGCGAGGCCGGGCGCTGCCTCCCCCGTGGGCCTCACAGCAACCTCGTGCACCCAGGCCTCAGGCTCCTCACTTTCCCCATCTTCCCGGCGAAGACTCACAGCCGGCTGGAAGCCGCTGGGCTCAAGCGGCACACGCTGCCGGAAGCTGGTCCGGCACTCTGACTGCCAGATGGAAACAGTCCTCTAAACCCAGCAAGCACATCTGGAAGTTCTTGGTTCATGTTCTTTTGAAGCCTAGTTTGAAGGATTTTGAGCATAACCATACTAGCATGCAAAATGCATCCAACTGTATGGTAGCTTGACAATTTTTTCACACTATCCTTCTTTGGGATTGGAATGAAAACTTACCTTTTCTAGTCTTGTGCCAGTGCTGAGTTTTCCAAGTTTGCTAACATACTGAGTGCAGCACTTTAACAGCATCATTTTTTAGGATTTTAAATAGCTCAGCTGGAATTCTATCACCTCCACTAGCTTTGTTTGTAGTAATGCTTCCTAAAGCCCACTTGCACTTCACACTCCAGGATGTCTGGCTCTAGGTGCGTGACCATACCATCGTGGTATCTGGGTCATTAAGATTTTTTGTATATTTCTTCAGTGTGTTCTTGCCACCTCTTCTTAATCTCTTCTGCCTCTGCTAGGTCCTTACTGTTTGTGTCCTTTATCATGTCCATCTACGTATGAAATGTTTCCTTGATATCTACAATTTTCTTGAAAAGATCTCTAGTCTTTCCCATTCTATTGTTTTCTTTGCATTGTTCATTCAAGAAGGCATTCTTATCTATCCTTGCTATTCTCTGAAACTCTGCATTCAGTTGGGTGTATCTTTCCCTTTCTCCCATGCTTTCCTCTTCTTTCCTCAGCTATTTGTAAAGAAGCGATAAGCCTCCTGGCTGGAGGAGGTAATGGCAAACCACTCCAAGAACCCCATGAACACAAACAGTATGAAAAACACAAATACCTAAGTACAAATCTAACAAATATATACAAGATCTATATGAGAAAAACTACAAAACTGATGAGTGAAAGCAAAGGACTAAATACAACTGACCCTTGAGCAATGCAGGAGCTAGTCTATGTATAACTTATAGCTGGTCCTCTGTAACCACTGTTGCTCCACATTCACAGATTCAACCAAACATGAATTGTGTTTGCTGCTGCTGCTAAGTCTCTCCAGTCATGTCCAACTCTGTGTGACCCCACAGACAGCAGCCCACCAGGCTCCCCCATCCCTGGGATTCTCCAGGCACAAACACTGGAGTGGGTTGCCATTTCCTTTTCCAATGCATGAAAGTGAAAAGTGAAAGTGAAGTTGCTCAGTCGTATCTGACTCTTAGCGACCCCATGGACTGCAGCCTACCAGGCTCCTCCATCCGTTTAGGATTTTCCAGGCAAGAGTACTGGAGTGGGGTGCCATTGCCTTCTCCTGGATTGTGTTTAGTACTGTATTTTTTACTATGGAAAAATATCCAAGTGTAAGTGGACACACACAGTTCAAACTCATGCTGTTCAAAGGTCAACTGTAAACGGAAAGATATACCATGTTTTTGGATAGGAAGACAAATACCATTTGGGTGTCAATTCTTCTCAGCTTGATCTACAGATTCAAAGCAACCCAATCAAATTTCCAGGAAATTATTTTATGGTTATCAACAAACTGATTCTAGAGTTTATATATTTACAAAACACGTATCTGATAAGGACTGCTATCCAAAATATACTAAAATATACTAACAACACGTAAAACTCAGTAATAAGAAAACAACTCCACTGAAAAATGGGCCAAAGACCTTAATAGATAGATACCTTATCAAAGAAGATATATAGATAGCAAATGAATATAGAAAGAAGCTCCATATCATACGTTACTAAGGAATTTCAAGTTAGAACAATGAGACATCACTATTAGAATGCCAAAATCCAGAACACTGACAACACCAGCTGCTGACAAAGATGTGGAGAACAGAAATTTTCATTTACTGCTGCTGGGAATGCAGAATGGTACAGATGCTATGGAAGACGTTTTTTAACAAAACTAAATGTACTCTTTGAGCTTCCACTGCCAGGAGCCTGAATTCAATCTCTGGTTTGGGGATTGATCCTGCAAGCCTCAAGGTAGGCAAAAAAAAACAAACAGAGAAACCTAAAGGTACTCTTACCACGTGTGCTCAGTCACTCAGTTATGTCCAGTGCTTTGCAACCTGCTGGGCTGTAGCCCACCAGGCTCCTCTGTCCATAGGATTTTTTAGGCAAGAATACTGGAGTGGGTGGCCATTTCCTTCTCCAGGGGATATTCCCAATCCAGGCACTGAAGCCGCGTCTGCACTATAGGTAGATTCTTTACTGCTGAGCCACAGAGCAAGCCCACTCCTACCATACCATCCAGCAATAATGCTCTTTGTTAATTTACTCATCAGTCAGTCACTCAGTGAAGTCGCTCAGTCGTGTCCGACTCTTTGCGACACCATGGAGTAGCCTACCAGGCTCCTCCCTCCATGGGATTCTCCAGGCAAGAGTACTGGAGTGGGCTGCCATTTCCTTCTCCAGGGGATCTTCCCGACCCAGGAATCGAACCCAGGTCTCCTGCAGTCCAGGCAGACGCTTTAACCTCTGAGCCACTGGGGAAGGAAAAATATCTACACAAAAATCTGCACACTGGTGCTTACAGCATTTATTTTGTAGCTATAACTATGTTTATAGCATAACTGCCGAAACATGAAGCATACAGGCTGTTCTTCAGAAGGTAAATGGATAATTAAACGGTGGTACATCCAGACAATGAAATATTATTCAATGTCAAGAAAGAATGGAGTTATTAACCTATGAAAAGACATAGAGAAAACTTAAATGCATATTATTGAGTGAAAGAAGCCAATCTGAAAAAGGCACATATTGGATTACTGTAACTATACATTGTAGAAAAGGTAAAATAAAAAGGTAAAACAATAAACAGGTATGTGGCTGCCAGGCGTGGGGGAGGTAGACAGAGATGAATAGGCAAAGCACAGAAAATTTTTAGGGCAGTAAAAACACTCTTTATGCTACTGTAGTGATGGATATGTCATTATACATATGTCCAAACCAATAAAATATACAACACCAAGAGTAAATACTAATGTACACTACGAACTCTGGGTGATTATCATGTGTCAACACAGGTTTATCCTTGGCAAAAAATGTACCATTTGGGGGCGTGATGTTGGTGATGGGGGTTGGGAAGAATTTCATGTGTGAGAGGGACTAAATGGGAAATCCCTCTCTTGATTCTGCTATAAATCTAAAAAATTTTTTTTAAAAAGATATAAACATATAGAAATAGATATCAAATGTTATGAGGATGGAAGTAAAATCAATGGAGTAAGTCCTTTAGCAATGATAAGTGATACTTCAGGGACAAGAATACTACAACAATTAATAAGGCTAAAGGCAGTATTTTTCCCCCTCAATCAAAAACAGTAAATTTTAAATATGGGGGGGGAATATTACTGCACCTGGAATTCACTGTATTAAAACACACCACTATTTTCTTTACTATCTGAGAAAAACCAACAACAGTACTTCAACCTTTCATTTTGCTACTTTCTTTACATAAAATGCTTAAAACTTCATAAAGTAAATATGACATATTTGTTTTCATTTCATTTTCAAAATAACTGACAAAAGGCCTTATGTTAATGATAAGGAGATAAGCTTTGAAAAGTGGATTGACTTGCTAAAGGTAAGACATTGGGCAAGCCAGTGTCATTACTTTGTCTCATTTGATACATAAAGGAAATATTTTTGACATGCCACCCCATTTGTTTCATGGTAGGTGGTTTCCTCTCTCTGCATGCTTTCTATCACTGAGGTTGGCATAGCAATTTCATTTCTAGACATTTTTCCTAGAAAATAAAAATATAAGCAAATATGTAAACAAAAGGATAACTGCCATATTGAATGTCTGAATACATTACTAATTATTTCCCCAAGTGGATAAAAAGAGGAAGGGCCAGTGTGTTTCGTCAGACTTGCAAACATTCATTTTCCTGCAGGAATTTCACCATAAAAAAAAACAAAAGAGCTACAGGTGTGATCACAATTTTTGTGATTGTCAATCACAAAAATGACAATTCCATATGTTTCCATCCAACATAATAACAGTATTTGACATAGCTTTTTCCTAAGAACAGCCTTTCTTTTCCTGCATTAACCAGAGTATTTTGCACATTGTGTATTACCTTCATCATCTACTATTATCACAAGGTAAAGCCTGGATTTTTAATGATGTAACAGCTCAGTACAATAACAATTACCTGGAATGTGAAGTCAAGCGGGCCTTAGAAAGCATCACTATGAACAAAGCTAGTACCATTAAAAACTCTATTAACAAACCAGTAATAAATGCCAGTAACAAACCAGTAATAAATGAGGTGATGGAATTCCAGTTGAGCTCTTTCAAATCCTGAAAGATGATGCTGTGAAAGTGCTGCACTCAATACGCCAGCAAATAGAGTCCCTTGGACTGCAAGGAGATCCAACCAGTCCATCCTAAAGAAGATCAGTCCTGGGTGTTCACTGGAAGGACTGATTTTGAAGCTGAAACTCCAATCCTTTGGCTACCTCATGCGAAGAGCTGACTCATTTGAAAAGACCTTGATACTGGGAAAGATTGAGGGCAGGAGGAGAAGGAGACAACAGAGGATGAGAAGGTTGGATGGTATCACCAACTCGATGGACATGGGTTTGGGTGGACTCCGGGAGTTGGTGATGAACAGGGAGGCCTGACATGCTGCAGTTCATGGGGTTGCAAAGAGTCAGACAAGACTGAGCGACTGAACTGAACTGATATAAATTATAAAAAGTCACACTATCTTTTGCAATGGTCATTCACGCATTGTAGGAAAAGATAATAAATGCTAATTCTATTTTGGAAAATAAAGACTTAAAAAGATATCACTTTTGTGTTACTACTGGCACAAGGACACACATGTAGGGTTATTAAAAGAAACCAGGGTTCATTTTTTAAACATTTATTAAATAAAGATTTAATCATATGTGCCCCCAGTTTTAGGAGCTACAGGTCCTTAATCTCTTAGAGATTATGGTCTAATGGCTGTGGTGTTCAAAAAAAACAAAAAGAAAGGATTAGCTGTACCCCAATGACCAGCTACTTCAAGAAGAAAATGTTCTTGCTAACAGATAAAAAATGTTTCAAAGCCAGAAAACACAAAAGGCAATTTATTAACATACTAGAAGTCCTTAAGGAATTTCTGCTAGACATAGGCATACTAAAATTATCTAATGAAACACTTTAAGGGCTAATTTATAATTCTTGGCTAGATCATGAATAAACAAGTCACTCTTGAATCATTACAGTCAGATGTCAATGATCACAACTTTAAGCATTATCTGACACTGTTAAGGTTATTAAGTCTAGAATTTCAAAAGCAACCTAAAAAGTCCTTTAGGAAATAGCATGATATATTTCTTAGTGTGATGCATCAAAGAAAGATACTCAGCCCTATGTAGAATTCCAGCCAAAAATGTTTAACTTGAATCTGACCAGTAATCAGACAAAATTTAGGAACATTCTGGGGGAAAAAAACAAGAATTTTCAAAAAATGTGTCAAGAAAATATAAGTAAGGCTAGAGAACTATTCTAGATCAAGGAAAGATAAAGAGACATATTTCATGCGTAACAATAAATGCAAATACACGATCCTTGACTGGATCCTAAACTGAAAGAACAAAGAAGCTGTAAGAGGGCATTACTGGGATAATAATGGAAACCTGCTTATAAAAAAATATTAAAAAGTTAGATTTTATCAATGTTTTTATTTCCCAAAGGTGGTATTTGTATTGTGGTTATGTGGAGAAAATGTTCTTGTTCTTAGGAGATATATGCTAAAAGATTCAAGAGTGAAGTACATGATATTTGTAACTTTCAAATGGGTTTAGCCAAAAAAAAAAAAGGTTGGGGAGAAATGTGGCAACCTCCTCCCCCAAAACTGGTATATCTAGATGAAAGTTGTATGGATGCTTTATAATATTATCCTCGTAACATTTCTGAAGGTTCAAAAAATTTTCAAAATGTGAAGAAATAAAGAAAACATGGAATAATTACTTCAGATTTGTGGTCACATATTTAACGTGAAACGCATGGTTTATGTTTTTCTACAGCCATAATCTACTTTTCTCGTCCAACCGCAGAGTAGGCAGAGGGTTAGTTTAATCAAAGTTGAGGTTTGCCAAGAGAATAACATGGTGAGGGTTGATGAAATATGCAAAGGAGTGAATATAAAAATAGATTGATATATACGTAGGACAAGGAAGCACAGAAGATAAAAGGCAATGACATTCAGTGAAAAAGTGTTATTTAGATTAACAAAATGAGTAGGAGTTCTTAAAAAAGGCAAGTGGGAATGATGAAGTATAAATAAAAACAAAATTACAGTGACCTTTATTTTAGCAATAAAACAGACTCATTTATATTCATTTCACCTCAATTATTTGTCATTGGTGTGTTGGAACAACGTAATTTTCAGACCAATATTTTAAGAACCTCACTAAGACACTCATGCTTCTAACATAATCTGAGCAGAAAAATAACCTCTAAGCTTTAGAGGTAATCTTTTCTTTGTAATTTGTAATAATGAGGGCATTTCAGATTAACTACATCTACATGCAAATATAAATTTTAGGATAGTGAGAGAAATTCCTCATTTATCTGGAACTTGGTTATCTCATCCCCTAACCTACCATAACTGAAAAAATGCAAATAAAAAGGATTATAAATAGCCAAAAAGATGCTACAAACCCCTGCACTAAAATATACTGTTTTCTTGATAGGAGGAATACCTTCTGTTTTCCCACAGATTCTATTCAACCTAACCAAAACACAACTTAGACTAACTCTGCTATATGTTTTCCTGACTCACAACAAATTAGAAGTTGTAAACTGGAAATGCAAAATAAAATTACAAGCAGCAGAAGATACACTGGCAACAAAACAGAAAACTGAAAGACTAAAATCTAGAAACAATTTTAGAAAACCTCTAACATAGAAATGCTTCAAAAGTTCCTGAAGATAGCTCTTTAATAACAGAGAAAACTATCATTAAAATATTCTAAAGAATAAAAAGATAAAGAAACACTTCCTAGCTCATTCTATGAGGTCGGTATTACCCCAATACTAAAGCCAAAGACTCCAAAAGAAACAAAAGCTATATACCAATATTCTTTAGGAATACAGATGCAAAAAACTTCTGCAAAACACTAGCAAACTGAAGGGCTTTTCAGGTAGCACAGTGTAAAGAAACCGCCTGCAAATGCAGGAGATGCAAAAGATGCGAGTTTGATCCCTGGGTTGGGAAGATCCCCTACATTAAGGAATGGCAACCTGCTTCAGTATTCTTGCCTGGAGACTCCTTGGACAGAGAAGCCTGGTGGGCTAAGAGTCAGACATAACTGAGCACCCACAGAGCAAATTGAATGCAACAGCATTAAAAAGATTATATACCATGAGGCAGTGGGATTTATCACAGAAATGCAAACACAGTTCAACATAACAAAAAGATAATGCAACTCACATTAACAGAATGAAAGAAAAAATCCTACTCATGTATCAATAGACACAGAAAATCATTTCACAATATCCAACACCCTTTCACAATAAAAAATACTCTACAAACTAGGAATATAATGTTTTATGGATTGACTTAGTCTACCCAAGAGATATGTTGAAGTCATAACCCC
The DNA here is from genome assembly GCA_006410635.1 of Cephalophus harveyi. NCBI lineage: Eukaryota > Metazoa > Chordata > Mammalia > Artiodactyla > Bovidae > Cephalophus > Cephalophus harveyi. The sequence goes on from SJYT01042337.1 coordinate 75,742, forward strand.
CAATGCCTTAGAAAGGGACCTTACTTCCAAACAAGACCACTACAATCAGCTAGGATAAGATGAGGTCAGATAAGATGAGGGTGAGTTCTTAACCCAACAACTAGCATCTTTCTAAGAAGGCAGATACACCCAGAACTCCAAAGACAGAATGGAGTAACATTATTGTAAGCCAAGGAATATCAAGGATTGATAGACACCACCAGAAGCCAGAAAGAAGCAAGAAAGGATTCTACCCAGAGTCTCTGAGGAAGCATGACCCAACTGACATCTTGATTTCAGATTTCCAGCCTTTAGGGTGTCAGCAAATACATTTCTACTGTTTTAGGCTACCCAGTTTGTGGGAGTTCATTCTGGCAACTCCAGGAAACTAATACAGAAGGAAACTTCTGGAACATGATAAAGAATATTTATGAAAAATTAGAGCTAACATGATAATGGTGAAAGAAAGAAAGCTTTCCTCTAAAGTAAAGAACACCAACAATGCCTGCTTTCACCACAGCTATTCAATATTACACTGGAAGTTCAAGCCAGAGCAAGACACAGAGACAAAAGATAACCAAATTTCAAAAGAAGTAAAGCTATCCCTATTCACATTGGATATGACCTTACATACATAGAAAATCCAAAAAAAAACCTAATATGCTAATAAAAAAATTCAGCAAAACACAGAGAGAATAATCTCAAAAGCAACTGGAAATTGAGGAAGAGAGGGTAACACATCATAAACAGAGGAATATTGGTAAGAAAAACACATTTTTTGGTAAATATCATGCAGAAGACAAGGAACAATCTTTAAAAAAAACTGAAAAGAAAAAAATCTAACAGCCTAGAAATCAAAAGAACAAAGTTGGAGGACTATACTTCCTGGTTTCAAAAATTACCCCAGAGATAAAATATTGAAATCAAAGTGGTACTGACAAAAATGAATAGGCATATAGATCAATGGAATATAAGTGGAAGAACTACTCACATTTACAGCCAAGTGATTTTCAAAAAGAATGCCAAGGTAATTCAATAAATGGTGCTTGGACAATGGATATGTACAAGCAAATGAATCAAGCTGGGATGTCTCTTTGTACCATACACAAAAATTAACTCAAAATGAATCACAGACCTAAATGTAACAGGTAAAATCAAAAAAGCTCTTAGAAGAATATATAGGAATACATTTTTGTAATCTTGGCTTCGGCAAAGCTTTCTTAGATATGATACCATGCACACAGTGACCAGAAAAAAATTAGATTTCATAAAAATTTACATTTTGTGCTTGAAATGATACAAACAAGGAATTTGGCGGGGGGAAACTGCAAATCATATTTGAAATCAACTTGTTCACTGCAGATGGTGATCACAGCCATGACATTAAAAGATGTTTACTCCTTGGAAGGAAAGTTATGACCAACCTAGACAGCGTATTAAAAAGCAGAGAATTACCTTGCCAACAAAGGTCCGTCTAGTCAAGGCTATGGTTTTTCCAGTGGGCATGTATGGATGGGAGAGTTGGACTGTCAAGAAAGCTGAGTGCCGAAGAATTGATGCTTTCAAACTGTGGTGTTGGAGAAGACTCTTAAGAGTCCCTTAGACTGCCAGGAGATCCAACCGGACCATCCTAAAGGAGATCAGTCCTGGGTGTTCACTGGAAGGACTGATGCTGAAGCTGAAACTCTAATCCTTTAGCCACCTCATGTGAAGAGCTGACTCATTTGAAAAGACCCTGATGCTGGCAAAGATTGAGGGCAGGAGGAGAAGGGGACAACAGAAGATAAGATGGTTGGATGGCATCACCGACTCAATGGACATGGGTTTGAGTAAACTCCGGGAGTTGGTGATGGACAGGGAGGCCTGGTGTGCTGCAGTTTATGGGGTTGCAAAGAGTCAGACACCGCTGAGCGACTGAACTGAACTGTATCTAGAGTATATAAAGAACTCTTCAACTCAACACTAAGATAAACAACTCAACTTAAAAATGGCAAAGTATATGAATAGATATTTTTCCAAAGATATACAAATGGCCAATGTGAAGTGAAGTCACTCAGTCATGTCCAACTCTCTGCGACCCCATGGACTGTAGCCTGCCAGGCTCCCCTGTCCATGGGATTTTCCAGGCCAGAATACTGGAGTGGGTTGCCATTTCCTTCTCCAGGGGATTTTCCCAACCCAGGGATCGAACCCAGGTCTCTCGCCTTACCATCTGAGCCACCAACAAACAACTGAAAATATGTTCAACATCATTTGTCATCAGGGAAATGCAAATCAAAACCACATGAAACTTTCACACCCACTAATATAGTTATAATCAAAAAATCAGAAAATACATGTTAGCAAAGATGTAGAGAAACTAGAACTCTTGAATATTGCTGGTGGGAATGTAAATGGTAGTCACTTTTTGTAAGACAGTCTGGTAAATTCCCTGGAGGGTTAAACATAGGGGCTTCCTTAGTGGCTCACATGGTAAAGAATCTGCCTGCAATGCAGGAGACCGGGGTTAGATCCCTGGGTCAGGAAGATGCCCTAGAGAAGGAAATGGCAACCCACTCCAGTATTCTTGCCTGGAGAATTCCATGGATAGAGGAGTCTCGTGGGCTAAACTCCACAGGGCCGCGAAGAGTCAGACATGACTGAGCAATTAACACATACGTACCCTGTGATCTAGAAATTCTGTTCCTAGGTATGCATACTCAAAAGAAGTGAGAAATGTGTCCACACAAAAAACTGGTACATAAGTGTACACTGCAGCAATATTCGGAGTTGTCAAAAAGTGGCAATCAACACAAATTCGCATCAATGGAACATTCAGTTCAGTTCAGTCCCTCAGTCGTGTCTGACCCTTTGCGACCCCATGAATCGCAGCATGCCAGGCCTCCCTGTTCATCACCAACTCCCGGAGTTCACTCAGACCCACGTCCATGGAGTCAGTGATGCCATCCAGCCTTCTCATCCTCGGTCATCCCCTTCTCCTCCTGCCCCCAATCCCTCCCAGCATCAGAGTCTTTTCCAATGAGTCAACTCTTCACACGAAGTGGCCAAAGTACTGGAGTTTCAGCTTCAGCATCATTCCTTCCGAAGAAATCCCAGGGCTGATCTTCAGAATGGACTGGTTGGATCTCCTTGCAGTCCAAGGGACTCTCAAGAGTCTTCTCCAACACCACAGTTCAAAAGCATCAATTCTTCGGCGATCAGCCTTCTTCACAGTCCAACTCTCACATCCATACAGGACCACAGGAAAATTCAACAATAAAAATGAATGGGGATTCCTTGGTGGCTCAGTGGTAGAGTCTGTCTGCCAATGCAGGAGAAATGAATTCAGGGCTTGATCTGGGAAAACTCCACATGCTGCTGAGTTAGCCCACGCGCCACAACCACTGAGCCTGTGCTCTAGGGCCTGGGAGCTGCAACTACTAAGACCACGTCCGCAACTACTAAAGCCTGCGTGCCCCAGAGCCAGTGCTCGGCAACAAGACAAGCCACTGCAATGAGAAGCCCATGCCCTACATCTAGAGAGGAGTCCACACAGCAACAAAGACCCAGCACAGCCAAAAATAAATAAAAATTATTTTAAAAAATGAAGTACTGGGAGATGCTAACATGGATGCTATAAAACACTATGTTAAAGCAAAGAAGACAGTCACAAAAGACTAGAATAGGTAAATCTATAGAGTCAGAAAGTTAAGGGATGATGAGTATGGAGAATGGGGAACTGACTGCTCAATGGATGGGGTTTACTTTGGAAGTGATGAAAACACTCTAAAATTGAATGTGCTGATGCCTGCACAACTCTGTGAACATACAAATATACCACTGGACTGTACAATTTAAATGGGTAGATTGTAGAGTATGTGAATTATATTTTTATAAAGCTGTTTTCTAAGAGGATTATAAATTAAGAAAATCTTTCGAAAATAAGGATAATTACTTGTTTAAAGTAAAAATTATGAACATATACTATGATGCTTAAAACATATTGTAAATTTAAAGCATACAATAGAACAAAGGATAGGAGGGTTAAATGTACTGTTCCAAGGTTCTTAAGCTACATGTTATGTTGGTGTAATGTTGTCTAAAGACAAATTGTGATTAAAGATATATATTTAAAATTCGGGGGTACCACTTAAAATAACCCTAACAGATAAGCATTGTAACTGGATGCCGGTGTTAAAATAAGAGTAAAAAGTTTTCAGCTATTCCAAAAGAAAGCAAAAAACAGAAAAGGAATAATGCTGTCTCTTATACACATCTCAGATGTGAATATATATTTAAAATTCGGGGGTACCACTTAAAATAACCCTAACAGATAAGCATTGTAACTGGATGCCGGTGTTAAAATAAGAGTAAAAAGTTTTCAGCTATTCCAAAAGAAAGCAAAAAACAGAAAAGGAATAATGTTCACATGAGACAAAAAATAAAATAAAAACAAGACAGAAGATTTAAAACCAATTAGATTGATAATTACATAAAAAGCCAATGATCTAATAAATACTCCACTTAGAAGAGTGGATTGTCAGACTCAGTCCATGAGAAACTCCATTAAATAAAAAGATACAATTAAAAGGATTTAAAAAAGATATACCACATAGAAAAAAAGAAAGAAAATGCAGTTTGCTACATTAATTTTAGATTAAGTAGGCTTCAAAACAAGGAGAATGCATCATAAAGATACTATTTCATAAAAAAAGACATAATCCTAAATATATGTGAAACTAAACAAATTTCAAAACACATGAAGCAAAAACACAATTCAAAGGAGAAACACACAGTATCAATCATGATTAAAGATTTTAACAGTACTCAATTCAAAAAACAAGTCAACAAGAAAATCAGTAAGGAGAGATAAGACTTGACCAATATTCTCAAAGAACTTGACCTGACATTGGATGAATCCTTCATCCAATAGCTTAATAAACATTTTGCTCAAGGTCCCAAGGAACATTCTTCAAAACAGACCACATTCTGGGCTATAAATAACAAGTCTCAATAAAGTTATACTGAAGTCAAACTGTTTTCAACTGCAACAAAATTAAACTATAAATGAATAACAGAAAGTTATCTGGAAAACATTTGAAATAAAACTTAATTAAATGTGTTAAATTAGAAAGTCAAAAGGGAAATTACAAAGTATCCTGAACTGAATGAAAATGGAAACAGCATTAACACCGTGGTGTATAGCTAAAATAATGTTTACAGGTAAATTTTAAATGCTAAACAGTATAGAAGACTGGACAAAATCATTAATCTAGGTTTATACTTTAAGAAACTATAAAAAAAAATCAAATGAAAGCAAAAAGAAGAAGAAGTAGAATTCACTGAATTTAGAAATGGACAAAAGAGAAAAAAAAAATCAAAAGCTGGTTCTTTGAAAAGATCAATAAAATGGACAAACTTCTAACAAGAGGGAAAAAAGAAATTAGTAATGCCAAAAACAAAAGAGGCATCAAAAGCATGATACGAAATTTTATAAACCACCTTATAGCAACTTGAATGAAAAGAACAAACTCCCTGAAAGACACAGTCAATGCTTACTGAATAAACTGAAAATCTGTACAGTCCTATATCCAATAAAGAAATTTAATCTATAGTTAAAAGCCTCCTCACAAAATTCCAGGTCCAGATAGTTTCACTGGTGAATTCTACCAAAATTTAGTAAAGAACTATTACCATTCTATACAATCTTTTCCAGAAAACAGACTCAGTCTATGACGCCAGCTTTAACCCTGATACCAAAACCAGATATAAGGTACTGCTAGAAAACTATAAATTGTTAATTCTTAGAATGCAGAAATCCTTACTTTTAGCAAACTGGGTGCAGCAATAACACATAGACCAAGTTGTATTTATCCCAGGAATCTCAGGTTAGTTTAACATTTAAAAATCCATTAATATAATTTCACCATTTACACTGAAGTAAAAATGAGCTTTCTAGATAGGACATTCGCCTAACTTTTTTATTAAAAAAAAAAAAAAAAAATTCTTATCAAAAGGTCATTAAGAATAAATCGAGCTATAATGAAATTAGCTCATGTTTTCAAACCATTAAATTCTGTAGTCTATTCCGATCACTACAGTTTCATGGTTAACTTGTATTCATTTTAAATGCACATAATATTCTGCCTATATTCCACAACTGTGACTAGTCCAACCCTCAGTAACAGATTGATTGGATGAAACAGACATAAGAGCAGGCTTGTTGTTAAAACAGTGAGGATATCTACACACGCCTTACAAATACAGCTCAAATCATATAAACCATATTAAGCTAGTGCTCCTGAATAAATAATAACATCACAAACAAGCTACCTCTTGTGTATTCATAAATATTGCTATGAATTTTAAAAGGAAAAATTCATGTCTAAATGAGTTAAAAAATAGTATCAGACTTAAACATTTTGAAAACATTCAAACTACTACCTTAAATCATACCTATGATTAAATAGTAGCATATTTAATAACTGAGTTATTTTAAATTCCAGAATTAATTTAACATTCTAGGATCTGACTTTTCCATTTAATAAAGAGAAGTCTAATAAAAGCATGACTGGCTAACAAAAAAACTGCTTTCAAATATCAGATGTTTATGTCTAAAATATGCAAGATAATTAATCCTAATGAGAATGACATACTTTTTTCAAATTTTAGTTTGAATCAGGAACATCTGACAAACTATTGGTGTAGCTAAAGTAAAATTTTAAATCAAACCTCTTGAAATGATAACTTCTATCCTACCTGTATCTTCAATAAATTCCACACATTTTTCAACAAACAGTGGTATAGGCTTCTCAGCTGTAACCAGATCCTGGAGGGGCATCCCAAAGTAATTACTTTCCCAATTTCTACGTGTTGGTGGATTGAAGTTCTTAGTTTTCTTTTTCTGCTATAAGAAAACATATTTAAGTTAAAACTATTTTAATTAATTCCCTTTAAAATAACAGTATCAAGCAATATAAATACACAATTTGTATCAAAAGCAGTATCTAAAAATTACATCCAACCTAAACGTCCATCAATATGGGATTCAATAAATAAATTCTGCTATAAACAGCAACTTGACCAAGAGAAAGAGACAAAAGGGAACAGACAAAAAATGGCTGAACAGAAGAAACTGTTCTCTTTGGAAAATAAAAGAAAACTGGATAGGCAGGAAATTTAGAAAAGATCATTTTTCAATGCCATTGAAAGGAGTAAGCATCGCACAATTCGCAGTTCAAGTGTGGTATGTTAATTGCTGCATTTGTTATTTGGTCTTTGGGAAGTTCCAAGTGAGATTTTTGTGCATAGCTATATTAGTAAGCATAACATAGCTTTAATCATTGATTATACAATGAAGCTATGCAACTCTATGAGTGTCTAGTTTCATCATTTATGTCTTATTTCCCCATTTTCTTCCATAGTATCTACTGAATATTAAACAAACATTAAGATTTTTTTATAAAAGAAAGTAACATCCCAGTGGGAAATGAGATGTTAATTTAGTTCTATTAAAAACATTTATTTTACTAGGCACCCAAAAAGGTAATTTTTATTAGCAATGAACAAAACATGTTCACAATAGTAAAAAGTTACATAACAATTTTCAAAGTTTAATTTCAATCTTGCATTGGGAGAAAATATCTTCTTAACCAGGGAGTGAACATTTCAAAAACTAAGGAAATACTGCCTGAAATTCAACCCTTAAGGAGATTCTGAGTCAGTCTTCCTTAAGTAGGGTGTATTTATATCTGTCATAAGTATTGTAACTGACTTACAAATCAGATAAAAACATGTTATTTCTAATCAGAAAAATGTGTGTGTGGGGGGGAGGTGGGGCAGAAAAGGAGCACAAGCTGAGGTTTCAATGCTTAAAGCAACAGCCCTCATTTTAATTTCCAATTCTTCCCAGCGGAATCTCTCCTTTGGATAGATTGACCTTTCAATATTCTTTCAAGTTTCGAGTTACGTAATTTCCCTGGTGGCTCAGATGGTAAAGAATCCAACTACAATGCAGGAGACCCGGGTTTGATCCCTGGGTCAGGAACATCCCTTGGAGGGAAAAACAGCAACCCACTCCAGTATTCTTGCTGGAGAACTTCATGGACAGAGGAGCCTGGTGGACTAAGGTCCACGGGGTTGTAGAGTCAGACACAACTGAGCAACTAACACTAACAGTGCTCTACCTAGCAACATCCAGAGTTCATGAAATCCAACTTCTAAATTTTCATATACCATCACTCTGGTGATACAGATTACACACAGTATAACTAGGTGTTTGGCATGTCACCATCAAAGCACTGGAGTACTTGACCTGGCTCAAGACCTAGCCCATTAAGTCAAGTAGTGCGGATTCTTCCTACTCTGTAAAGGATCCTTCCACTAACCACCACCACCACCAAAACAAAACAAAGTGCAAGAAAGCAGAAATGAGCTGAGGTAGGGATACAATGGCTGGGTTGTCAGGAGGAGCATTAAGATGCTTTCTAGTCTGCGGAAATGGCAACCCACTCCTCCAGTGTTCTTGCCTGGAGAATCCCAGGGATGGCGGAGCCCAGTGGGCTGCCATCTGTGGGGTCGCACAGAGTCGGACACGACTGAAGCGACTTAGCAGTCTGCAAACTACTAGAAGCACCATTTGACTAGAAAAGTAAAAACTAAGGCAATGATGGGTGTTTTTGTTTAGAGTGATAATACAAGTGGTGAAAAAAGACTACACTTAAGCAGATTAATGATAACAGCAATGCCTAGCCTTTGGTAGCAGCAATAGAAATAAAATATCTTAATCTGCAATGTCAAGTAAAGGAAAAAGTTGTAAGAAAAGTAAAGCTAGCTAGTCCTAACTTCTCCAATCAACTCTTAAGAAATTTGCTTTTCATACTACCCTTTAGGAAACAATCTAAATTCTGAACACTTTACTAGAATTGGGGTTAGATTTCTCTGGGTTATGCTGAGGGGATATCTCCCAAGGTCCATAAAGGTACAAGGGCAAGTTACTCAATTCTGCAGATTTAACACCACTAATTTGAGGGAATGAAAGGCTAGGTGGCTTATAGCATGGAATTTCTGGCAAACTCTAAAGGGATAATTTACTAACATCTAACCGCTTGACAGTCAAGTTACAGGTCACACACACTGTGGGGGAAAAATGCGTAAAAAATTTACACGAGACTTTACCAATTTTTCTACTAATTTATACCACTACAAAATAGAACTCTGTGTAGGAAAGTAGTTTTGAATTAGACATTCCTATATTAGCTTTCATGATGAAGAAAAATGTCTATAACTTTTTCTGTAAGTGACAGTTCTTTTATTTATTTAGGCTGCATTTGGTCTTTTTCTCTAGTTGCTGCGAGCATGGACTACTCTCCAGTTGTGGTGCAAGGAATTCTCATTGCAGAGACGTCTCTTGTTGCAGAGTACAGGCTCTAGGTACTGAAGCTCTAGGCTTCAGTAGTTGTGGCACATGGGTTCAGTAGTTGTAGTGCATACGATTAGTTGCTCCAGAGAATGTGGGATGTTTCTAGACCAGGGATCGAACCTATGTCTCCTGCATTGTCATGCGGAGTCTTCACCATTGAGCCACCAGGGAAGCTCTATAAAGTGACAGTTAGGCACAAAAATCGCTTCAGAATTCTTTAAAAATGTGAATTTTGAAAAACTACGTAATTCTAATATACAACCCTTAGTTAAGAGTTGCTAATCTATAGCTTCAAATTTATACCAATTTAAAATAATTTATATAATATAAAATCTATTTCATAAATTAAACTGTCTAAGGCTAGAAGATGACAACTTCTATTGCCATCAAGGTTTTCTGAAATGCAAGAAAAAAGATGGGGCATATGGTTATTTGGTCATTTATATCTATTGCTTTTGACCAATCATTAGTCAGAAGTGGCAGCCCCCAATTAAATAACTGTGCTAGTAAGAAAACAAATCTGATTTATGATAATTCAACTTCTGACTCATTGTTACATATAAATCTTAATTTCTGCTTAAATACAAATACCCGGTCTTTTTTTCTGGTAAATCTCATGTCTGCAAAAGCATATCTAGTAAAACAAACATTCCATTTCACAAATAATATAAACAATGTTACTAATTAAGTGTCTAAGGTAAGGTAAGGTAAGGTGAAGTCGCTCAGTCGTGTCCGACTCTTTGCGACCCCATGGACTGTAACCTACTAGGCTTCTCCGTCCGTGGGATTCTCCAGGCAAGAATACTGGAGTGGATTGCCATTTCCTTCTCCAGGGGATTTTCCCAACCCAGGGATCGAACCCGGGTCTCCCGCATTGGAGGCAGACGCTTTAACCTCTGAGCCACCAGTGTCTAGCAGATATTAAAAACTATCATTAGAGTAAGTAAACAGAAAAAGGTATATAAATAGCTCTCTACAGAACTGGCTCTTCCCCTTCAGCAGTATCAGCAACACAACAAAGGAAAAAACTAAGCAACATCCTGAATACTATAATCAATAACACTGAAAAAAACAATATCTCAATTCACAGGTGATCAACCAACTGAAGAAAACTTTGGTAGCAAGAAACAGTTGAGGTAGTTTACAAAGAATAAATCTAGGAAACAAGAAATTTTGGACTTCTCTATTGTCTTTAAGATGGGATTCTTGAAATAAAAGATGAAAGAAGAAATGAGACAACCAGAGGTAAGATGTAAAGAAAGTGAAGAAAAAAACCATTAAAGAAATGAATCCCTCTTTGGTAAAACACTCAATGATTGAAAATATCAGAATAAAGTGGAAAAGATCATCAGAGTCCTCTTTTCTACTATATCATTTCTCTGACACACACACAAACCACTTTTGCTCCCATTTTAAAAAGAAGTCTTAATCTTCCTCTCCCTGCGAGCAACTGCTCCAGAATGCAAATTCCTTTTCATAGAACAAACTCATTGGAAAAGACCCTGATGCTGGGAAATATTGAGGGGAGGAGGAGAAGGGATAACAGAGGATGAGATGGTTGGATGGCCTCATCAACTCAATGCACATCAGTTTGAGCAAACTTTGGGAGATGGTGAAGGACAGGGAAGCCTGGTGTGCTGCAGTCCATGGGGTCACAAAATGTCAGACACGACTGAGCAACTCAACAATAAACTCCACATAAATCACCTATACTAGTTGTCTCCAATTCCTCTCTTTCCATTCCCTTTTATATGTACTCAAATTAATCTTTTGCTCAGATGACCAAGAATCTGTTTGCAATGTGGGAGACCCTGGGTTGAGAAGATCCCCTGGAAAAGGGAACAGCTACCCACTTCAGTATTCTGGCCTGGAGAATTCTATGGACAGAGGACTCTGGCAGGCTACAGTCCATGGGGTCACAAAGAGCCGGACACACTTGAGCGACTCTGACTTCACTTCAAATTAATCACTTTCATCACTTCACTAAATCTGCTCTTATTAATATTATAAATGATTGTTCTGCAATAGTCAGTTTTCAGCTCTCCTCTTAACCTTTCAACAGTTATTCTCTTGAACAGACTTCAGGAGACTACCTTTGTTATCTCACTTGTTCTCCCCTTATTAGTCTCCTTTGCTGGTCCCTCTTGGCAACCTTGTAATACTGCCAACACCCCAGTCCCTCAGTTCAGTTCAGTCGCTCAGTCGTGTCCGACTCTTTGCGACCCCATGAATCGCAGCACGCCAGGCCTCCCTGTTCATCACCATCTCTCAGAGTTCACTCAGACTCACATCCATTGAGTCAGTGATGCCATCCAGCCATCTCATCCTCGGTCGTCCCCTTCTTCTCCTGCCCCCAATCCCTCCCAGCATCAGAGTCTTTTCCAATGAGTCAACTCTTCGCATGAGGTGGCCAAAGTACTGGAGTTTCAGCTTTAGCATCATTCCTTCCAAAGAAATCCCAGGGTTCATCTCCTTCAGAATGGACTGGTTGGATCTCCTTGCAGTCCAAGGGACTCTCAAGAGTCTTCTCCAACACCCCAGTCCCTCAGTCCCTCTTTAATCCCCTCAATATCTATAATCACCCTCTTGGTAATGTCACCCATATGCTGATAACCCAAATCAATACCTCTAGCTCAGCTCTTTCTCCTGATCTCTAGACTCATTTGGAACATTCTACCTGACATTTTCACTTGCATATCTGAGACATTTCCTAACGTGCAAAACTGAACTCCTAAAAAAAAAAAATAATAATAAAAAAATAAAACAAGAAAACTGAACTCCTAATGATTTATTTCCTTAAAAGGCGCTCCATCTTTAGCCTTCTATATACATCTCAGTTGCTGACAATTCCATCCTTTCAGTTGCCAGACTAAAATCTTGGGAGTCATCTTTGATACCTCTTGTTTTTTCACATCCTTCTTTCAAATGTATGATACAGCAGTTACCCACATCTTAACCATCTTATTGTGTTGACTGCCTAACCAATCCTCCCTGCTTCTACCATCATTCCCTACAAAAGACTCCACAAATAATGGCCTTTAAGGGCATATACAATCTTGCATGCCTTGAACTCTGCCTCTTTTTATTCTGACCTTATTTTCCTCTACCTTCTCCTTCATTTTACTCCCTTTCCTCCAACTACATGGCTTACTTGCTTTTTCAGCATGCAATGCATGCTCCTACTTTTAGGACTTCTGGAACGTTTGTTCCCTTTACCTTCTCAATGAGGCCTACATTGACTAATAAAATTTGTAATCTATGGCCTGTCTCCTGCCCAGAACTTCCAATCCCTCCAACACTGCTTTTCCTATCCACAACACTATATGATTTTCTCATCTATCATCATCATTTTGGTGTATGCCTGCTACAATTTAAGCTCCACACAAGGGCAGGGATTTTTATCTGCTGTGTTCATTAATATACTTTAATGACCTGGAATACTGTTCGTAAAGAAGAGAAAGGTACAAAGTCAAGGTACAAGTCAAGGTCTCGTCTGAAATAATGAATTTAACTTGCAGATAGAATAATCTCACCATGCATCAAGAAAGATAAACAAAAAATAGGAATAAACCATCAAGTTACAGATATGCTGCAGAACTGGTAAGCTTCAGAAATCTTAAAAAGCATTTAGGTAAAAGAAACCAATGACCAACAATGATGAAAAAATATCAGGCTAGCCTCAAAGGTCTCATGAAAACTTAAAAGTCAGAAAACTCTTCTACAGGAATGCTCATGAGGAAAAGATTTGTCAAGGATACTTTACTTAGTGTGTCATCCAAATATGGGTAATAAGCAACTCTAAAAGGAACTATAAAGTCCTCAAATATGTAATAATTAATATTTAAATGACAGCACTCTCAAACTGCCTTCTTATAAATTCTAATCACATAATGAAACATCATTGGATGGAGAGCAGGGGACACAGGGATAAATTAGGAGTTTAGGATTTATATATATATATATATTAGTATATATAAAGTAGGTAACCAACAGGGACCTGCTGCATAGCACAGGGAACTATTCTCAGTACTTAGCAATAAGCTACAAGATATAAGAATATGAAAAATATATATATACACACATACATAATATCTGCGGAGAAGGCAATGGCAAGCCACTCCAGTACTTTTGCCTGGAAAATTCCATGGATGGAGGAGCCTGGTAGGCTGCAGTCCATGGGGTCGCTAGGAGTCGGTCGCGAGTGAGCGACTTCACTTTCACTTTTCGCTTTCACACAATGGAGAAGGAAATGGCAACCCACTCCAGTGTTCTTGCCTGGAGAATCCCAGGGACGGGGGAGCCTGTTGGGCTGCCGTCTATGGGGTCGCACAGAGTCGGACACGACTGAAGCGACTTAGCAGCAGCAGCAGCAGCACATAATATCTGAATCACTTTGCTGTACATGTGAAACTAATAAAACATTCAAAATCAACTATACTTCAATTAAACCACAATGAAACATCATCAGTATTAAAGAACTTACATTTGGAAAATGTGTGCTTTGAAAAACATAAAAATAAACACTTAAACACAAAAGTAATTCTGAGTTACAGTGGTACAGCTACTAAACAGAATATTATCTGTAATTTTGTGAGTCAATGTACAGAATGCAAAGATTAAACAACTAGTAGGCCAGAACCAAAAGCTTCAACCTATCCTAAAAAAGGTGGTGGGGAGTAAAAGATAAAGTAATTATGTTAATACGCAACAGGGTATCACGATATACTATGAAGGATTAAGGATGATAAACTGAAGTTGGGATTCAATATAAACTTAAAGATAAAAAGAAGCCTCAAATAAACTAATAGCTCCTTTCTCTTTTTTTTTTTTTGCTGATGAAAAATAAAAATAGAAAATAAGAAAAAAGGAAACTGAAATATAAAAATAAATGTAAATGGGGGTTTCCCTGGTAACTCAGTGGTAAAGAATCGGTCTGCCAATGCAGAAGACACAGGTTCGATCCCTGGACCGGGAAGATCCCACTGATTCGCAGCAACTAAGCCCGTGCGCCACAACTACTGAGTCTGTTCTCTATAGAGCCCAGGAACCACAACTACTGCCGCCAACTACTGAAGGCCTCATGCCCTAGAGCCCAAGCTCAGCAACAAGAGAAGCAAATGCAATGAGAAACCCGAGCTCTGCAACTAAAGAGTAGCCCCACCACCTGCAAACAGAGAAAAGCCCACGCAGCAACGAAGACCCAGCACAGCCAAAAATGGAAGATTAAAAAAAAATTTTTTTAATATCTAAATGGAATAAGATCAGGTAAGTTATAAAAGACTCTCAGACTTGGTAAAAAAAAAAAAAAAAAAACTAAACGCGACTAACCACATGTCATTTAACTGACACTCCTAAAAGTTGAAAACAAAATGATGGAAAAAAGAATGATTTTTTGTTTTTACAAGAGCACTGTTAACGCTGCTGCTGTCTTCAAAGCAAAAAGCTGTGAACCATACAAAAGAGACTCACATAACAATTATCCAGAATTCAACCCATCAAGTAGCAACAACAAACTATAGCAGAATGTTGTACCTCTAAGGAAATAGAATATTTTAAATAATCTCCTTTAGTTCTTGTCAGATCAAGTATACCAAAATTATGAATAACAAAGATGAATTAAGAAGGTTGATTTCAACCTGTCTCTTATACACATCTAGATGTGTATAAGAGACAGACTCATATTAATATATGTTAAAATTTAGGAACCAGATAAATAGTATAATTTCATTCCAAAGTAAATCATTTATGTTATTATAGAAAAAATTAAAAAACAAATACTAAAGTATTGACAACAATCCTCTAAGTTTAGAGGATGGTAAAAAAGGAAAGAAAGAAAAGGTTGGAGTGAGGTTACACAGAATTTTCACTCTAAGTTGTACAGTTCCTTTTGTAAAGAAAATGCTTTCTGAGAAGATAAAGATTACTTGTGTAACCAGGAAAAAAAAAAATCAAGATTTTAAAAATTATGCCTATGGAAAAAAACCTGTCTACAATACATAAATTGTAATCCTGTTTTCAAAAAGGAAGGAGATAGGAAATCAAATTTCTCCCCAGTAGCTTCCAATTTGAGTTTTCTCTCCTTCTTACATACTCTGTCCCACACAGATTCTCAATATATCACACAGCATGCTAAAAAATTGAGAAGTTGGGCAATTAAAGAACTCATGTAACTACAAGCACTACCTACCCTCTCTCTTCCTAATGTCCTCAATTCACATTTCATCCATCTATCCCTCTCCTGGGTCATTCTTATGAATATACAAATATACTACCTCTCATTTTAAAAAACAAAACCCTCCTTTGATCCCATATTGAGCTCTACTGTCCCAATTCTTGCTCCTTTTCATAGAAAAACTTCTTGAACATGTCATCGACATTTACAATCTCTACTTTTCCACATCCCATTCACTCTTCAACCTACTTCCATCGGGCTTTCTCTCCCGTTCCACTGAAATGCTTGTTAAAATCAGACACCTCTACACCATCAAATCAAAAAGAAACTTTTCATTCCTCTTGAGCTCTCAGCAACTTTCTTGATTGATCACTTCTTCCTTAAACACTTGCTCTCTTGGCTCCCATCTCACGACTCTTTACTAGTTTTTCCTCTTTTCTCCCCAAGAATTCCTTTCTCAGTTTCATCTACTATAACTCTTTCTGGTTTACCCAGTGTCAGTTCTAAGTTCTCCCTTCTCCACCCATTCTCTGTCCTTATGTGAATTTATCTAAACTCAAGGCTTTCAATGTTCTTCTATCTTGAAAACTTTTCCTCTGAGTATCAGATTCATACATCTAACCTTTATACTTCCACTGGGATGTCGACACAGATATTTTAACATAATATAAAAGGCACAAAACAGATGTCCTGATTCTCTCTGATCTGAAACTTTTCACCCTTAGTTTAGTCTTATTCACTATCCAAGCAAATCTAAACCTACCCATTGTTCATACCGCTGCTTATATCATAAATTAATAACCAACCTTGATTTTCCCTTACTCTCTACAGTGAATGCGTAAGAAGCCCTATTGGTAGGACTTCCAAAATACTCTAGAAATTGTCCTAGGGTATTTCTGTTTTATTAAAGGGTAATTTTCCTTTTTATTACCTACACCTTAGCACAGTATCTGGCACCCAGGTGCTCAGTCAACACTAAAAAAAGCAAACAAAATGATAAACTGGAGCTTGAGAAAGCATTCACTATATAATGTTTCTGTTAATAAACATAAAAAGTACTGGTGGTTTATTTACCAGTTTTGCAAATAGTTTCATTATACCTAATTTTTTTTTTCCTATGGGAGTCATTATATATAGGTGTACCTAAACTTAAGTATTTGAACCTAATAAAATCAAGATTCATACAAAATAGTGATTCCTATCATAAAACTACAAGAATTAACAGCCAACTCTATGCAAATTCATTTGGAATAAGGTAATGTATCTTCAACAGTATGTAAGAACTGAGCATTTACCATGAACATAACATCATGCTAGGTACTATGCACGACAGGGCACACAAAGCTACACACATGAAAAACTTCACAGAATACACACACACACACGAGTACAAGCAAACCCGGCAGACTCGAAAGACCCGTGGGTTAATGTCAATATCCTGTTTGTGATATTGTACTAGTTTTGTGAGATGTTACCTTTGTGGGAAACTGGACAAAGGGTACATGGAATCTCTCTGCATTATTTCTTACAATGGTATGTCCATCTATAATGAATCAAATTAAATTTTTCTTAAAAAGGTCACTGCAATAATCCAAGTAGGAAGTTATGATAACCTCAACTAAGACTGTGACAATGAAATGGAAGCATGTTTTATGGCAGAATAAAGATCAGCCAACTAAAATAAATAGCAATAGCATGTAGCTTAGACCCAGAGTACCTCCTTCATGAAAATACATTCTTAATCAATCATGGTGAGGATAGGGAAGTAATGACCTGTGAGGAAAAACCTGCCTCTCCTAATGAGCAGGTACAAACATGCCTCGTATGATCGACTTCTAGAACGCACAGGAATTTCCTTAAAGACCCATTCAGCTAGACAGAGTTTCTCAACTTCAGTATTATTGACATTTTGAATTGCAGGGTGTTTAGCAGCATCCCTGGCCTTTACCCAACAGCTATCAGGAGCAAACCCCCACCCTAGTTCTGACAGCCAAAAATGTCTTCAGGCATTGCCAGATGCTCACTGCAGGTCAAAACTGACCCTGGTTGAGAACCATTGTGCTAGGCTAATAACAAGGACTGAGAATTTAAATTTGGGAGATGGCTATAAATATAGCCCTGAGAAGTCTGAGTTTTTTTTAAATTCAGGACTGAGAATCACTACTATAGGGTACACAAAGATGAATGATAATCATAACAGCCCTCAAAAAGCTTACAATGTAATAATAAAAATAAAACTTACCGAACTACAAAGCAGTAAAACTACTATAAAGTGATTATGCTGGAAGAATATTACACCATAGCATGTGTGTGTGCTTAATCGCTCAGTCGTGTCCAATTCTTTGCGACCCCATAGACTGTAGCCCGCCAGGCTCCTTTGTCCATGGGATCCTTCAGGCAAGAACACTGGAGTGGGTAGCTGTTTCCTTCTCCAGAGTATCTTCCTAACCCAGGGATCAAATCCAGGTCTCCCACATTACAGGTGGATTTCTTATCAGCTGAGCCACCAAGGAAGCCCAAGAATACTGGAGTGGGGAGCCTATCCCTTCTCCAGGGGATCTTCCTGACCCAGGAATCCAACTGGGTCTCCCACATTGCAGGCAGATTCTTTACCAGCTGAGCTACTAGGGAAGCCCATAGCGTAACACACCAATATAAGAAAGAAGTCTTTAGTGGGTATTCTTGCCTGGAAAATCTCACGGACGGAGGAGTCTGGTGGGCTGCAGTCCATGGGGTCGCTAAGAGTCGGACATGACTGAGAGACTTCACTTTCTCTTTTCACTTTCATTCACTGGAGAAGGAAATGGCAGAATCCCAGGGACAGCGGAGCCTGGTGGGCTGCTGTCTATGGGGTCGCACAGTTGGACACAACTGAAGCGACTTAGCAGCAGCAGCAGCCGTATTCTGTGAAGATCTACTTAATACTTTAGAAAAAAAACAGTTCTATAAGAAATGTTAGGTGCTGAGACTCCAAATACTTTACAAATGAGAGATATTGTGAATACTCTCTCACCCTTTAACCTAACACTGCGTGAAAAAAGGGAAGAGAAAATAACTGAGGGCAAATAAAATGTGGTCTGGGTTCTTGTATATACTAATCAGACAAAATGGTTCTCACACTGATTAATCTCTAAAATGACATCTTCCTATAAAGCATTTCCACATATATTATCTACCTGGCAAGCATTTTATTAATGCCATTAACAACTTTACTACAAAAAAAAAAAAAAAAATCTGGAGTCACATCATCAACTCAATGGACATGAATCTGAGCAAACTCCAGAAGATAGCGAAGGATGAGGAAGCTGAACACAACTTAGCGACTGAACACCACCACCAGGAGAGGGACCTAGCAAAATCTATTCCAGTGAAGGATGAGTAGATTTCTTCCCAGCTTCCCTAAATATTTATTTTCAAGTGTATTAAAAGGAAAATAAGTTTTATATTATACCCAGCATTTTATTCTTAAAACCACTACTCCCTTTGCTTTTCATGTCATCTGTTAGGTTCTTTCTGGTACTCTAGTGATTTGCCAATCCAACAATCAAAACATCAGTAAAGAATGAAGAAAAATTCAAGTGTGTTCTCCTCTTACATCAACAAAGGCTCTAGAGTCCACAGTTTTAGTAACTACATAAGAAACCTTTAAAATGCCACTAAAGTTTTCCAAATGTGCATTTTCCCTTTCTCCCAAACCCTTCCTTAGATTCTCAAAGGCTAAGAACAATTTCCAGAAAGCTCAAAACAATTACACATGCACATGTAAAATGTACCTTTTATTTGGACAAAGTTACTTTCTCAAGACCACTTTTGTCATACGCTTGATATTTTGTTCTAAGAACGGCAAACATCAGAAATTACTACTTTTAAAAAGCAGTCGTCCTTCCTCTGAGGCGTGTCTTTACATAGTCACAGATTAAGTCCTATTGACAGCTCTTTCAACACACCGACTATGATGATAAGAAAAAGTTAAGAGCTAAAAATAATAAAACAATATCTACTGTAGAAATAACTCTTCTAGGGCTGAGCAGGACAATTTGCAGTACATAAACTTTTGGAGCACATAAAATTGATAACCCTTTAGACTCATAAGTCTTGGAAGAAAAACAACTGCCTACTGATATAAAATTATAGTAAGAACACATATTCTGTGTATATTATAGGAGTTAAGTTCCTCCTTGAGATATATATATTTTATCTTTTAAATTAATTATTTTAATTGGAGACTAATTACTTTACAATATTGTGGTGGTTTTACCATACATCAACAGTAATCAAGCCATGGGTGTACATGTGTCCCCCCATCCTGAATCTCCCCCTCCATCTCTCCCCAACCCCAACCCTCTGGGTTGTCCAAGAGCACCGGCTTTGAGTGCCCTGCTTCATATCCATCGGACTTGCACTGGTCATCTGTTTCACATATGGTAATATACATGTTTCACTGCTATTCTCTCAAATCATCCCACCCTCGCCTTCTCTCACAGAGTTCAAAAGTCTGTTCTTTACATCTACATCTCTTTTGCTGTCTTGCATATAGGGTTGTCGTTATCATCTTTCTAAATTCCATATATATGTTCATATACTGTATAAGTGTTATTCTTTTTGACTTACTTTACTTCGTATAATAGGCTCCAGTTTCATTAACTAAACATATTCTAAAAATTATAATGCTATAGAATTAAGAGTAATTTCAGTAATTTGTGCTATGCCAGGTTTTGCTAAACATTTAACATACTACTATGAAAGCTAAGAAAAACACGAAGTTTGAATAGAAACACACTGAAGACATTAACATTTGCTCTTAAATTAGTAAAAAGACAAGCATACCACTGACAGAATAATTTAAAATAAGTCTTATTAGAACATGTCAATCAAAATATACTTTAAACACTAACCATTCTGAATTACATTTCATTCTGAATTTGAAGGGTAATAGATCTTGGTCAAACCCACAGCAAAAACCAAATCCAAAGAAACAGCAAACAGTAAAATACAGGCAGAAATAATACTTATATATTCACACTTATGTCATACCATTAATTGATGTCACCAGCACCAGAAATGCTGCTAAAGAAACCAATTTTAGCTTCATGAGAAATTTCTGAAACACTTTAGAACTAATCAATCAGAGGTAGAACATATTTAGCCAATTAGCCAGTGAAAACAATAGAAGCTGTTACTAAAGACACCGAAGTAAATGCTTTCCAAATGAGAGATACCAGAAGTTTTACTAACCGTGATGAATTATATAAAAAATGCTTAATATTCAACAAAACCAAATTTACTAGACTGAATTCTTGAGAGTAGAGCCCACGAACAAGTCATAACTTTGGACAGTGTTCCTCTGTCATAGCAAGCATTCAGTAAGAGGCTTATTGGATAAAAAAACAATTTCCTTGAGTCAAATAAATGCAATTATTAAAATATATATATAAATGGTTGTTTTATTACCACTACAAAAAAAAGTCATATATTCATACTGACTTCAATTGATCATAGTACAACACATTGTGCGAGGTCATGGAGATTAACTATAAACAAGATATAAATCCAGCCTGCAGTAGACACTGGTTTTCATCCCTTAGAAATTACCCTAATTTGGGGGAAGCCAACCTCACCCAGAGCTCTAAAGGCTCAGGTCAACATTCAGCAGCATAATTCTACTCTTCTGGCCAGACTTCACTGGTTAGGAATGGAGACAGGACCCAACTCACAGCAATGAAACTGGAAAAGATGCTGACTGAGGAATCTGGGAAAGCAGCTTTCTCATTCTTCTGAACACACTTCCTTTACAAAGGTGACCCTTATTCTCTCCCTTAAGGAAGTGTCTGCAAGGTAATAATAGATACAATGGGCACCCTATATCAACTGCCCAGAAATCTTTAGATTAAAAAAAAAAATAGGTAAAAAATAGAAAATCTGAAACTGTCAAGCAGTTCAAGACTTGGTTAAATGACCCTGTTCATTAAACAGGTACAAACTACATTATCTGTATCTGACCTCTAAGAACTCCTCTTTCTATAGTAAGTTTTTCAAGCATCCAAGTTTTAGTTAGCCTTAAATGTAATTCTTTCAGGACTCTAGTTTCTCTCAGATGTGAACACCGACAGTCACTTAAGCAACCATCAGAAGGTTACACTAAAAAAAGTGATACACATTAAAAAAAAAAAAAAAAAGGAACTTACCCTATAACTTATACATTCTGATATAGACAAACAGCAGTTCAACACAGACATATTTTCACCTATTTCATTACTTTTGTATCTGGGATGAACAATTTCTAGATCAAGAGAAAATTCTTGTTATCACTGTTTGGCTTGACAGTATTTTCAAACTGGGCATTTTACTTAATAAAGACTGAGGTTCTAGAAGTCAAGAGTCTAATAATTCTAAACTTAAGATTTACTATTCTAAAGGATCTACCATAGTATAGCTTGGTATTAATTCACTACTTACTAATAATAAATTAACATCTTCTGACTCAATATATAGATAACCTTTCCATTTTTTTTGAAAAAAAAAAAAAAAAAAAAAAAAAACAACAAAAAAAAAAAAAAAAAAACATACCTACTTTGGTATTCTTTCTTAACAGGCTCTAAGCCCTAGTATAACAGCTAAAGCAGCAGAATCTTCTAAGATACTAATAGAGGGGTTTTAGTAAGAAAAGAGCAATAAAATAGAAAAAAAAAAATAATAATATGGATTGGAAGGAACATCTGAGAGTAAAATACCAGTTGGTAGTTGCTAATAAAAATAAGTGAATGAAAAGATTCACAGCCTGGAAACGACAGGAAAACAACTTTTAAAAAGGCTGAAAATGAAAAATCGTTAGAATACCAGCTTATTCTAATGCACCACAAAATTCACCAAGTATTCTACTATTTACTATTTTAATCAAGAGGACAGCACCAAAATGGATACTGAAGAATAGACAAGTACCTCACTTCACTGCATGCATGTGTTAAAAACTGGCAATTTTATCAATAAAACTCAAAATTTCTCATTTAGTTCATTCTCTTAAGCACTATTCTACAAGCACTCGTAAGTTACAAAATCAATTTAATAGATCACAACCAGCACCTATTTTTTCACTATAATAGGCTAGAAAATCAAAATAACTTATAAAGTAGGTATTGTTTTAGAAAATTTCCTTTACACAGATATATATGTATAATGGGCCATGATTATAATCCTTACAAATCTTTCCAAATCAAGAAATATCTTGCAGCTCTTGTTCCTACAACTAATACTAAACTCCTTTTGGGGTACAGAACAAAAGATAATTAAGCATAAAGCCATCTCTGATTGACAGAAATGACAATTAAAGCCCACATTAGGAGAATCAGGTCTTTGAGCCTCTTTTAAATGCTGTTAATGCCCAAATGTTATGATTTTCCAGATGTCAAGGAACATAAGAAAATATTCCTAGACTATAGTTCCCATGCTGGAATCAAAGAACAAAGGTTAAGAGAATGAACTTTTCTCTTAGAGAGAAAATAAAAGAAAGAAAAGAAGTGCATAAACTTAGGATCAGAAATCACCTAAGTGCAAATTTAAAAATGAGTCAGGAAAGTAATCCAGCAAATGGGAGAGAGGACTATTCTGAAATACAGATGGAGTATACTGGGATATTTCAGACATGAAGCACGTTATAATAGCATTCATTGAGCACTGCTACATGTCAAGCATTTGAAACACATAGTTCTAATTTCTATCACAATTCCAAGGAAAATATTGTAATTCTTAATTTACAGGTGAGGCCATCAGCTAAGAAACGGTATGTGATCTATGTTTCCTCTTCCTACCTTTAAGGATCATCTCTGCTACCTGGCCATTCAACGTTGGTAGCTCTTCAAGGCTGTGTTAGACAACTGTATTCACTCTCCCTATGTCATTTCATCTACTGCCATCTCTGCTTCACTGTCTCCTAAATATGTATCTCCAACTCAGACCTCTTCTCTGAAGATCTGCATATCTAAACGCCTACTTGACACCTCCACCTGA
This sequence comes from Cephalophus harveyi, assembly GCA_006410635.1. Taxonomy (NCBI): domain Eukaryota; kingdom Metazoa; phylum Chordata; class Mammalia; order Artiodactyla; family Bovidae; genus Cephalophus; species Cephalophus harveyi. The sequence goes on from SJYT01042337.1 coordinate 99,297, forward strand.
ACTCTAACTTCTACCCCTCAACTCCAAACCTGGCAAATTTCCAATGATCTATGTAAGGAACTTCCCTGGTGGCTCAGACGGTTAAGTGTCTGTCTAGGATGCGGGAGACCTGGATTCGATCCCTGGGTCGGGAAGAATCCCTTGGAGAAGGAAATGGCAATCCACTCCAGTACTACTGCCTGGAAAATCCCATGGACAGAGGAGCCTGGTAGGCTACAATCCATGGGGTTGCAAAGAGTCAGACACGACTGAGCGACTTCACTTCACTTCATGTAAGGAACAGCATCATCACTGATTAAGCTGCACAAGCTAGAAACCAAGGTGGTATCTTTCCTCTCTCATTCGTTGTCTTTACCCTTTCCTCATATATGCAATATATTCACCAAATCCTCCCCATTCTATCTATTGCCACCATTCTCCCTCCCGACTCTAACTATTCAAATCTTTCATCACGATTCACTTAGGCTACTGTAAATGTCTACTGGTCTTCCATATCACTCAACCCATACTACACACTGAAACCAAGTGATTCCAGATTCACTAACTCTCTTCATTTCAATTTACTCTTAGGCTCAGTAACAAAAAGTCCAACAGTACTAAAAAGGTCTGAGTCCAGTCCCCACTCTCAAATCTTTCCTTGTACTATTCTCTCCCATAGATCAGGTATCAGCCAACTATGGCCTAGCATACCAGTTTACCCTGTTGCCTGTTTTTTGAAAATAGCCATACTCATTCATTTACGTATTGTCCATGGCTGCTTTTGCACTGCAACAGTAAAACTGAGCAGTTATGATACAGGATGTATTACACCTTCAAAGTCTCATATATTTATTATTTAGCTCTTTACAGAAAGTTTGTCAACAACTGTTTTAGATCATTGACTAGTCACAGTGACCTCCGTTAAGAACATGCACATTCTATTCATTCAGGATTAAATATTCTTCCACCCACCCAACCACTCCCCTAGTTAAGTTCTATTCATCTATCAGATCTAAAAAATGACAAGTCTCAGGGAAGTCTTTACTTACCCTGTAGACCAGTTTATCCTAATTCAGATTAGCCACATTTCAAGTGTTCAACAGCCTTAGGTGACTTGGAAGGACAGTTCTGAGTTAGAGGTCTGTGTATTTGGGAGCTGTTTTATTTTACTGGTCAATGTGACTGTCTCTATACCACACTGTGTTAAAAACTAAAGTTCTACACAATTTGACAGAATAAGCACATGTATCACCACTCCACCTCCACCTTTCTTCTTCAGAAGTGTCCTAGCTGCTCAATATTTGTATTTACTATTTACTCTTCCATATTTGTGTTAGAATCTGTGTAAAATTTCTTGAAAAATCTTTGACACTTTGAGTGAAACAACACAATCTAGAGATACAGAGCCTGAAGAACAATAACTTCTTTATGATAAGCCACATTCATGGACAGGAAGGCAACACTCCTCATTTACTTAGATACTCTTTAATGACTTAAAATAATGTTTTATACTTTTCAACACAGAGGTTTGCACATTCAGTTCAGTTGCTCAGTCCTGTCCGACTCGTTGCGACCCCATGAATCGCAGCACGCCAGGCCTCCCTGTCCATCACCATCTCTCAGAGTTCACTCAGACTCATGCCCATCAAGTCTGTGATGCCATCCAGCCATCTCATCCTCGGTCGTCCCCTTCTCCTCCTGCCCCCAATCCCTCCCAGCATCAGAGTCTTTTCCAATGAGTCAACTCTTCTCAGGAGGTGGCCAAAGTACTGGAGTTTCAGCTTTAGCATCATTCCTTCCAAAGATATCCCAGGGCTGATCTCCTTCAGAATGGACTGGTTGGATCTCCTTGCAGTCCAAGGGACTCTCAAGAGTCTTCTCCAACACCACAGTTCAATAGCATCAATTCTTCGGCGTTCAGCCTTCTTCACAGTCCAAATCCAGTGGATGTTGGCAATTTGATCTCTGGTTCCTCTGCCTTTTCTAAAACCAGCTTGAACATCAGGGAGTTCACGGTTCACGTATTGCTGAAGCCTGGCTTATGTTACAATTACTCCCAGGCACTAGATAATCTGCTCTGCTTTTGTAAATGGTGTCTTCTCTAATTATTTTTTCTAGTTATTTATTGCTGATGTATAGAGATGCAACTGACTTGATTATTGATGATATATGGAACTAACTCTGCTTTTTTTTTTTTAGAATGGTTTTTTATTTTTTAATTTTTTTTAATTTTATTTTTACTTTATTTTACTTTATAATACCGTATTAGTTTTGCCATACATTGACATGAATCCACCATAGGTGTATATTAGCTCCCAATCCTGAATCCCCCTCCCTAACTCTGCTCTTTTATTTATAATTTACCTGGAGATCCTATTTGGCTTTTACATAGGCCAATCATATCATTAGCCACTAATGAAAGTTTTGCTTCTTTCCAATACTCATGCTTTTATTATTTTTTCCTTATCTTTTTGCTTTAACTAGGATCTCTGTATAATATTGACTGAAGTGGTGATATTACATTCTATCTTGTTTCTGGGTGAAAAGGGAATTCATTTCCCTCGTGAGGATGTTATTTAAAGTGATTTCACTTGTTTGCGTATTTATAGATACCTGCTCTCAAGTAAGTTCTCATCTGTTCATAATTTAGTAGCTTTCCACTAAATTAGTAAGAAGCTAACAAAATAAATTTTATCAAGTAGTTTCTATATATTGTTGAAATTTTTTTTTGCGCTTCAATACATCTAACAACCCCAACAAACTGTGGGTCAGTACCCTGTGTTCAAACACATGAATATATCTGCAGTGAATTATATGGATTTTTTTAAAAATTAGACAAACAATGATTATATGTAGCCTCATACACCAGTTCAAGTAGGATTTTCCCAAGAACAGGGTAAATCAGATCATGCTCCCAAATTCTACAAAAATTTTTGATTTTCAGAGGTTATGGATTTCAAAGTTGAAGTTAAGGGTCTGTGGACTTGGCAGTTTAAAATTTTTGCATGTGCACTCATAAGTAAAATGGGACTATAATTTTCTTTTCTTATATTATCATTGACTGGCTCTTGGACTAAGAATAGATAACTCCACAGAGAATGAATTGAATGAATTATCCTACTCTACTTTCTGGATTTGTAGAACATTGGAATGACCTGTTCCTTAAAAAGTCTCCTGTAGAATTACCTGGGCCTGGTATTTTTGTGCTAAGATGTAACTACTACTTCAACTTATTTAACAGTTACAGGATTATTCTAAGCTTTCTTGTCATGGACTTCAACTTTGCTTAACTTTCAAATTTATTGATCTAAATTGTTGACAGTATTTTCTACTACCTCATTAATCTGCTGCTCCTGCTAAGTCACTTCAGTTGTGTCTGACTCTGTGTGACCCCATAGATGGCAGCCCACCAGGCTTCCCCGTCCCTGGGATTCTCCAGGCAACAACACTGGAGTGGGTTGCCATTTCCTTCTCCAATGCATGAAAGTGAAAAGTGAAAGTGAAGTCACTCAGTCGTGCCCAACTCTTAGCGACCCCATGGACTGCAGCCCACCAGGCTCCTCCATCCATGGGATTTTCCAGGCAAGAGTACTGGAGTGGGGTGCCGTTGCTTGCTCCACTTATTAATCTTATCTATCTGTAATTATATTCCCCTTTTCACTCTCAGGGTTTACACCTTCTCTTTTTACCTGATTTTACTGATTTTTGTCTATGTTTTTAGTCTTTTCATATAATAAAACTTCTTAGTTTTGTTGATTTCTCATTTGGTCTCTGTACTCATCACTTCAAAACTGAACGTGTACATCGGCCTCCTAGCTATACTACCTGATGCCAATTTCCTCCCTATCTGGACTGTCAAGTACAAAACAATTTTCTTACTGCTTAGGCCCCGCGTAACTAACTGCTTTTGGATTTGAACTAGCTGACTTCCCTGGTGGCTCAGACGGTAAAGCGTCTGTCTACAATGCGGGAGACCTGGGTTCGATCCCTGGGTTGGGAAGATCTGCCGGAGAAGGAAATGGCAATCCACTCCAGTACTCTTGCCTGGAAAATCCCATGGACAGATGAGCCTGATAAGTTACAGTCCATGGGGTCACAAAGAGTCGGACACAACTGAGCGACTTCACTTTCAGTTTAGCAGACTCATAAGTTTCAGTTCAGTTGCTCAGTTGTGTCCAACTCTTTGTGACCCCATGGACTGCAGCACACCAGGCCTCCCTGTCCATCACCAACTCCTAAAGGCAATGATACTGCACAATACCTTCAACTGGGACAGCTTCCTATTGTATCTTAACTTGCCTTAACACAATCTTACACCTCTGTACAAATGACTTCCCCCACTTAAAGTATCTTTTCTTCTTCCTAAAAACCAATCAAAATACTCAATCTGGTGATTTACCTTTTTCATGAAGTTTTGTGACCCTAATTCTATACCCCTATGGTGATCTCTCATCTTGTATTCACTTAATATATGTATCTGACAGTATTATCACAAAATAACGTATATACTTTTTTATTTAATCAATTTACCACATGCCAAGCACTATTTCGGAGAAGGCGATGGCACCCCACTCCAGTACTCTCGCCTGGTAAATCCCATGGACCGAGGAGCCTGGTAGGCTGCAGTCCATGGGGTCGCGAAGAGTCGGACACAACTGAGCTACTTCCCTTTCACTTTTCACTTTCATGCATTGGAGAAGGAAATGGCAACCCATTCCAGTGTTCTTGCCTGGAGCCTGGTGGGCTGCCATCTATGGGGTCACACAGAGTCGGACACGACTCAAGTGACTTAGCAGCAGCAAGCACTATTTTAAATAACTATGAACGTATTTCTCATAGGGAAATACGTTTACTTCCATCTTCCTTGAAAGGAGTATACAGAAGTTACACAGCTAGTAAGCTGACTCAAATCCTAGCAGTCTGGCTCTAGATCATGTGCTCTTAACTATTACACCACGCTTCCCTACAGTGCTCTAGGATTACTCTTCTACCACTGTTCCAGAAACAGGGTACTGTCTTTCAAATTCACATTTAAGCTTTTTTAGGGATGGGCATCTTCAATTCTTTTACATCCTTCAACAGCTTTTTGTACAGACTTAAGCATTCAGCAGGTTTTTAGTGAATGCTCACTAAACTGAAACAGAAGACAACTTACTCAAGTCCAGCTTACACAATGAAAATAATTTCCAGGCAAACAAAAGGTGCACTAAAATGCTCCAGCTTTTCTGTAATGCTTAAAGGAAAAATACCATGGATAACTATGATATAAATAGCTAGCCCTGGAGACATCCAAGGCACTTCACTGTACACATATAACACAAAGCCCTAAAGTATAACTGCAGCATAATCTATGTTTATAAAGCTGCACTGTAACCTATGTTTATCCTTTTAAGAACAGAGGTTCAAATATTTAAGTGACATTTATGTTTAAGGTTAAACACTGAAAGATTAAAAAATCACTTATAGATCTAAAAGCTTCCAAAATATCATGTTTTCCAATTCTCTTTAAGTTGAAGTATCATAACACATGAATCTAAAATTTAAAGCAATGTTATAAGGCATGTCTTGGAGATAATACAGGTTGAGTTCCAGACCACTGCCTAAAAACAAATATCACAATAAAGTGAATCACACAAATTCTCTGGTTTCCCAGTGCAGGTAAAAATTACATGTACACTATATGGCAGTCTATTCAGTGTACAACAGTATTACGCCTAAAAAAACCAATGTATGTACATCAATTTAAAAATGTAGCTAAAATGTGTTAATCATTATTTGAGCCTTCAGTGAGTTGTAATCTTTTTGCAATAGTAACATCAAAAATCACTGACCACTGTTAACAAATATTATAATAATTTTAACATTTAGAATATTTTGAGAATTACCAAAATGTAACACAAAAGCAAGTAAGAAGTAAGAAAATGCTACTGGAAAAATGGTGCTATGAAGCCTTGATCATTGCAGGGTTGTCACAAACCTTCAATTTGTAAAAAATGCAGTATCTGGGAAGCGCAAAAAGCAAAGCTCAAGAAAACAATATCTGAAATATGCCAATATATCAAATTAATATATTTATGTCAACAAATGGAAGCTGCAAAACTGCTAAGTCAAAAGGGAAAAACAAAAAAAATAGGATGCTTACAAACAGAAAAAATGAAAAAAGCATTTTATATCTAAGTTTCTGTAGACAGAATCTACATATTCACCTAGAATTTTTATGCTGAAGAATACAAAATCAAACTCCCACCCCAAATAAGCTTTCTGCTGTTTGGTTGCCCAGTCATGTCTGACTCTGCGAAGTAAATAAGTTAAAGCACAAGCAAATAAAATGAAGTAACAAAAAATAATCAATCCTCTCAAAATATTCAGAAAATTAAAAAGAGCTGCCAATTACACTTACTAAATGACAGACAGCCTAACTTCTCACTGACGTGACGTCAAATCCATTATCTTAAAAAAATAATTTTTTAAAAGTCAAAACAAACATCTTTAGAAACATTATGAACCATAAATTAAACTTACTTTTTTGTCTTCTTTCACTTTGTGGGTTTTCTTCTTCATTTTCTTATCATCTAACTCTTGATCTGAAGTGATTGCAGGATTATCGATACCACCTTTCCAAGTTTCAACAGGAGAAAGAAGTGGATCTTCCTCACTTCCACGATGTCTTCCTTTTCTTTTCGTTTTAGAAGTAGTGAAAGCCTCATCATCACTTGCATCTGAATGTGTTCTTCTGTAGTATGACTTGGCTTTACTAAACAGGGTTTTAGATTTATATTTGTATTTTGAAGGCCTCCGTTCCCCATGACTTTTCGAGGTTCTATCAGAAAATCCATTTTCTTCATCTCCTTGGGTGTTATTTACAAATGAGTTTCTAATTTTAATAACACGATTCTGACTGTCATCTGGGACAACGTATATCTCATCAGAATAGCCCTTCTGTTTGAAAATTGTGTCCATGGGTTCTGAATAGTTATCTGAAGGATCCATATCTTCGGGATGTGCCAAAGGCACCCGAGAAGTCTGTTTTCTTGGATTTTTACCAATACCAGCTTCAATTGTTTTTAAAAGATTTGGATCCAATTTTTTCACGTTTGTCTTCGGTGCAACTGGTTTAGGTTTAATAGGTGGAGGCACTTTATGGTTGCGTTCATGGTCATGACAATTTGGAGTGCTGTGAATAGGGTATTCATTTCCTTCCAAATCTAATCTATATCTGGATCGGTCACTAGGTGTTGGAAGCAGCTGTACATCATCCCCAATTGGACTATAAGGAGGTGGTGCTTCTGTATCATCATCTGAATCAGGGTAGTTGTTGTAGGGAAAACAGTCTCTGGGAGATGGCAGAAAAACATCTTCACTCTGATGGGTTGATTCCCTTGTACTATCAGATAAATAGGAATTTTCTATCATATTTTTTTTCTCTAGAACATCACTGAAAAACAGTGTAAAGACCTCAGTTTGCCGATGATACTGAGATAAAGAATACAATGCTGTAAATTTAGCAGAGATCTCAGTTGCAATGTGTTCTCCTTCAGTCATTAACTCCTTGATGGCCTCATTTTCAAAAAAGTCTGCTTGGCTATCAGTAACTGCCACCAGTTGTACAGGGATGGTGTCCTGAACCTCTGACAGAAATGCTCGAAGCATTCCCATTGATGCTTTCCGTTTGGCAGAATACACTAGTATATAACCATGAACCAGTTCATCTTTCCTTACTCCAATTGAGGAATGGTATGATAATATTGTGATCTGTATTCGCCTCCTTTTTTCACCAATGATTTTATCAAGCATTAGGGAATTATTCTGTCCAGCTTGGGCAGCACTACAAGAATGAGAATCAAGGAAGGGTGAAAGAATAAGATCCACACTAAATGGATCACCACACATGGCACACATGACAATTCTCAAGTCAGCTTCTGATACATCCTTATTGGTGGGAACTGGGCTCACCACATCTAAATTATGTTTAACAGATTCTAATACTCCTCTTAGAGCTTGCTTTATTTGGGTTTCATTAAATTTACGAGGATATGTACCACCAGGTACATCTACAAAAGGACATTGTAACTTGTTTGCCAACTGTTGCCCTTGGTGCCTGAGAATTGGTAGATTCTTACTAACAGAATCTCTCTGATTAGCCAGAATTAATGTAAATGGAAGGTTGGCCATATACTTATCTTTTCTGATCTGAGAAGCTTCAGTTCTTATTTTTCCAATAAATTCCCCAATAAAATTCAGTGACTCAATGGAATTAAATACACAAAAGCACCCATGTGGTTTAAAGGCAGTAGTCCACAACTGACTTAAAAAGTAAGGCGACTTGGCATCAACAGGCCGAAGATCAAGTTCATAAATTTTTCCATCTAAGGCATACTCATCGTCAGTGGACTGTGTCCTTATCTCATTTGCTAGTTCTTGGGCAAGGCCATCTTTCCCTAAAATGAAAAGGTTAACTTTATCTATATTGGTGCTATCATGATACAACCGTAAGCGACCATGATCCAACTGCAAAAGACTACTGGCAAGTAACTGCTCTACTTTAATGTCTGTACAGTTTTGGCCACTAAGACATGTTTCTTTAGTGGGATGATAAACAAATCCTATATGCTTAAGTAGAAGAGACTCCCTATCCGGTGCAAGTTTCTGTAAAGCTTTATATCTAGGTTCTTCACTCAAAACTGTATGAATTTCACTCATTTTATCTGAACTAGGTGTTGCATTAAGATCTAAATCATAAAAAAGTTCAGAATGTTCAAAAAGCATTTCCTGAAACTCTTCTTTGGCTTTTTCAACTATTTCCCGCTGATGCCTACCATACACCTCTTTGCTATCAGCCTCAGTGATGTATTTGAAGGCTTCATCCTCCATTACAAAGCACATAACTTCCTCCCATGGTTGCCCAGGTGAAATAAACTGAATTTTTTCCAAAGTCTTCTTGAATTTTTCCTTCATCTCTACCCTCCTCTTCTCTGATATTAGATGCTGTACATGGTTCTGATAGACTTTTTCAGCTTCTAAAGTGCTCAGGAGGTCAAATGGGATCCGTCTATCATTAATTTTGTCTATATGGTCAGTTTCATCCCAAGGTGTTTTTTCTAGCACCACAAAACATAACTGAAAATCTGCTCTCTTTTCCATTAACTTCAAAGCTTCTGACCAATTCAAATGTTCAATCTCTTCCAGATTTGGCAACAGAGTGTTAAAAGCTCTCGGTAAAGTATTTATATATTCTTCTCTCCTTTTTCTTATATGTTCCTGTTTAAGCTGTTCTATGTGTTTTGAGAATGTATTTCTAGCCTTTCTTGTTCCCTCTAAGTTGATGTATTCTTCATAATCAGGATGATTTTTCAATTTGTTACTAACAGTTTTCCAAGTTGCATGATAATCTCTCACAGTCTGTACAAGTTTTTCAAACTTATCTGTTGCTGTGACAACAAGTTGTCTCTGTGTTTTATAAGCATCCAGATAGGGAATAATTTTAGGCTTGCCACGAGTTTTATCCAACATTTGTACCAGTGCAGTGAAACATGTCTCAATGTTGACGTTAAATCGTGCTGATGTTTCCACTACAAGAAGGTTCTTTTTGTTTGAAGCAAATGCCTGAACTTCTCTAAGATAATGATCCACACATTCATCACACTTAGTTGCTGCTATTATTACAGGTTTTTTTGATTTTGATAGTTGGACAAAAAGGTTATTCACAAATTTAAGTTGATCATCAAACTTCCTATTGCATCCCTGACTTACGTCAATGCACAATAAAAATCCATCTACATTGAGCTTCCCTTCAGGCATTTGCTTCTGTTCGAAGTCTTGCTCCAAGCCTAGTTGATCAGTGCAAATGTACATTAGTTTTTCTGCTGACTGCAATTTAGAGGCAGCTGCACGCTTTATATATGGTTGCAAATTCGTACTCCGATGAGGCAAGAAAGTCTGGTCATCAATGAACTCAGTTTGTTCGATGACATGAATTTTGCACTCTACTCCATCTTCACCACTTTGCGTTATGTCACCCCAGTACAAAAAATGATCATTGTTTACTACTCGTCCTCCGAAGTCAATGGTGCTAAGCACAGAAGTATGTTCTGGATAATATTCATCAGCTTTTGAGCGTACAAACCTATTGCACAAACAAGACTTTCCAACTCCACAGTTACCTTTGTCTTTTTCAGTCCCAGAGAGTCCAACTACACTGATGGTATAGGATGGGGGGCGAGGCTCTTTGTTTTTTGCCATCATAACTCTCTTGTCATGTCTCTACATTCATAAAGATAACCAGATATACTTCTCATTTTGAAAATAAAATCATCTCAAAATACAGATCCCACATTTCAGAACTACATTTGGTTCTTTGTATTTCCCTCATTTCTGTGCAGAAAGGTCTTCAAGATCATATGGATCATCTTCCTAGAAAGAGAAAAAGGACAAATCTTAGTCATGAATTATACATGCTGAACTATATACACATTAAAGATGTTCATAATAAAGCACCAGACAAGTTAACAATGTCACAGTATTTTAAGAAATCACCAAAGACAGTTTATGATTTACTGTTAAAAGTGCAAGATGACCTCAAAATTTAAGGCAAATCTAACAACTAAAAAAACTAAATACAAATTTTAATGTGATCTTACAAACTTTAAAATGAAACCCTATTAACCAAATATGCATTTTGTTTCTAGTCCTTCCCTTCCCTCAATTTTCCTGTCTTCTCTGTCTGGAGGCTATGTTTGATAACAACTAAAACAAACTAGTTGCCTTAACAACTCTCCACAACTTAAAAAACTATCTGCTTTTTATTACACGGTTCCTCAAACCTTATTCCCTAAAATGGAATTTCATGTGAATTTAGCAAGATCTTAGAATTTTTAAAAGTCTTATGCAATCTATCAAATATTATATAAAAAAGCAATTAAATATATTCATATACATAAACAAGAAAATGGAAAAAAATGAACTGTTAATACAAATCATTACTGGATCAACACTTCTCAAACTAAGGACCAATTTTTATTTCATATACACAAGTCAATTTTTAAAAACAAGATGTGTATAAGAGACAGGCTAGTAAGCTGACTCAAATCCTAGCAGTCTGGCTCTAGAAAAAAAATGTAGGTCCCAATTTCTTATTAGATTCAAGACACAAAAAATTACTGCCAAACTGTTTCTAAATGTTCTTGATTCCTGCATTTATTTCCTCTCAGAGTATTTACAAAAAGCTCACAGATCATATTTTGAGTAGCACAAAGCTCAAGAGTTTTAAGATTATATATCTGAGACAATCTTTTAGAATTGTTTGATATAAAAACAACAACAACAAATAACCTATAAGACTTGCATGTAATTTAATTCAGGTTATCTGTGTGGAAACAATGAATTAGTCTCTTATAATGGTTTTATTTGGAGACTCTTCACATTCTTTTGAGGTTTAATTAAAAGCAATACATAATTTCTACCATACCAAATTTCACAAGGAAAATATCCAGTCATGTACATCAACATATATGAAAAATATCTTCAATTCAGACAAAGTAAAAGATCATGAAGACCATGAGGGAAAAAACACAAAAGGTCAGAAAGTAACCACTGTTTGCCCCAAATATGTGGTTTCTCCACTACTCTCAAAATTGCAAGTAAATATCTATTAAGATTATAGTCCACATCTGCTATACTAATGGTAAAAAGAAATTATTCCTGCAATTTAAAATTCTGACTAATATTTCTAATACAATAATATTTTAAAATAAAATCTCAAGATTTATTCTTGTATTCTGTAAGTTTATCCTAGCAACCTCAATGAAATACTAATTTTAAATGCATCAGCCACCAAACACTCAAGCAAAATATTTATTAGGTTCACTTTTGTAATATAATGAAGCACCAAAATCAGTAGTAGAAAATCATGAGTAAATGGAAATGACTTCCCTAACATTTATAGTTTACAACAACAGTAAAACCCTACATCTTTTGAGACATGGTTCCCCCATATATAAAATGGAGCTGCCTATCTAAACAGATTTAAGAACTAAGTCTTTCTTTGTTAATGTTAAATGCAAAGAAAAAATGCTTAATAAATATTAAGTTCTATTTTTAAGATTTGACTGTTGGAATCAAGGAAGCTGTTGAAGATTTATTTAAAAAAATGACGTGTTCAGGCTGGTGATTTACCAGTATTTATCTGAGAGCAGTACATACAATAACTAGTAGTGTAAGAAATTAGGGCAGTCCCACTCAATCCTATTAACTCTCTTTTATCAAGTAAAAAAAATTTTAAATCTTAATGTGATCAAACTGGATATTTGCACTGAGCATCAAGTTTAACATTCTTTACTTAAACTACAGAAAAGAACAATTGGGCTACTTAATGGATATTTACTGAAAAGAAAACAGTGAACTAACTGGATAAAAAAGTTATAAAGAGCAGTAAGAAGGGAAATTAATTTCTGAAAATAGCATAGTGATTCCATAACAAATGGTTAAAAAAAAAACCCTGCAAACAGCAGAATATAAAGTCTATCTTTCTTTCTTACTAGACAAGTGAAAAATTGCAGATGATATCCTTTTAAATGTACACCAAAAGAAAACATAACCAGCGATTTTGGGGAATTTTTAACATTGAATTCTACAAACACCAGAACTACGCAGAGCTCTTGATTAACTCTGGTGGACAAACATCTATTCTGAAAATTAAGAGCAATTCAAAGCAGTGAAAGACTGCTCCCTGCTTTCCAGTTTAAAACTGGAAACACAAAATTTTCATTAGAAAAGTATCAGTTTGTTATATGGACCTGAGTATTGTGGAAAATTTTCAACTACAAATCTAATCCTTATCATAATGGTTACATCTTGGTTAATATTTTTACAAATACTTATCCAAACACATTAAAAGAATCATTCATGCTCTTCTGAGCATAAACCTCAGAAGACTGAGATACTTTTCTATCTAAAGTTATCCAGCATAAAAGTCAAAACAAAAACACGACCACAAAATGAATTTTTTAAGTTTCAGAAAGAAAAAGCCCTTAAATGTAAGGTGAATGGAAGCATGAAGTCATCATCCTTTTATCAATCATTGAAAACTAGAAGGCTTTTTATTTAATAGAGAAATAAAACTCTATTGTATTGACAAATTTTCAGTACCAAGGCTTTGACACATCCTAATTAGTGGCAGTCTCTGACTTACAAATATTAAAGTTCAAATTAAAAACAAGGTAGCTTTGTGTGACATGTGTGGTTTACAGACCAATTTCACAGTAAACTACCACTAAGACACAGTGAAGAACATCCATGTTCTTTCTACTAACAACGTTCTCAGGCAGGCTACCTGCTGGCCTTTTGAAGTCAGATCCAGAGTTTTTGTCATGAGTCACCATATAGTGATTATCTGGTGAGAAAATTCATTTATCTAGAGGTAGGAAAGAATGCTGGACAAATAAATAGTTGCTATCTCCAACTTTTCACCAGAGCAGTGCCTTCTTTATCTGATTTACAGGTTTACTTAACTCAGAAGCTTTAGTTTAAAAGTATTTTCAGATTTTAAAAAAGTTTGAGAAACCCTAGACTAGAAAACTATTGTCATCTTGTCCTTGAAAAGATTTTGTCATTTGAGTGAGTATGGTATAACTACCTCAAGGAAGAAGGCTATACTTTCTGTACAGGTTTATAAGGAAATTTACTTTCAGACACTTGGATAGTTTATGTAATTAATCTACTGGCCCTCACTATTCAAGTCAAAATTGCACTCCATTAACTAACCAAGGTAGTTTTTCTTCTGTACTGAGAAAAAAAGAATGCCTTTTTAAAATTTCCCACTAATAAGCTAATGGCCAATGTCTATAGGCAGGCTGTTAGATTCAATTTGAAAACTCCTTTCAAGTATTTTTAATGGTTAATCCTTGACTATGTGATCTAGACATAGCTTTTCTATTTTTGACATAACTTAATCTTTGTAAAAAAAATATACAGAAACCAAGATAAAAAGCAATAATGACCTACTCAAAGTTATAGGGTTGAATCTCTTGATGACCAACCTTGACCTTCTTAAGCATTGTCACTGTTGTTTACTAAGTCGTGTCCAACTCTTTTGCAGCCCCATGCAGGCTCCCCTGTCCATGGGATTTCCCAGGCAAGAATACTGCAGTGGGTTGCCATTTGCTTCCTTCTCCAAGAGATCTTCCTGACCCAGGGATTCAATCATGTCTCTAGTACCGGGAGGCAGGTTCTTTACCACTGAGCCACTAGGGAAGCCCTTCTTAAGCATTAGTGCTACTTGTAATAACCTGCAACGTAATTTCTCCTCCTGCCTTTAAGATTACCCTATAAACTTTCAAGGAAATGTTTAGAATAAGTATCTGTACAGAAATTAATGACAATGTATAATCTTAAAGTTGGACAACTGTGCTGAAATGAAGCTATCTCTACAACTAAGTTTTGAAATGTTTTAAGTCATTCAAACACAACATGGTCCTTTTAATGGAGTTTTAATAACATGAAGTGGCTTTCTGCAAAAATAAAAAAATTCTTTTTTAAAGTTCTATAAGGAATCTAGCCAACTGAAAGATTCTTAGTAATTCTGGATTTAAACTAAATTTTGTAACTTTTCACAAAACCGTTGCACTCATGAATTAATAAAAAAGTATATTTTAAAAAATATTTTACACTTCCAAGTTACATGCTGTCAGGAAATTCCTGCTGGCCTCATCTTCAAAATACATTCAGAAATCATTGCTTTTCACTACCTTTATCTCATTCCATTCTCATCTCTGGCTCTTCATTACTCCAAAGGCTTCTCAACTAATTTCTCTGCTTCCACTCCTGATCCTCTTCCTCAGTCTGTTCACAGAGCAGCAAGACTATTTCTTTTAAAACATACATCAGACCCTCCCTTTCTTGAGGTTAAAACTCTCCTGTGGCTCCAAAAAAGTAAAAGCGAAGTCTTTTCAATGACTTACTACAAGATCTACCTTCTCTAACCATATCTTACTCTCTGACCTATTCCCATTTTATTCTCCACATTCCTCATTCTATTCCAGTCACAGTGAAGAATCCTGAACAAGCTAAACATGTTCCTACCTTTGCCCTTACTCTCCCTATCAATCTCCAAATTCCCCTTTGCCTAACCTAATTTATAACTTATTATTTGTCACTAACTCTATCCCTCTCCCCTCCCCATTCTAGGTTTAAAAAAGATGTACAAATGCACAGATCTGTTCATTCCATCATCATATTCCAAGAGCCCCAAATAGTCCTTCCCCCATAGTAGCTATTCAATAAATGTATGAAGCCTAATAAATACTACAATCAAATGTTCTTAATTTCCTGGTTAAAAAAAAATAAAAAGTAAAGCATGTTAGGTTTACTAAATAAGTGCCACAATTTATTAATCTAAAAGATATCATAAAGCTATTTATGGAGGAAATATACATATATTCAAGGTTCCAAAATTTCTGTCAAAATTTAAGCTATCAGAATAAAGACTATGGTCTATAATAATGTACAGGTATACCTTGGAGACATTGCATGTTTGGTTGCAGACACCACAAAAAAGCAAGTACACAATAAAGTGAGTCACACAAATGTTTTGGTTTCTCAATGCATACAAAAGTTTACACTATACTGTAGTTTATTAACTGTGCTTCCATTATGTCTATATGTACGTATCTTAATCAAAAAATAACACTGTTGGAAAAATGGCATCTATACACTTGGTCTACACAAGGTTGCCAAAAACTTTCAATGTGCAAACCCTCAGGATCTGCAAAGCACAATAAAACAAAGTATGCCTGTATTCAGTCAGAATAATCACCTAATTTTTATTTTTGACACTTAACATCTTTTAAATCACAAACATTTACTACAGAAAAGTACATTTCAAAGACCTAATTAGACAGAAGCAGCTTTGTAATTACATTCTCTTTTTTTTTTTTTTTTAATTTTAAAAAATGTATTTATTTTTGGCTGCGCTGAGTCTTTGATGCTTCACAGGTTTTTCTCTAGTCACAGAGAGTGGGGGCAATCCTCCAATTTTTGTGTGCAGGCTTCTTGTTACAGTGGCTTCTTTTGTTGCGGAGCACAGGCTCTAAGGTACACAAGGTTTTACTAGTTACAGCTCCTGGGCTCTACAACATAGGTTTAATAATAGTGGCACACGGGCTTAGTTGCTCTGCACCATGTGGGATCTTCCCAGACCAGGGAGGATTCTTTACCACTGAGTCACCAGGGAAGCCCTGCTCCATCTTTTTTTAGGTCAAATAAAGAAAATATCCCTTAAGTAAACAAATATTCAAGACAGAAGACAGATTCAAGCCCAAAGATGATCATATATTCCACAATCTTAGATAAACTTACCTAGAAAAGTTTGAGAGTAAAAATATCAACTGTATACTAAAGAGGAATATGGCATAATATTGCCTATTTCATAATATACTTTTCTTAAGTATATATCAATACAAACTTACGCTATAAAAATTAGAAGAGGAAATGAAAAAGCCATTTTAACATATAAAAGAGAGTTAAGTAAACAATGTTAATGCCTATAGAAGAGTCAAGCATATTCCGTATTTTCTTTAACTAAGGTAAAAGCATACAACCTTAAGGTTGAAAGGAATGCTAAAGTCATATTCCCATAAATTAGTTTTCATGGAAGCGTATCTTGGTAGGATTCAGGATAAAGCGTTAGGATGGAGATTTTTTTTTTTAAAACCATATTCCCAGCACTCAGATCAGCGCCTGACACACATGGAAGATCAAGTATTTGATGACTAAATTAATCAATCTTCAAACTCAGATCCTGGAAAATCTTGAAGTCACATTCATAGTCACAATTAACAAAAATCACATACTATTATGGATTCATAAGGTACAGCATTGCAGAATATTCTAATATTAAAAGTCCAGTTCTCCCCCCAAGACCTTTAGTCTGCTCATTAATAGAAATAATGGGTTTATAAACATTCAGCCTGAAGGGTACTTCCAGAAGCGTCTCAGTATGCGGCAGTCTGGGATCTCTCCAAACTCTACTCAGCAAAGGTAATTCTGCTTTTTACCCATTTTTATCTTTTGATATTTCAAGTATTTATTGTTTGAAAAAGTTTCACTGCAGAACATAACGGTGTAAACTATTCCCGAACAGATTTACTGCCAATCCTATTTTTAAGCCACACTTTCCTCTAACAACATGTCTCTGAGGACATGGTATCAAAGTTATTCTCAGCCCTTCCTAGACCATTTCTTTACTCTGTGGTGAAAACAGAAGAATCAAGGGTCACCTCATTTACATCAACCTATGTACACAACCCATTAAATACTGTGCTTAGCTACTATTTGCTTAGCTTTATGGCAGAAGTTTAGATAGGGTGGTCAGGGAGGGTGGTCTGACTAAGCCAAGGAGCTATGAATATACTCCCTTCCAGGGTCCAAGTTCTTTTTTCTCACTTTGGAAAATGGAGACATGAGGGGAAGGGCATAATTTGCCATTCATTATTGTGATGCTACACAGGAGGGAAAACAAACTACAATTTTCTTATTTATGGGAACATTAAAGTGGTCAAATAAAAATCTCAAAAAAGGGTATAGACTAAAAAGGAGGTATGGATTTTTTTTAAAAAAAGGCTGAAAACCACTGCCCACTCTTCCCTGGTGGCTTAGAGGTTAAAGCGTCTGCCTCCAGTGCGGGAGACCCGGGTTCGATCCCTGGGTCGGGAAGATCCCCTGGAGAAGGAAACGGCAATCCACTCCAGTATTCCTGCCTGGAGAATCCCATGGACGGAGAAGCCTAGTAGGTTACAGTCCACGGGGTCACAAAGAGTCGGACACGACTGAGCAACTTCACCTCACAGATGGGGAGACATAGGCAATGCGACACACTATAAGACTAATAAATGTAATGAGAACTCAAAGAAATGAAAGATCAGTACAAATTAGGTCAGAGCTTTGAAAACTTTTTCTGTGAAAGGTCAAACAATAAATACTACAAGCCACAGACAATATTTACACAAATGATCATTATAGGCAATGAAATTAGAATTCCATGTAATTTTTACATATTACAAAATATTATTCAAAACTGTTTCCCCATTTCAAAATGTAAAAAGCAATTAAACAAAAATAAGCAGCAGACTGGACTGTGCTCACAGACTATAGTCTGCAGACTCCTGCAACAGATTTAAGAATTTGAGTAAACTCTGGAAGAGAGACTGGATTTGGATTTTAAAAAGTCCTTCCTGGTATGTGATTAGTGTGGAGTGGTTGAGTACAGTTGCCATGTTAGAAAGTAGAAACTTACTTATTTCTGAAGATATGTCTATGGAAGGTCTTCAAGGGCAAATAGGAGTTAGACCTTGTAGTGAGCAATAAGAAACCATTCTAAATTAGAAGTGAAATACAAAATTGGATTTGGAGGGGCACAGTGCCTAAGTGATGGGCAAACACTAGAGGCTTGAAAGCACCTGAACTATCACAGAACTGAAAAGAACCATTCAAGACAAAGACTTTGGTGACTGGCTACTAGATAAAGGAAATAAAAGACAAAAAAAATGAATCAAGTTTCTTAAAGAAAAACTAATCAGTCTCAGCAACAGATGCTGCTAACACTTGAGTTTCAGGTGACAGTATTACCAAGACAAGTGAAAACACAGAAATGAAAAGAGGTAAAGTCAAGATTAGTAACATCAACTTCAAGATCACAAACTTGAGAAAATAATTTAAGAGACCATTTGATGTGCTACCCTTTGTAACAAGCATTCCAAGAGTTATAAACTTAGTAAAGTAGAAATCTGGATCTTTGTCTCTCCTTCAACAGTCAACCAAAACAAAAATAAAGAAGAAAATAGAGATATTATCTTGGTTCTAAAAAGGCAAGTATAGAAAGAAATATAAAATGCTGGATCACAATACTTAATAGGAAGAAAATGAACAAACTGTATGCCCTATTAGAAGGCAAAGAATCAGTTTTCCAAGGCTGTTTGACAATGCCAAATATAGTTAACAAAGATAGAAATGCAGAAATAATTTATTTCCCCATTATTCCTTCTATTAACCTTGTGTTAATATTTCCCCCCAAATCCTTCAATTTGGCTTACAATGTACAAACTGAGTTTGCACATTTTTACCTTATATTCCTCCCCCACCCCACCCCACCCCCGCCCCCGGTTAATTTATCCACACAAGGAGTTATGCTGTGGGTCCACAGTGTCATTAACTTAATGTCTTTTTTTCTCACTTATCCCAATCCTGCAACTTCAAAAGGATATCTCCTTTATCTAAATTTCTTTACACCGATTATTAAATCAGTATGTACTACTTTGTATATGGCTCTTCTACTGTGTTAGGTGAAGGTGAAGTCGCTCAGTCGTGTCCGACTCTTTGCGACCCCGTGGACTGTAACCTACTAGGCTTCTCCGCCCATGGGATTCTCCAGGCAAGAATACTGGAGTGGATTGCCATTTCCTTCTCCAGGGGATCTTCCCGACCCAGGGATCGAACCCGGGTCTCCCGCATCAGAGGCAGACGCTTTAACCTCTGAGCCACCAGGGAATCCCTCTACTGTGTTAACTGGCATTTATACCTAAATTGTCAAGCACCAAAGCTCCGCACCAAAGCTGTAAGCTCTTTTAAGGGAGCAACATTTCCTTGTATCACTCTAATGTCTAGGTGCGCAATAAAATATTGGTCAGGGATAATAAAATAGACTAAATCTAACATGAAGCTAGAAAAATGAAAATTCATTTTTGCATTTACTCTTCGTGATGAAAAGCTTGAAAATCTAACCAAATGGAACCATACTAGTCATTATTTTAATCCAAAAATTACAGTTATGCATAACTTTTCCCAGATAGTTCTAAGGAGTAAAATATAGACATGACCAAATATTAACAACCTATTTTATCTGACTGCAAATCTAAGGAATTGTGGACAATCTCCAAAATACAGAGAAAACAAAACAAAAACCTTTTTTGTCTCTCTTACTTTCAAAGTTCTACTTGCAGTCAAAACATTCAAATTCAAATGCTTCTTCTGTAAAGGTTTCCCAAAGAGGCCCTGATAGAAACAGTGGTTCTCTTTTCTACATTTCTTAGTACTTGTAACCATCAATATTTATTACCGTAATACCGCTTCAACTATAGCTTGAGGTACATTATTCTAACTTATCTTGGTACCCCTAAGGCCAGGCACATAAGTGCCAAATGAAGTTAATCTGAATTAATGAATACAAACTGGACGCTTTCAAACAAATTTTAATACAGATGATTTCTTTCTTCAAAGGAATTCTTGTATTTAGGAAGAATACTTTTAATAGACAAAAATAAAAGCTGCCCTGGTTTCTAAGGGTGAGATATCAGAGAAGTCTCAAGGCATCCAGCAAAAATCCATAAGGGATCCAAGGAACAGAATTTGAAAACCAATTAAAGTTCATACCTAAAATTCTAAGCAGTCAACTAGTATTTTTCTTTGTTTTCCTAGTTTGAGAAAATTATCAACAACCTTCACTTAAACAAATAGGAGCTTGATTACTCAAGTCACCAAATAATGGAACACTACAAACTTTCTTCACAGTT
Organism: Cephalophus harveyi; assembly: GCA_006410635.1. Lineage (NCBI taxonomy): Eukaryota > Metazoa > Chordata > Mammalia > Artiodactyla > Bovidae > Cephalophus > Cephalophus harveyi. The sequence continues at coordinate 119,834 of SJYT01042337.1, forward strand.
CTTTGCAAAACCAGATTCCCATGGTGTACCCCAAATGTATTTTACAAACATCCTTTAGGAACACCAATGTTACTAAAACAGAACACCATACAACACTTCTTGAGTCAACTATATTATCTGCATACTTTCTGGGTATGCAAAGAAAAAATCAGTCCGAATAAATTTCAAAAATAATACTTATGGAAACTTAATTGTGACAAAACATTCTGCAGCTACCAAGAAAATCCCAATTATGCCATTTCATGTTTAAGAACTGAATACTAAAAGCAACACCTGTGATAAGTACCATTAATGATGAAAAAGTAAAAGTACAGTCTTCTTGAGAAATGACTTTTTCCTCAATGTAAAAGTGAGTTGCAAAATATTATTCTAAGCTGTACCACAACTTTAATTCCAAAAAAAGAATGCAAATACGATATTTTATTCCTTAAAAAATCTTAACTCTCAAGGTCGAAATAATTTTCTCCAAAACAGTTTAAGTGTACAGATTAAACAGCCTTTCAAACAGAAAAAAGAGAGGGGTGGGGTCCTGGTTTCAAAACATTTAGGATAAGTACCATGTGACAGAATTAAGACATTACTTGCAATACAATTTCTAAAGTGCTAAAGTAATTTAAATGTGGGGGAGGAGTGCTAAAAAACTGATAAAGATATCAGAATTCTGTGACAATTCTTTCTTGGATATCCAAATGTAACACACCCCATTCTCCAATGCTCTTATAATTCATGTACAAAGAATGGCAAAATACATGCTGAAGTGGGTTAAAAAAAATGTAGCCTACACGACAACCAAATCGATTGTTATCTAGTCACCTGAACTGCTCTAATTTCTGCTTTAAGTCAATTAGATCAGTAGTGCTATTTCTTGAAAGTTAAATGCACACATATACCCAGATTTTCAGTCATGTATGTTTAATCACATGCTCCAAGGCCTATGCAAGTTTTTGGTGATCTGCATTTACCAGTGTCTTCCTCTGATGGACTATAGATACAAGAAACGTGGGTCAATTTCAAAGAACAGATGAAAGAGCCAAAAATGAAAAAGCAATTTAAAATGGAAGCGAAAGCTTAATCTGAAAACTGCCTAGTAGGTTACCGGTATGGTCAGTATGTCTATTTAAGAATACGAAATAAGAATACAGTTTCATCACATTAAAAATAAACCGGAATTGACAGTACTTCCAAACACATTTTATTAACATATTTTACTCAACCAAATACTTTTCTGAAGCGTTGAATACAGATCAAATTTTTGTTAAAAGAACCATCTTAAGTAGAGATTTAGAGAAATAGTCCCTGAAATGAATGAGAACGTCAATGGGAATAAACACTTATTAATATATTCAAATTGAATACTGGTTTTGGAATTTAGAGGAGTCGGCAAACCCCGCCCTCACAACACCTGTAGAAGACTGCATAAGAAAAGATCAGTAAACATAGCGACGCATTTCACTGTTTCATACCTGAACACTTAAAAAACTGCTGTCGTTTCCTACCAATTACAAATGCAAAAGCAAATTACCGATGGGAATTTAAACTTAAAAACGCACGTACACATCAACTGTATGCCTCTTTTGGTCTATACTTAAAACATTCTAAATCCATATATTAAACATGGGCCCAAACTGGATTTCTATCATATTGTAAAAGCATAACCATCTTCCTTACAACTTTCTCGGAATTTTACTAAACGTCCTGATAGTTTGCCTAGACTTCCGAGCACCTTTCAGCCTCAGCTACACCCTGAGCCTCCACCTCACTTGCATTTCTAATAACGCTGGAGAGGGAGGGTGAGAGGGAGTGAGTGTATTTATGTGTGGATAAGTGCGCGCGCGCTCCAGCGCAGTTCCCCACCCCCACCCCGATACTTTTCTTCAGTGGAAACAGGGAGAATCTAGAGGTTTTTCTAGCGAAAACTCAATTTCAAAGCCTCAACCCAGCCGCAGCCAACCCTTAGGACTCTGTGTTTTGGTTGCGCAGTGCAACTTCTCACATCCTACCCCGAGCTTTAGGAGCAGACAAGAAATTGGTGAACAGAACCCAGGGTCCGGGGGGAGCTAGGGGGAAAAAGTGAAAGGGCCGATCCCCCAGAAGGGCGCTCAAGTTTGCAACGAAGACTGCGTCTCCGCGAATATGCGCCCACCCCACCTCTCCCCTTCCAGGTGGAACTCGTTAACAGCAGCCGCCCGGCTAATAGACGCCGCCACCTTCCTCCCCCACGCACCATCCGAGACCAGGGCAAGTGAGGGCGGCGGGCTGGAGCGGACTCCGGCCACCACCAGGCCTCCGCCGACCCCTGCCCCATCACCTGTGGGGAAAGCGCCCCCTCCCCCGGCCTCTCTGCCCTTCACGCCGCCCGTCCCCCCCCACGGCAGCCGCTCCCCGCCCCGGCCTGCGAGGACAGAGCGCGGCGCCGGGCTCCCCTCCGCGGCGGCGGGGCCCCAGCCCCTTGAACTGGTTACAACCGGCGGCGGCGACCGAGCGGGGCAGTGGGCGGCGGGAGGGTCCCCGGCGGGGAGGGGGCGAACGGGCAGGCCCAGAGGAGCGGGGAGTCGCAAGGTCCTACCTAACACCGTCGGTCTCCTCCGTCTCCTCCTCAACGGCAGCGGCCCCGGCGGTGGCGGCGGCAGCGACATTCCTGGGGAGCGCTCCCGCCGCCGCCTCCTCCTCCACTCTCTGCTCGCCTCTCTTCCCTGGCGCGCTCACCGAGCGCCGCGTCCCTTCAGCCACCTCCCCCCGCCCGCCCCAACACACACGCCCCGAAACCTCAAGCCCTACGGCTCCCGTGG